>CM032449.1:37186378-37331378 GCA_019049505.1 Pachyrhynchus sulphureomaculatus | reverse complement strand
TTAATTTCAAATATCAATAATTCCAAAACAGTTCAATTTAGACATATAGTAAGTTAGACCAATAATATCTAGAATTTTTAGTAGGACTCAAATATAAAATAATATACAGGGCTTTCCATTTTAAAAAAATCGAATCGTCAGCATGTGCGCAACCCCATATAACTTTTATTTAAACATTTTTTTAATACGCTGATTAATAAATGCTGTGGGAATCATTATTCCATACAAATGAGGCACCCTGTATATATGTATATATATATGTATATATATATATATATATATATTATATATATATATATATATATATATATATATACATACATATATATATATATATATATATATATATATATATATATATATATATATATATATATATATATATATATATATATTTACACGTACGAATGTTTTTTTTTTTTTTAAACCTCCGATAGTCCATAAAAAAAGACAAGTGTAAATAACGAAAATTATCAAAAGTTGTGTATAAATATGGTTACTTTTCAATGTAATCACCGTGACGATTGAGTCATATCTGTGGACAAGCTCTTCATAGAATGTTGTTGCCCGTTGAGATGGGAGCTTCTTAGGGTAGGGTAGGTGTTCTGTTATGGTGGTGTAAATAGATGACCTTGAAACTTCAGGAAATTCCGCATACAACCCACTTATGATAAATCTCCGCTTTTTTTCCGAACCACTTGGTCAACTTGCTAAACAATTACTTCTGTTGCGGTAGACTTGCGTCCTTGTCCCCCTTCATCGTGAACATCATTTCGGCTTTCTTAAAATTTCCTGCACCATTCATGCACAACACTTATGTGTTCACCATACACTTGGCTCATTCTTCGATGAATTTCCGCTGCAATATTCCCTTTTTCTTGAAGGAACCGAATTACACTACGCAATTTGCGCTTGGCGGGAAAATCAATCGTAGTAACTATGTTTACGTGCCTGCAACTCAGCTCAAAATGGCATAATTACGTTGAAAGTGGCAGAGGTTATAGTGGGGGCGATGTGCAGTCGCCTTCCGAGCATTTCTGCCTTCTAGCACTCGATTAGCTGTTTATAAGCACGGTCAGAGGTTGAAATAACCGGTCAAGAGCAAGTTGAACTTGCACAATTAGTGTTCCGTACGTTGATTGCTTTTAAAATAAAATTTTTTGTTAGGGTGGTATAAAATGATCAGTGACTTCACAAAACACACCCCAAATGAGTTTTCAACAAAGTTTGCTTCCAATCTTTACTGAAAACTGATGACCTTGAAATTTTTTTTTTTATATACCATATAAATAAATTATTAAAGGTAATGCACTCGTGATAATTTTCGTTCAATATACAACCCGTGGAGAATATTTCAGAATTTTTTCAAAATTTTTTGATTGGTACTTTTCGAG
Organism: Pachyrhynchus sulphureomaculatus; assembly: GCA_019049505.1. Classification (NCBI taxonomy): domain Eukaryota; kingdom Metazoa; phylum Arthropoda; class Insecta; order Coleoptera; family Curculionidae; genus Pachyrhynchus; species Pachyrhynchus sulphureomaculatus. The sequence continues at coordinate 37,329,984 of CM032449.1, read as the reverse complement.
ATAAGGTGGGGGACAGCGATTTTTCGCTATTTTTTAAAAATAATACAAAGAAAAGTGTGCGCAAGTATTATATTATATATATATTTTTTACTCGTATTTTCACAAGCTTTCATTTGACACCACACTCGGTGACCTAGTAAAATTTTTTTTTTTTTTTAATTTCCGATTTCACCCCCCAAAACTAACCCCTTAAGTCAAAATTTAACATTTAAAACTACACGGCTCTGATGAGGTCATCAATTCCTATATGATTACCAAATTTCAATTTTCTATGACAAATAGTTTCGGAGAAAATGAAAATGGGTGTGACAGACAGACACCGAAATCATCTTATAAGTGTTCCGTACGGAACACTAAAAAATGATCCTTATATATACATATATATATATATATATATATATATATATATATATATATATATATATATATATATATATATATATATATATATATATATATATATATATATATATATATATATATATATATATATATATATATATATATATATAGAGCGAGATTAGTGATATAGATATATATATAAATCTTTGATTGTGTTAGCCGATACTTGTTGGAAATTCATAATAAAATTATATAAAAACACTATATTTTAATTTCCAATATATTTAAAGTCACTTGACAATTGTTTCACCATACAATACTACTACTACTACTACCAAATATTTTTCTTTCTTATTTACTTCTGAAGAAGCCATTGTATTGTGAAACAATTGTCAAGTGACTTTAAATATATTGGAAATTAAAACATAGTGTTGTTTTTATATAATTTTATATATATAAATAACAGAATACTCCCGGTTTATTATATTAAAACTAACTATTGAACAACAAAACCGATCTGAATTATGTTTCACTGCGGCATTAGATAAAAAATCCCTATCGAATGTAAAAGGTTTCCTAAAACTGGTCCAGTATTTTTTTCAGATTTGAGGCCAAATATCGTTACGCATACATTCACCGTACGTGAAGTAACATACAGAAATGTTAGGACATTTGAAAAATATTACATATATACTTATTGAATTGAGAGAATTGAGAACCCTCGCCTCGTCTTGTAAAGTCGGGTAAAAAATAGAAACAATTATTATTATTCTCAATGCAGTAGGTAACAACGGGAAACGTTAGTAGGATAACCACACTGAATGTCAACATATATGGTGAAATTATTTTTAAACCAAATTTTAAACAAAAAAAAAAAAAACTAAAATAAAATAATTATGGAAAAATATTTCATAAAGCTACTATGTATTTAGAAACTGTTAAAAAAAATTTGTTATAACCGACTTCTAGACTCTCTACTTAAGCTTGCTTGATAAATGTACCATATATATATAGATTAAGGCAATCTCCTAATCAATGTGTCTGATGTGAATTAAATTTGGTTGCATCCAAAGAAACTTTATAATCACATTTACTTATTTTTGGAAACCACTGCCTAGAAAGTTTGTAATCCTGTTAGTCGAGTTTTCTAATTAAAAAACAACATAGCGGCTTTCGTAACGTAATTTCATAATATGACAAGAGACTTTGTTGGCAACACTGTCTCTTTGTCGAGACTGGTTAGCGCCTACTCGAACGGTTTTTAAAATCAAAGAAAACTTGTCCCTTTTTATTTTTAGTTTTATGAGTGTCCGTCTGGCCCGAATTTTATATAATACGTCAATGATGGCAATCATGCTTATCTAAATTAAACATTAACAATAATAAGTTGTTTACATGATACACTTCATAAATTTTTGCTAAAATTAAAGCGACTTTCCCCCAACGACTAATTCAGATATTCGAATTAATTTGAAAAGTCATTTAAAAAGTTTTTTATCGTCTTTTTAAGTTTTTTACAGCACATTTAACAAGCATTGAAAACAAAATTAAAAGTATATCTTTAAATGTTTTACAAGGGGGTCTCTTAAAAATTAAAATTTTTAACGGTTTTTATCAACAGACTTAATATGTGTATGCAACTATAATTGTGTATCGAATTACAATTCTTGGAATCCTATTTCTTAAAAGTACTCTGCCATCTCTTCTCGACTTTTTTCTTCTAATGTTTCAGTGGGTGAGGATTACTACTATAACCTCTAATTTTGAAATATATCTGCAAGAAAAAAACACACCGGCATCAAAAATGATGTCACCTCTTTTGACAATCAATTTATTAAACAAACTTTCTCGAATGAATGGCAAAGATGTGTTTGGGGTGTGTGATGTTCCTTCATCCTGTTGAAACCTCGTCATAACCAACAATTTTTTTAAAGCGGATATAAAGAAGTTCTTATTCATTTTTACATATCGCTCCGAATTCACCGTTGTTGCGATTCATCTGTCATCCTTAAAGGTTAAAGGCTCTCGACGATTTAGTTTTTGATTTGGTGGAATCCAATAATGATATGCAATTCTGCTTCTAATCCCCCTAGGTTGACAATAAGATGTTGGCAAATGTTGAAAAGTATTCGTGCATATTGCATTAACGACGTTTGGCCTCTAAGCTGTTTCAGATGATTTTAAATCCTTAAGAAGAATGTGCCATAACGAACATATATTCATGACACTTAATTGTTTAACTATTAATAAGAGAGATTTCTCATAGAGGGGCACTCGAACGCATCCCACGTTTTCATCGCTTCTTAGTGGTCCTGGCCGCCCTGCACGATCTTTACTTAAAGTCGAATCAGTTCCTTCAAACTTCTGCTCTCATTTTTTAAACGGTTGAACACCTGAGGCTTCATTTAAAATCTGTCAAGTAAGAACGTATTCACTCGTATTCTTGAAAGAAATGTGTTTCGAGAATATTTTTTCCATCAATGTATTCATTGGTGTATTAACAATGGCGCTATTATCTTCATAAGTTGTCCAATCACATCCTACATCAATAATCGCCTGGCATCTTTGAGGCATCCTGTCGACGAGATTTTCTGCGTACTCAGCAAATTTTACGAATCTCGCGAGACAACTGAGTCAAAGTCCTCTGAGGTTTCTCTTTACAAGGCACCAAACCGGCGTCCAGCGATTGTGAGGACCACTCTACAGTCCCTGGCCAAATTATTAGACGCACTGCAAGATTTCATGTAAAATATTAATTACCGAGTGATATTGTACCGTTTTATTATTTTAAATTGATTTGTTTTTTATTTTTATATTATCCAATCAATTATCTATTTATTTGACATAAATAAAACAGCATTAATTTAGAAAAGCATAAGTTTATTAAGTTTTAAAGAAAAGTGAAATTAATGTTAGTAAAAGTCAATATTTAGTTGAGCCACCTTTAGCCGCTATCAAAGCTTTAATTCTGCGCGGCATGCTATCAATGCAAGATTGTACTGTCTCCTGCATTTGAGGATGATGATTCCACACATGAATAATCTTTTCTAGGAGCTGGGTTTTGTTGGTAATCACATCTTTAGCCACTTCTCTTTTCATCAGCTCCCACACATTTTCAATGGGGCCAATCCAACAGAGGGATATTTTTTTCTGCCAAAAAAGCTTTAACAGACCGAGCAGTGTGGCAGGGAGCTCCATCTTGCATGAAAGTGAATGGTTCCCCATTTGGAACCCATTCTCTGAGCTGCGGAATCCACCGATTTTGTAATACTTCTTTGTACTGATCTTGCCTCATTATTCCGTTGACGACGTACAGACGTCCAGTGCCCTTGCCGCTGATGACTGACCAAATCATCACTTTGGTGGGATGTTTAACCGTCGGGACGACACAATCAGGATGAAACTTTTCTCCATGACGACGACGCACATACTGAGCTTTATTCTGCAAAATTTCGAATGTGCTTTCGTCACTGAAGCAGACCTGTCAAAAATAGGAAAAATATATAAACTTCCATGTTTATTTGCTTTATTTAACTGAAAATGATAATAATGTATCAATTATTGATTAAATTGCTGTATCTTACCGATCTCCAGAAGTCCACATCTTTGTCTTGCCATTGTTTGGCCCACTTCAGGCGCTTTGCTTTCATTGCAGCTGTTAACTTGGGCTTCCTGGCGGGGCGACAGGCCTTAAAATCTAATTCTTTCAATTTTCTTCGAACAGTGCGCTTAGAAGCATTTACGCTAGCATCCTGGAGTTGTGATTTTATTACCTTTTTGGTAGCAAATCTGTTTTCTACACAAATTTTCTTCAAACATCTCTCTGACCGTGGAGTGAAAATTGGTTTTCTACCGCATCTTTTCTTTCTTTTCGGGCTTAATTCCTTCCCTGACTCAATTTTCTTTTTTATATGCGTCGTACACTAACTTCAGAAACCTCCAATCTTCGTGATATTTCTCGGTTTGTAAATGTTTTCGCAATCACAAGGGCCTTCACTTCAGCTTTTTTACGTGGTGAAAGATCGCCTTTTCTACCCATAATGAAAATAGTCCAATTACTTTTTTAAAACACTGCATACAAAATAAACTAATAACTGAGTAGTATAAAACTGTTAAACAAACAATCACAGTCCATAAAGCCACAGAAACACGTCCGTACCTGACTCGATTCCGATCGCGACTGATACAGGTTTGTAGTTGTTTACGTTCATGTATCACTTTGTCAACACAGTGTTGCCATATGTTAAAAATAAATACAAATATGTAGTCTACAACAATTCTTTTAAATAAAAATCAATAATATTGTAGTTTAAATATACCATTATTGCATAAAAAGTCTTAAGAAACACAAAATTACTAAAAAAAAATACAGTGCGTCTAATAATTTGGCCAGGGACTGTAGTATCTTATCGTGGGACCAAGCGAGCCGCTTCGCGACGTGATTTTCGCCTAGCAAAGGATTTTTTTAACGTGCTTCGGAATTTGACGTCATGAGCACTAAGAGTCGCATGGTCTCATGGGACACATTCAAACCCGATTTTCTTATTTTTTCCTCTCCTTGTCGCAGCGTCAATTTCAGGTTTTCTGAAAACATAGACACGATTCGTTTTTTTTTTTCGACTTTCGGGGCGACTTTGCCTACCGAGCCACGTTTTGGAAAATCGTCGACATTTTTCGTCCCGTTAAAATAATTTACCTGCTTTTTCATTAACGATACCGAAGTTTGTAATATATCTAGTCGCAGCGGAATGTGTCATTTTAGGCCCTTTTGAATGGAAACAAAGAAGACTACCTAGAACTGACAAGCAAACAAGTGAGTCATTTTAGATTTTACGTGATTTCGACAAAAGTTCGGAATCGACCGATACTTTTACTAAAATGCGTCGTAGATAAAAGTTCCCTCTACCGATTTTTTATTAAATCGCTAGAATCGCATCTACCAAAACTGAATTATCGCGGACACGTTCTTACTGTACAGACTGTAGGATGGGTAAACGATATTAAATGCGAAATTTTCGTTGCGCTGTATCTAAGGATATCCGAATGCATAAATTCTTTCTATCAGATATTTTTATTCGGATGCTTTTAAGTGATATCACCGTTATTACTAGGTTCTAAACGCTTTCAACCGAAGTCTCCAGCACAGTAACAAAATTGGTAAATGGTTATAAAATATGGCGGTATTTTGTGGTGTTTCTTTTGGCATAAACAGAAATATAACGAAGTAAAAAAATATATATTGTGGGCATGGAGAAAAGCCCTGAATATGTTTACTGTTTTTGTAAATACTTCGCCTATAAAACGCACGCTCCGTTCTTGTAAAACGTCGATAGCAACTTAACTTTAAAGGACAGGGGTTACGCTTCAAATAGAGTTGACCTTATTTATGATATAGCTATTATTTCCGAGTTTCTGATACTAACTTGTAAATTTTTAACTAAAAAAAAGACCTTGCTAAGACAGTAAAAAAATGACGATACTTTCGCAATGAGGTCAGTGTGTTGACAGTATTTTTTAACGTTGCCATGACATTGTGCGTGAAATAGTTTACATCTTAGTGCGCAAGTTTTTTGCATACATTATCAAAATTAATAACATATATAAATTTAAATAATTAATGTTTTTAATTTACTTATTCTTAAACTTATAAAAATTGAACAATAAATTATTATTACTGACAATGTTTACATTAATTGTACCACCACTACATGAACCAATATTTATTTCGGAACTTGTTTAACGCAGCTCGAGATATAGATTTTAAATAGTTCTTTATTTGTTAAGTAGAAGATTAGTCGAAATTTTAATTTTAATACTGATTGAATCCCCCACATATCCTTTAGCGACACTCCAAGATTTGCATCCTCCGTGGTACCCCCTTCATTAGCAAGAAATGCACAGTCCTTGGAATTTGGTACTTACAGGTAGTTCGCTATTAGCTTAGGCATTCCTACTATTAAATTATTTTCACCAACTTTTATTATAATTATTATTATTGTTTTTGCTTGTGCAGATTAGCCCGCAACTTGGTTTATGAATTTTTTATTTTGATATTTCAAATACAAACGTCGGCTAATCCTATGGTTTTGACGAAGATCCGTGTATTTTCTATGAAGCCCGATATAATTTAATTTAGAAACTTTAAAATTACGTTGTATATTAATTCTGTCTTCTATAGCATCGATTGTCATTTTAATGAATTGATCATAGCAATAAGCAGCAGAAATTCCCATAATTAAAATATTCCAAAACTTTGAAACATTTTGACATGCATTAAATAAAATAATAATTAGATATTTTATTTCATTATCTGCCTCTGCTATGAACTGATTAATTTGTTCTCATATTAAAGTCTTAGGGTTTTTAACCCAGTGTCCAACTGATATTTTTACAAGTACTAGCCCTGCCCGCGGCTCCACTCGCATGGACTTGATTCACTATTATCGTCACTGCTTATTCTTTCTGTTAGCTAATGTAATAAAATATCTGCCATTATTTCCCCTTATCTCCCATTATTTCTCCTTATCTCCCTTTATCTCTACATAATTTCCATTATCTAGGCTTATCTCTCCTCATCTCCCATTATTTCTCCTTATGTCCCATTATTTCTCCTTATCTCCCATTATCTCATCTTATCTCCCATGATCTAGGCGTATCTCGACTTATCTCGCAATATTTCTCCTTATCTCTCATTATTTCTCCTTATATTCCATTATCTTACTATAACTCCCATTATCTAGACTTATCTCTGCTTATCTCCCATTATTTCTCCTTATCTCCCATTATTTCTCCTTATCTCCCATTATTTATACTTATCTCCCATTACCTCACCTTATCTCCCATTATCTAGGGTTATATCGAATTATATAGAACATATCTATAAATGTATAAAAATACGTAAATCGGATAAGTGGTTCTCAAGTGATAAACGCACTAAGGGATAGACAGACAGACAGAGAGACGTTGCATTTTATATATATATATATATATATATATAGATCTTTGTAACATGATATTATTCTATATTTAATGGCTTAGGCAGTGTATTGCAAGAGAACGCGCTAACGGTACCCTTTTTTTTTCGACTTAATTCACTATTATCGTCACTGCTTATTCTTTATGTTACCTAACACAATAAAATATATCCTATAACCTGGCCAGAGAACGAAGAAGAATGTTTTTAAAAAAAGTACGTAAATTGGATAAGTGGTTCTCGAGTGATAAGCGCACTAACGGACAGACAGACAGACAGAGAGACGTTGCATTTTATATATATTATAGATAGAAGATTATAGATAACCTGGTCAGAAAACAAATGTATGAATAAAAAAAAAAAAAAAAACGGGTAAATCGGAAGTGGTTCTAGAGTGATAAGCGCATTAACAGACAGACAGACAGAGAGACGTTGCAGTTTATATATATTATATTCTTTGCTACATGATTTTCTTCCATATTTAATGCTTTAGGCAGTGTATTGCAAGGGAACGCGCTAGCGGCAAACTTTTTTCCTACTTCATTCACTATTATCGTGACTGCTCATTCCTTATGCTACCTGTCGTAATAAAATATAGCCTATAACCTGACCAGAGACATTTGTATGTACGTAAATCGGATAAGTGGTTCTCCAGTGATAAGCGCATTAAGGGACAAACAGACAGACAGACAGACAGAAAGAGAGACGTTGCATTTTATATATATTATAGATGAAACCAATTTGGTAAAGTTCCTAATATTCACGTTTATCTTAACATCAAGCGTGGAACATACGACAAAAAAAAAAATTCTAACACCTTCCTTGCTTTAGCTATTTACACCCACTCTTTAAATTGCTGAGTATTTACAGCTCTTTGAATTTGTCCAGTAGAAGAATTAAAATAACCAAATATGCTATATTTGGTGGTGCTCCACCATCCATTTTCATTATTTTACAATAAAAATATCTGTAATCAAATTTAAGAGAACATGTTACGTATTATTGGTAAACTACGTAATCAATCTTTATTATTTCCATAGTTAGAACAGTTGCGTTTTACAATGAAGTAACTGTTTTTTTTTTTATATTTATATATTAAAACACAACGTTTCTAGAAAAAATATTGTTCGTAACCAGGGAGCGAAATCTGTTTGGTGTTCTGGAATGACCTGATTTAAATGAAAGCTTCATTCTCGACGACCAAAGTAGTATCTCGTGCACTAGAAACAAAAATAACGATTCGTTACTGATTGAATAATAATTGAATGAATATTCTTACCATAAAATTGTCTAAAATGCGAATATCATACTGTAGCTGGGATTTTATAAAAGTGTCAACAACGCAATTGAATATTTTGGAGATTCTCGAGCGGTTGCACTTAATATATAGAAGGCTATATTTGGCAAGAACAGCAAGAATAAAAAGGCACCAGGCCCTGATGAAATATCAATGGAACTGCTAAAGGTATTAGATGAAAGGAATATAAAGATCTTCACAAAACTACTCAGCAAGATATATAAGGCTGGAAGAATCCCCAACGAACAGTTACAATCAGCTTTTATACCATTAGCTAAGAAAAATAATCTCATAGTATGCGAAGACTTTAGGTTGATCAGTCTCATGAGCCACCCTTTGAAATGGCAGTATTGGTATAACAACTAAAAACGAAAAGAATCGTATGTTTAGAAGTTAACAAAAGTGTTCTTCGTATTTGCTGAACCATCCCAGCGTTTCGCGGTATCACGGCTCATCAGCTGGGCTAGGTTCAGCAAATACGAGAACACATCTTTAGTCCTTTATCCAAGTAACTAACGGAAAACTATAACAAATAGATGCTTATACTGCACTCTGTCGGCGACATACTAAGTCTATTTAAGCAGAGCGGCACAGCACGGCTGGCACTTATTGCAGAAACGCACCTTTCTTGAGCTTACTGCTCGAAGGCATAGATGGCAGTATTGGTATAACAACTAAAAACGAAAAGAATCGTATTTTTAGAAGTTACCAAAAGTGTTCTTCGTATTTGCTGAACCATCCCAAGACGCGTTTTGCCGTATCACGGCTCATCAGCTGGGCTAGGTTCAGCAAATACGAGAACACATCTTTAGTCCTTTATCCAAGTAACTAACGGAAAACTATAACAAATAGATGCTTATACTGCACTCTGTCAGCGACTTACTAAGTCTATTCAAGCAGAGCGGCACAGCACGGCTGGCACTTATTGCAGAAACGCACCTTTCTTGAGCTTACTGCTCGAAGGCATAGATGGCAGTATTGGTATAACAACTAAAAACGAAAAAGAATCGTATTTTTAGAAGTTACCAAAAGTGTTCTTCGTATTTGCTGAACCATCCGAAGACGCGTTTCGCCGTATCACGTTATAGTTTTCCGTTAGTTACTTGAATAAAGGACGACTAAAGATGTGTTCTCGTATTTGCTGAACCTAGCCCAACTGATGAGCCGTGATACGGCGAAACGCGTCTTGGGATGGTTCAGCAAATACGAAGAACACTTTTGGTAACTTATAAAAATACGATTCTTTTCGTTTTTAGTTGTTATACCAATACTGCCATCTATGCCTTCGAGCAGTAAGCTCAAGAAAGGTGCGTTTCTGCAATAAGTGCCAGCCGTGCTGTGCCGCTCTGCTTGAATAGACTTAGTAAGTCGCCGACAGAGTGCAGTATAAGCATCTATTTGTTATAAGTCTCCCTTTGAAAGTTTTATTAAAAATTATACAAAATAGAATCTACAAGAAATGTGAAGAAGAACTCGACAGTTCACAATTCGAATTCAGGGGGGGCATGGGAACAAGAGAAGCACTTTTTGGAATGATAGCCCTCCTGCAAAAAAGTAGAGAGTACAACTAGACTATCAAAAAAACGTTTGATAAAGTACAACACATCAAACTGATAGAAGAATTAAAGAACATCTAACTTAACCAGAATGTCATAGAAATAATAATGGGTAACAGAGGAAATACCGATTCAGCGAGGAGTCAGGTAAGACTGCGTACTGTCACCTATATCGTTATAGGTGACAGTATATTCCCAAGTCATGTTCAAGAAAGCATTATGGAAACAAAGTGAAGGAATCGAGATAGAGGGTGAAGTGATAAACACCATTCGCTTGCCGACGATACCGTAATCGAATAAATATTAGAAAAAACAAAATTTATAGTCGTTTCTAAACATCAAACCAACAATTGCCGATTATTCCTCGAAGGAAAACAAATAGAAGGTGTAGAAAAGTACAAATATTTAGGCACCTTTATCACATCCGACCTTGACAAAGACACTGAAATTAAAACCAGAATGTAAGTTGCAAGAAAATCATTCGAATGTTCTGCAACAGAAACTTATCCATCGCTCTAAGATTGCGTTTCCTGGAATGTTACGTGTGGTCTCAATTTTGTATGGAGTCTAGACATGGACGTTGAAGCTAGAAGTATTTGAAATGTGGCTCTATCGAAGAATATTAAAAGTTCCGTGGACGGCCAGGATTACTAACGAGGAAGTTCTGTGAAGGATAGACCAAGATAGAAAACTCTTGACAATCATAAAAGTACGAAAAACATCCTACTTAAGTCATGTACTCAGAAACGACAAATCTTCATTATTGCAAACTCTCATGCAGGGAAGAGTTGACAGTAGAAATGTTGTCGGAAGAAAGAAAAAGCCCTGGCGGAGAAACATCAGAGAATGGACCGGCATGAATGTAGGGAGTTGCGAGGAACAGAGAAACATTTAGAGAAGTGGTCGCCAACCTCCATTAGGAGAAGGCATGAGAAGAAGAAGATGTTTGGCACGGATTCTTGGCTAAGCGAGTCTCTTATGGTATGTTTGAAAAGGTTTGTTTATGGCTCCCGTATTTCCTCATAACTTCACTACTAACGCCGTTGTGTCCCAAGGCTCCATACTGCTTTCAACCTAACAAGCATTTGAATAGACAGAATATCTTGGGGTGGCAATAACCAAGTAGAATTAACGCTGTAAGAACTTGTTCGGCAGTTTTGCCTAAAAAAGTTCTTTTCCTCTAGCCACGTCACTAAACTTTCTGGGTATTAACTTCAGAGCAAATATGTCAGTGCTCGAACATGTGCATCTATAGGTCCAAACATACTCTGCATTTGTTACATTCTATTCAGATTCGCCTGATTGATGATCCTGGACTCACCAGCAACATTCATTCCTTGGAACAGCGAAGAATTGTTGGCAATTTGAGCCTATTCCATAACTATTTTCGTGGACAGTGTTCGATGGATGCCGTCCGCCTATTCCTATCGGAATAGTTTATGCTGGGAACACACGTCGCATTAATACATCATACCCTTATTATGTTTAGCTTAGCACTCCTTGTACCATCCTTTTCAAACATTTTTTTATATGGAGAACCTCATCCCTTTGGAATGGTTTGCTTAGAACTGTGTCTCTTACAAAGTATAAGTTGCAACGATTTAGGACTAACGCGAATCGCTTTGTCAACACACGTATCACTTTCTGCTGCGTTTTAGGGATTTTCCTGCAGCACGTGTTTTTTTTTTTTTTATGGGTCTAGCACACGTGCTACAGGGAAGTCCCTAAAGCGCTACAGGAGCGACACGTGTGCGGAGAAAACGATTCACGTTGTTCTTGAATCGCTGTAGATTGTACTCGATGGGAAACACAGTCCTGGGCAAACTATTCCAAAGGTATGATGTTCTCCATATAAAAGACTGCTTGAAAAGCGTTGTACGAGGAGTAACAAGCTGAACCTCATGTGAAGTATTAGCGCGACGTATACTTCTAATATGCACCGCTCTGGGAGGAATTAAACGGGCCACATCCTTCGAACACTTTCCATGAAAGTACTTGTAGAATAGGCTCAAGTCGCCAACCGTTCTTCGATGTTCCAGCGAATCAAGGCCGTCGGTCAGTTCCGGGTGTCCAATCAGACGAATAGCTCTTCTCTGGATATAATCCAACAAATGCAGTGTATGTTTGGGAGCGGAGCTCCAAACATGGGAGCAGTATTCCATAGTTGGTCGAATTTGAGCTTTGTAAAGAATTAACAGTTGTTGTGGAGTGTAAAGCTTTCTGGTTCGAAACAATATTCCCAACTTTTGAGAAGCTCTCCTTGCTATGCCTGCAACATGTTCATGCCAGGACATATTTACTCCCAAATTAACGCCTAACAGATTGAGTGACGATGTTAGGGGGATGGAGTGGCCCGACATAACTATGTCGGGTTCTGCAACGTTAACTTTTTTAGAAAAAACTGCCGCCTGGGTTTTTGTAGCGTTAAATTCCACTTGGTTACTGTCACCCCAAGATAGAACTTCTTCCAGGTCTTTGTTAAGTTGAATGACTTCCTGCTGTCTGCGGATATTCGTCTGAGTAGTCGATGTCCGAGCGTTCAAAGTGAATGAAGAGATAAGTGTACTGTCATCTGCAAAGCTGTAGATTGGATTCTCGGTCTTTTCCAGCAGATCGTTAATATAAATGAGGAAGAGAGTAGGAGACAGTATGGAACCTTGGGACACACCGGCGTTGATAGTGAAGGTGTTAGAAAGAAGTCCGTCGACTGCCACTCCTAAAGAACGCTCTTTGAGGAAACATGAGAGCCACAAACAGAACTTTTCAGACATACCATAAGAACATAGCTTAGCCAACAGCCCATCGTGCCAAACATGGTCAAATGCCTTGGATATGTCAAGAGCAACCACTCGAGATTCTCCAAAGTGTTCAATTGCGTTGTTCCAAACATGTGTTACATAAGTCAGAAGATCTTCTGTTGATCTATTTTTACGAAAGCCATATTGGTGATCACTAATAATGTTGAATCCTTCAAGATATTTTAGAAGATGCTGATTGATAGCCTTTTCCATGACTTTCGATATTATTGAGAGTAGTGCGATTGGTCGGCAGTTATTTGGCAAGGTCTTCTTGCCTTTTTTAGGTATCGGCTGAACTGTGGCACATTTCCAGCAGGAAGGAAATATTCCCTTTCTGTAGGATAGGTTGAAAAGTCTACAGAAAACTGGTGTTAGTTCCCTCGCACAGTTCTTGAGAACTATGGCAGGTATTCCGTCAGCGCCTGAAGCCTTTTTGGTGTCTAGCTTCATCAAAATACGTTTTATGATACGCTGTCTGAAGACAATATCGGGCATCCTTGACTGCACTATGGGAATAGTAGGTGGTGTTTTTCGACAGTAGAATGTGAAGTAAAGAGTTCAGCCAACAAGTTCGCTTTCTCAACAGGTGTCGTTGCAATAGAATTATCTGGCCGTGTGAGTGGTGGTATGGTGGATTTGGTGAAATTTTGACTAACTGCCTTAGCGACTGACCAAAAGGACCTGGAATTGCCGGGACAAGCGAGAAGCTTGTTTCTAATCCGTTGATTGTCTAACTCCTTGGTTTCGTCGATAATTTCTTTGCATCTGTTCCTGGCACGAAAAAGATGTTACGATTTATGGTGTTAGGATGTTCACGCCACTGTCGGTATGCAAGATGTTTAGAAGCAACAGCTTCTTTGCATTTTAGGTCAAACCAAGGCTTGCCGTTGGAAGGGCATTTCTTCGAAAAAGGGATGTAAGCCTCCATACCTGCCAAAATAACATCGGAAACCTCCCTGGCGCAGTCAGATGGGTCGTCGGATCGAAAACAAACGTCCAACCAAGGGAAAGTTCGAAAATATTCCATGAGATCTTCCCATTTAGCAGATTTGTAGTGCCAATCTTGCGCGGTTTGGGCGCCTCTCTGTCACTGATTGGTAGAATACTCGATGTCGAAAGTAGTTTATGGTCGGAAGAACCTAACGGCGGATTGACGCTGACCGTGTAAATCTCCGGATTGGTGGTAAAAACAGATCAAGAAGACTGGCGAACTCTCCGTCTCGATCAGGAATCCGTGTTGGTTCATCAATAAGCTGAGTCAAGACACAACTGATTGAAAATGATTCGGCTTCACGACCTTGTTCGTCGGTAGTATTTGAATATTTAAGCCAGTTAATGTTGTGGACATTAAAGTCGCCCAGGATGGCAATTTCGGCATTTGGATAGTTAATTTGTAAATGATCTATGGTATCTGCAAGAGAAGCGAAAAGTGTTCTAAAGTTTGTGTCACTTGGTGGTCGATAGAGGATACAGACGAACCTTGTGGTTGGTTGATGATGATGATGATGATGTTTTGGAGCCAGGGCGCATCAACTACGAGGTTATTTAGCGCCCATAAGGTGATTGTTAAATTGGTTTAGACTTTAAAATGAACTTCTCGGAGATAGTCACATATGTTATTTTTATTTGCAGCAAAGATGGTGATTATGTTACTTATGGTAGAGGGTAGGTTGTACTTTAGTCGGATGTCTTTAAGGTGATTTGCTGTGAGTATATGCGAGACTGTAAGGTTGGATCCGCAACTTTGACATTTAGGGTCTTGTGTTCCTTCCAAGAGATGGCGATGAGTTGAGAAAGTGTGTCCAGCAGCCAGTCTTCGCAGAATCACGTTCTCTTTTCTATTGAGGTTGTTATTATGTAGGGGGGGGGGGTTGAGTCGCTATTTTTAACCACATAACATCAAAGTTTGGAGGCTCCAGAGCCTCTTCTCGTTGGCAAGAGAGGTCGCTTCTGACATAAAGACAGATTCCAAAGTTACGCCTAAATCGGGAATAGAAATCGTACCCAGGATAAAGATAGTTTACTGTGCTGGTCGATGAACTGACCTTAGTTTCACAGAGAGCGAGTACATGAGGTTTATTTGATTGCAGGTGTTGGTGCACTGAATTTATGTTCGAATTTAAACCTCGTATGTTGCAAAAATCCATTTTGAAATTCTGTTCTCTGCATGTCAACGCCCCTGAACCAGCCCCCACCCGGAGATCCGAACGGGGGGCTATTTTACCTCCGGAATTTTTTGTATTCAGGTGCCTCATCATGCTATTTGGTCCCACAGTCCGGGACATCGGCACAGCCACGAAACGTTAAGCAACTTCACGCAGCCTAAGCCGATGCGATGGTATCACACCGGGCGATGCTGGTGGGATCTGGGCATCTACCATCTAGATTGTTCTTTAAGTCGCCTCCTACGACAGGCAGAACATACCGGGGGAGATATTCTATCCCGCCCCCCCACGGTGTGCTGTGCCTATAACGTCGAACCGTTCATAAGTGTAATAACCATTTTTTTTGCATACAAAATTACGTTTAGGTTAATTCGGGGGGCATTTCTGTACGCGTAAACGGTAAGCATGTGTCTATAAATCATCACTAAATATTTTCTTACAATTTTAATGTTTAATTTCACTGTGGGCAGGCGTTAAACTGCCATACTTTCCCTTACCCTAAAATGATTATATAAATTTCAAAACCAATACCTTGGACCATACAGGCGAATAGGATTAGGATTCTTTAACTTTTTTTAATTGAAGTTTGCAAAAAATCCCGATTGTCCTATCAGGGTTAATAATTTCCAAACGGTAAAACCGTCTACATGTATAGATTCTCTCATAGTAAGATCGTAACCCAGATTTATAAATTGTTCCAACACGCCATCAGCTGCAGAAATATTCTTGCAAGGCGGCTCCTGCTTTACGATGCTGCTGCGTCATGCTAAGAGACTCCGCTTGGCTTGACTTGAACTTTAGGTTCGGTGACCTCGATTGGGCAAATGGTTCTCGAGATTATGAAGACGCCATATTTGCTGTTATATGACATTTTTCCTGCATTAAGATGATATCATTAATGTTACTTTTATAATTAGAAATATTATAATTTACAATGCGAAAATGAAAAGATATTCCAAAAGGCAATATCTTGCCTTGATTAAGAACTCTTTGACAACTTTTGATATACACTATTTTACTAAAATTTGTAAAAATCTATAATTTTTAGTAATTTGGTGATAGATGTTTTTGCAATGTTTTTTTAAAAGGTGATTCACTGCTTGTAAAGGCTTGAAATTAACAAAATAAAAGAATAGAAACTCAATATTTAGTCATTTTATTAAAGTTGGTGCACACCAGATCAATAATCGATTTAAAATTTCAATAAAAACGTTACAAAACAAGAAAAAAACACTGGATTAATTTTTTTTATGGGCCTAGCACACCTGCTGCAGGGAATCTCTAAAGCGCACGTTGTTCTTGAATTGCTGTGAATTGTACTCGTTCGGAAATACAGTCATGGGCAAATTATTCCAAAGGGATGAGGTTCTCCATATAAAAGAACGCTTAAAAAGGGTTGTACGAGGTGTAATAAGCTGAACCTCATACAGATGTGAGGTATTAGCGCGACGTGTATTTCTAGCACGCACCGCTCTGGGAGGAATTAAGCGGGCTTATCCATCAAACACTTTCCATGAAAATATTTGTAGAAAAGTTATAGCAGACGTACAAGAAAAAATCACACGAGGAACAAACTTTATTAAATAGCTACACCCTGTAATATGGAATGACAAACTAAAAATAGCTACAAAAAAGCGTATTTTTAGTACGTTTGTTGAAAGCACTTCAACGTATGGAGAAGAAGTCTGGACCCTTACCAAAAGAGAAAAGGGGAAGTTGAACGCCACAGAAATGTTTTGGAAAAGACCTTGCAAGAAAACTATGATGGACAGGATTCCAAACGATACCATAAGGGAGAAGATGAAAGTCCAAGAGTCGCTAATGGATCGAGTGGAAAGAAAACAGCTCCTATGTTGTGGACATATGAGGCAAATGAGTGAAGAAAGACTACTACAAAGAATATGAAAATGGAAAGCTCGGCAAGGACAAAAAAGAGAAAGACAGAGATAGCAAAAACTATGCAAAAACGAGATTTGGAGGAAGAAACCTTTAGAGATAGGAAGGCTTGGAAAATAGGATGTGGTAAACGGCCACAGTAGCTGTAAATAAGTGGCGATATATAATAATAAACACTTGTAGAATAGACTCAAGTTGCTAACCGTTCTTCGACGTCCCAACGAATCAAGGTTGCTGGCCAGTTCCGGGTCTTCAAACAGGTGAACACCTCTCCTCTGAATAGAATCCAAGAAATACAGGGTATGTTTGGGAGCTGAGCCGCAAACATAGAAGCAGTATTCCATCGTTGGTCAAACTTGAACTTTGTAGAGAAATAACAGTTGTGGAATGTAAAGCTTTCTAGTTCGAAATAATATCCCTAGCTTTTGAGAAGCTCTCTTTGCTATGCTTACAACATGTTCATGCCAAGACATATTTGCTCCCAAATTAACGCCCAGCAAATTGAGTGACGATGCTAGAGGAATGGAGTGCCCCGACATAACTACGTCGGGTTCAGCAACGTTAACTTTTTCAGAAAAAACTGCCGCCTGGGTTTTTGTAGCATTAAATTCTACTTGGTTACTTTCACCCCAAGATAGAATTTCTTCCAGGTCTTTGTTAAGTTGAACAACTTCCTTCTGTCTGCGGATATTTGCATGATTAGTTGATGTTCGAGCGTTCAAAGTGTAGTTTGGATTCCTGGTCTTTTCCCGCAAATCGTTAATGTAAATCAGAAAGAGAGTTGAAGACAGTTTGGAGTCCTGGGACAAACTAGCGCTGATAGTGAAGGTGTTAGAAAGAAACCCGTCGACTGCCACTCGTAAAGAATGCTTTTTGAGGAAACTGGAGAGCCATAAACATGACTTTTCAGACATACCAGAAGAGCGTAGTTTAGTCAATAATTCATCGTGCCAGACACGGTTGAAAGCCTCGGACATATCAAGAGATTCTCCACAGTGTTCAATTGCATGGTTCGAAACATGTGTTACATAAGTCAGAAAGTCGCCTGTTGATCTATGTTTACGAAAGCTATATTGATGGTCGCTAATAATATTGAATCTTTTATTGGATGCTAATTGATAGCCTTTTCCATGACTTTCGATATTATTTAAAGCAGTGCGATTGGTTGGTAATTGTTTGGCAAGGTCTTTTTACCATTTTTGGGTAACGGCTGAACTGTGGCGCATTTTCAGCAGGAAGAAAATATTTTCTTTCTGTAGAATAGGTTGAAAAATCTACAGAAAACTGGTATTAGTTCTCTCGCGCAGCTTTTGAGTACTATGGCAGGTATTCCGTCAGCGCCAGAAGCTTTTTTAGTGTCTAGTTTCATTAAAATACGTTTTATGATACGCTATCTGAAGACAATATCGGGCACCCTTGACCGTACTAAGGGAATAATAGGTGGTATTCTTCCTTGGAAATCAACAATAGAATGTGAAGCAAAAATTTCAACCAAGAAGTTTTCTCAACAGGTGTTGTTGCAATATAATTATCTGGTCGTGTGTATGGTGGTATAGTGGATTTGTTGAAATTTTGACTAACTGCCTTAGCGACTAACCAAAAGGGCCTGGAATTGTTGGGGCAAGCAAGCAGTTTGTTTCTAATTCGTTAATTGTGTGCTTCCTTGATTTCGTCGATAATTTCTATGAGTGTCCATACTAGCCAAAATAACTCGGGAACCTCCTTAGCACAGTCAGATGGGTCGTCGGATCGAAAACAAAGGTCTAACCAAGGGAGAGTTCGAAAATATTCCATGAGTTCTTCCCATTTAGCAGATTTGTAATGACAAATCCTTCGCGGCTTAGGCTCCTCTTTGTCAATGATTGGTAGGATACTCGATGTCGAAAGCAGTTTATCGTCGGAAGAACCTAACGACGGATTTATAGTGACAGTGTAAATCTATAGATTGGTGGTTAAAAACAGATCAAGAAGACTGGCGAAGTTTCCGTTTTGATAAGGAAATTGCAATTCTATCCTGTGCAAAAAATTACCTTATTCCACTTCCAGGCAATACTGCAAAGAAAGTTGAGTGACAACTTGCTGTTTTCTAGTACAAGCAGCTTTGCATACCATAGCGATGTTATCATTTATACATTTTAATATCTGTATAGTTATATAACTTATTAAGTTACAAATTTAGAAAATATTTAACCTTTACTTATAAATATAATATTCTTTACGTTCTCTTTTATTAGCTAAATCTATGTACTCTATTACGTTAGAATTTTAATAATATTGTGAAAGCTGGCGGAACTAGGAATTTCTTAGATTTCGGCAGCTTGATAATACTACACATTTGTCCGATTCGTTAGCAGTCGACGCAGTTAATAAATTTTGAAAACCCGTTAGACGCCTGATCGTGTTTTAATGTAATTATGGGGTGGCTTGGTTGACACACAAATCTGTATTCTTTTCTATACTGATATACTGTATGTCGCCAAAAGACCGTCATAATCACTGTGATTATTACACATAAAAATAAGGATTTTTTTCTTTTTCAGCTGTAGATCTCGACTTAAGCTCAGACAACGTTCAGGATGCGTTCGTTATCGCTGTGGAGCAGCAGGCCCGCGAGAGGCTGGAGCGTCTTTCGGCGCTCCGAAAAATTACTCCTATCGATATGACAAAACTGTCTCAGCAGGTAAGGGTATGTCTCTTGTCATATTTAATCTTAATTTGTACGTATAGTTGAAGTCCGCTAGCTAAACGACAAAGACGTAGTTACACTTCTTGTCTAAGATGTTAGACCAAGAGGGCGACCCGAAATTTTGACCTGTCGACTAACTGTCTGCCTAGTTGTTTATTCTATCGAGTCGAATAAAAGTCTTTAACGTTGATTTTGTGGCCCCCGTGCCCTGGAATGCCCAGATAAGGTCTTAAATGCTACATCCAATAACCGGTCAAGTGCAAGTTGAACTTGCACAATTAGTGTTCCGTACGTTGATTGCTTTTAAAATAAAAAATGTTGTTACGGTGGTATAAAATGATCAGTGACTTCACAAAACACACCCCAAATGAGTTTTCAACCAAGTTTGTTTCCAACCTTTACTGAAAATTGATGACCTTGAATTTTTTTTTTGTTTTTTATATATCAGATAAATTATTAAAGGTAATGCACTCGTGATAATTTTCGTTCAATCTGCATCCCCTGGAGAATATTCCAGAATTTTTTCAAAATTTTTTGATTTGTACTTTTCGAGATAAGGTGGGGGGACAGCGATTTTTCGCGATTTTTTATAAATAATACAAAGAACAGTGTGCGCAAGTATTACATTATATATATATTTTTTACTCGTGTTTTCACAAGCTTTCGTTTGACACCACACTCGAAATTTTGTTTTCACTTCTGATTTCACCTCCAAAACTTTAACCTTAAGTCAAAATTTGACTTTTGAAACTACACGACTTTGATGAGGCCATCAATTCCTATATTATTACCAAATTTCAACTTTTTATGACAAATAGTTTCGGAGAAAATCGGGTGTGACACACAGTCAGACAGACGGACAGGCAGACAGACACCGAAGTCATCTTATAAGTGTTCCGTACGGAACACTAAAATGAACTGTCGTTTATTCACTTGAATCAAGTACCATAACATTTGTTGACACTAAACAAGTCGAGTGCCCCTAAGGGCAGACCAGTTTTAGGGCCCAAAAAACGTCATTTAAACATATAAAATCAATAAATCTAGTTTGTTCTTAATAAAATAAGAGGGAACCAGGCAGTCGCCGCCAATACCGGAGGACGAAGAATGGATCCGCTATTTCCGACCAAAAACAGTCGTTTTTAGAGTTTTTGAACTTGGTCTATAAAGATTTTAGAATTTAGAGTCTTTTTAAATCTTGAAAACCAAACAACTAAATAAACGGAAAAGACTGCATTGGTTTTCGGAATAACTTATTACATAATTGCGTAAATAACATAATGCAATTTTACTTTAGTTTTCCATAGAGTTGGTTATGGATGAAAGACAATAATTATGTTTGTATTTTCTCTTCAGTAAGGATGCCATTTAGTTTTAGGATCTGACCAATTATCTCTTCAAGAAAGAATTGAAATCATTTTAATATGTGGCGATAATTATCAAAGTTCGCGAAGGACTATTAATTAATACTTAACGAGTTATCTTGCTAAAAATGTTCATCATTTGACGGTGGCAAGGCTTTTAAATATCTTTACACAACATGGTTCTGTAGATAGCCGATACAAAGTCCGTCATTACAGGCCTGTTAGTAACAAAGAAACAAATTGTAATGTAATGATGTTCGAATGTCGAAAATCCTCAAATAGCACCATCTGAATGACGTGAATAAGTTGGAATATCAGAGCGGTCCACTATGGGACAGAATCGTGCGTACCGTCTCAAAAATCTGTAACTTTGTCGTTGATTGAAGTAAATAGCTGAAATTTGGTACGTAGTATCTCTAATGTATATACTATCAAATAATGGTACATTCGTTGTTAATTTTTAACCGACTTCACGTGTGTATTTTTTTTTTGTTCCTTTTTTTTTTTGTTTTTTTTTTTAATGTTTGTTCCAATATTACTCCGCCATTTGTGAACCGATTTTAAAAATTCTTTTTTTGTTTGAAAGGTATTACTTGCAGTTGGGTCCCATAAATTTTTTTTTGGAAATCGGACGGACAAAATGTCCGTCCGAAAAATTAATTTTTGAATATCTCGGCCATTTATAAACCGATTTTCAAAATTCTTTCTTCTTTTTGAAAGAATTTGTCAACAGGCTGAACACATAAAAAAATCGGACGGATATTTTGTCCGTCCAAAATATTGATTTTTAGATAACTCTATTGAAAATTTATGAAAATCGGAGGGAGGAAGTCGGTTTTCTTTTTTGCGAGAATTATTTTATTTATAATATATAAAAAGAATAATACAAAAATAAAAATGACACTTTTTCATACAAAAACATAGTTTACTTAACTTATTGAATGATAATTATACAGTTTAATGACATACACTATTATTTCGTATTTTTGTTAATATTACATATGAAAATAGCATATAATAAATGACAAACATCTATTAATCCACTACATAAAATAGAAAAAAAAAAAAATTGATATACAAACTACAATTTAAATATCTAAGAGGTTCTTGGCTTCGTCTAACAGTTCCTTGGCAACAGTGACTGATGGTTTTCTGATACTTGATATGTATGGGTCTGATGTAAATAAAAGACCATAAAATACGTCTTCATTCGTTGCGGACCTAGAGCACTTTCTAGCGTGACATAATCTGATTTTTGGTAATCTTTATTACGAGATTCTTGGGCATCCTCAGATAAATTACCAATAGGCAGAACAGCAAAATGTCTAATTATACTTTCCCCATGTATTAAGATCTTATGTACTGAAGAAGGCATGTTATACCACATATATTGTGTAACGTACAATTGTGCAGTAGCGCGAGTATATTCACCTGGATTTACAGCAATACCGCATGCCAAAGTCTGAAGAATAACATAAAACCTTTTAATAAGAACCTCATTAACTCCTATTATTTCTGAAGAGCAGTAGTAGTTCTCAAAAAAACGTCGAGCTGTATTGCCGTCATTGCTATTTCCACTTCCTTGCCGGGGTTTATCAACATGCAATCCCATTCGGCTTCGAAATAGACTTTGTACAAGTTTTTTCTTGTCTTCTCTACTTTTTTTTATCTTCCGGAGTTCTCCCAGCCCATTTTTTAAACGAAAGATTATATGAAATATGTAAAACTAACTCCATGCACCTAATCCATGCATGCAACGTCGACAAACCGTACTCGTAAGCATTCATATTATCTGGCTTTGATTCAATCTTCCCCAAATTATTCATATCGCTTGGTTTAGCCCCACACACCGTACACACAGCTCCAGAACTTGTGTCAGTTAGAACTTGTGTAACTTTTCCATCCACCATAGTTAAGAACAGCTCGTGACTTATTTCAATTAGCTGGTCCCCCATGTGTATCTCAGAAATTTTCAAATTATTAATTTGACCTCCAATATCATCGACCACCGAACGGATTTTCTCGGGCGTTTCTTTTGCAAATTCCATCAGAATTGGTCGGGAATATCGAATAGAAGAGCAAGCCGGATTTTGCCAAAGAACCTCTTTTGTTTCTGTATCAATCAGCTTTATTGGTACTAAAGACGCTATAAATAAGTTTGCATCTGAGACCAAGTTACTTTCATCTGTTAAAATTTGTTTATATTCACTTTGTCCCGATGAACCATCACATCCCCATTTGGTAAACAATTTAAGATTTCTTCTTGTTGGGTTGTAAATATTTTCAATTTTTAAGATACGGGCAGTAGTGTGATCCAGCAAATCTTGTAGATTTACTTTAGCGCCTGTATCGGTTATTTCAATGCTGGAGGGTGGAGGATAACACAGTTTTTTTCGTTTGTTAATATATTATATGACGGCAATATATCGAAGTTTTTGTTAATCAGACTTGCTCGAAGTAATCCGTATTGTGATTTCGAAAGATCTAAATCAGCAAAAAGACTTAAAGCTTCATCCGCCGTAAAATATGTTGCATTGCGAGTTTCATGCCACAATTTTCCTTTATGATCTTTTTTTCATCTCTATCATAATTCCGCATCATTGCAACAACAAAAGCTTCTTCCAATTCTCCTTCAGACCGCAATCCTTGGACGTATGCGTTGTCTATATTCTCGAGTCCATATTCTTGAATTAACTCCCTATTCTTCCTTTCTTTCGAATTCTCTGACAGATCTTCATAAGACTTTGATGGACGTCCACGTTCTCCAGATGTTGTAGGTTTGATATCCATTGGTTTTCGTCGAACTGTACGTTAAATTCACCGTCTAACCACGTTGTATTTTTATTAAAGAAACGTTCTTTAGTTCGGTTAGATGTGGTCCAGCGATTGTTAAAAGCTGATATAAGCGATTTTTGAATATTTTTCACAACTAATTCACTTTTTGAAGGCGACAAATGATGGTGTTCTTCTAAGTATTTTTGAATATCTTCTTTTTTGTCCCATGGTCAATGAAAAATTCGCATAATACTCGTCGAGGCACAACAAATTCACTCATTTTGTTGTATAGGTACTTCGCAAATATTGTTTTTACCGAGGTTGGTGAAGACTCTATGGCGAAGCACAATAAAGTACTGGTAAATGATAATTAAATCAATAACTTTTATACTTCAATTCCGTGAGAAAAATATTATAATCTGCGGGTAGTCACATATTTATCGCGTTCTTATATGATATGATATGATTTCCAATAACAGTATTTCCACCTTACCTAAACTTTAATTTAGGTAGTATCTATCTTTATATATAAAACACAAAAAATGTTTCTACCTATCCAAGGCAGCTCTACCAGGTAGTAGCAGTTCGGCAATAGCAACAAAGCCGAAATAAATCACATGTATTTTGTTGGTAGAAAATTCACCACATTGTCAAAAATCACGAGAGCTTCTCTCAAAAAACAACCACTTTATTTATGTATGTAGTTCATTTTCTCAAAAAACAACCACTTTATGTATGTATGTAGTTCAATGCGGTAGTTTGTAAACAAAATTTTGACAACTTGCTGGGATGTAAACAATAGTCACCTGTTCTAGTGATATTACCTGGTAAAGCTGCCTTGTACCTACCTACTTACCTACATATCTACCTGCCTATCTATGTCCGCTATAGACGCGAGTAGTCAATATTATTTAACAATAAAATGTCAGAAATAAACTATTTTTCGAAAAATCTCCTGAATCAAATCTTAAAAATTTTTTAAAAATATTTTGCATTTCCCTCCCCATCAGGTATTTTTCGTCCCATTTAAAAGGGGGCAGATTCGGGCAAATTTTTTTTTTTGCCTTGACTTTTATATGAGCTGCTCTATGTGATGGTATCAAAATTACGACATCGGCAGACATCGCTAACTGTCAAAAGTCTATTTAAAGTTTCTAATAAGGTTAGGATATTTGATACTGCAAAAACAATCGTGTACCTCTCCAGTTTTGACATAAATGTCTACTTAAATGCTTTTTAAATAAGGTATTTAATAACCATTCTAACCATATATCACACTTACATATTTGCATTGAAAATAATGAAAATATGACCATGTAAACTGGTGCAATTCTGTTCTACATAATCGACATTATTTCGAGCATCAACTTGCAAGTCAAGTTTTATTAAGAAAAAATGAGAAATAATCTATTTTAAATTCTATATAATATGTATTAGACATTCAGTTAGATATGTGCATTAACAAAATATTCAATATCGAACATTCGCAGACGGTACGCACGATTTTGTCCCATAGTGCGGTCGTTCAAGCGAGTTTTAGTACAAAATAAATTTCGCGCCTACAGACTAAAATTTGTTCACGAAGGAATTAGGATACACAACTAGATATTTGTTTTAGGCTACAAGGAAAGAAGGAACAAAACAAAAACTTTTACGAAAATATTCTTTTTACTGGCGAGGCTACGTTTTCTTCTAACGGAGCGGTTAGCTTACAGAATTGCAGATGGTGGGCAGACAAAAATTCAAATTTTGTGTTAGAAACTAAAAATCAATACTACTTTAAAGTGAAAGTGTGGTGTGGGATATGGAAAACCCAAATTCTTGGCCCTTTCTATATCCGACAGAATTTAACTTCGGAAAGCTACCTTCAGTTCTTAAACACAGAAATATTTAATTTAATTTTTTACCCGAACTTCCACTTCAGCAGCTCAGTATGCTGGAGGTGCGAGGTTTGCTCGATGAATGATGTGAATGCGAGGCGACTGGACGTTATTCTGTTAATCCTTGGTTAGCGAGATCTCCGGATTTCACACCGATCAATTTTTTTCATGGGGCTACCTCAAGAACAAAGTTTATCCTCAGAGACCTTTCAAAAATATTAAACATTTTTAAAATGTAATAAGGCAGTGTGTAAATAACGCTATTCCGCATATGTTCGGAAATGTTTTAAAATAATTTAGTTCGCGAACAATTCCGTGCATAGAAGTGAGCACGTCAAAATGCAAACTAGATAATTTAATTTAGTTTATGATTTTCTGTTTATTTAATTTGTGAAGTATCTGTAATTTATTTATTTACTTTTGAATGCTGTATAGTCATTGTCTTTGTTACTTTTAGTAAATATTATTTCACTAGTTTTCTTCTCTTTTTAGTGTTCTGTAAGGTACACTCATAACATCACTTCGGTATCTGTCCGCCTGTCTCCATGTGCTACACTTGATTTTCTCTATTTGACATAGAAAGTTGAAATTTGGCACTAATATAGAAATTGATGGCCTCATCGGAGTCGTGAAGTTAAAAAGAAAATTAAATTTTGACTTAAGGAGTTAGTTTTAGGGGTGAAATCGGAAGTGAAAAACAAAATTTTTTACCAGGTCAGCGTATCAAATGAAAGCTTGTAAAAACACGAGTTCAAAAATATATATAATCTAATACTTGCGGACACTTTTCTTTGTATTATTTTTAAAAAATTGCGACAAATTGATGTCCTCCCTTATCTCGAAAAGTACTGATCAAAAAATTTTCAAAAAATTGTGGAATATTCTCCAGAGGGTGTAAATTGAACGAAAATTATTGCGAGTGCATTACCTTTAATAATTTATCTGGTATTTAAAAAAAAACAAAAATTTTAAGGTCATTAGTTTTCAGTCAAGATCAGAAAAAAACTTTGATGAAAACTCATTTGGGGTGTTTTGTGAAGTCATCTTATATCTCCGTAACAAAAATGATTATTTTAAAAGTAATCAACGTACGGAACACTAATTACGCAAGTTCGACTTGCACTTGGACAGTATTTTTGCAATAAAATCGTGATGAGTGTCTTTAAAAAAATAAAAACTTCAAACTGCATGCTGTAGAAATATTTCATAATTGTTCTTGCGACAATTGCGGTTTTACGAAAATTATCATTTTTGTGTTTTATTATTGTTTGTGAATGAAATAAAACAAGGCTTGGAATCAACGAATACATTTTAAAATTCTTCCATCAATCTACCCAATATATTTTAAATTCAAGAAATCAGAATTTCCTTTCGATCATATTTTTATTGGTTCAAAACTAGCAAGATACGATTTTTGTCCAATCGATCTGAAATTTTTCACAGTACTATGAAATACAATTTTAAACAGTGCTTCCTAATAAATGTTTTCGATGTTCTAATAGAGTCATTTTTAGACTTTAAACTTTAGAAAATTTAAATTTTCCGCCAAATGACAATCGGTACACCGAAATCATTTTTTTCAGTTTCAAGCGATGTAGAATGCACCTATAAATTCAATTTTTTTTTTCTAAATTTTGCACACTTTCTGCCCATCGTCGCTGTATATATGTATATAAATTTTTATTCTCTGAAAACATCTTTATTAGCTCTAAAATTCCTTATCTTAAAATAGAAAGCCGTGCTAGTTAAAAATAATAATTTCATTAAAAAAAACGTACATTTATGGCGAGATACTTTTAAAATATCTCAGGCATTAAGTTTAGCTTTTAAACCTATGTAATTTAATGCTTCTGTCTAACAAAGACCTTTTGCTTTTTATCATTTGACCAGTCATAAAGCGTTTCAAGTAGAACCACTTTTACTTTTAAGAACCTAAAGTTTTTAAGGATTTCAGACTAATCGTTCTTTGAAATCTGATATCTTGCCGATGTTACATGTAGGTTTTAACAGCGAGTAGTTATTTTTCTTCCCTTAAACTGTAAAATAATGAAATAAAGTGTACTATAAATACACACACATATACATATATATATATATATATATATATATATATATATATATATATATATATATATTTATTTATTTATATATATATATATATATATATATATATATATATATATATATATATATATATATATATATATATATATATATATATACACGAGGCTGGTTTGAAAAGTCCGTGCAAAGTCCGAGAGATGGCACCACCGGCGCGTATCGAGGTCATGTTTAGTTAGTAGCATCTCTTGAATGAACGCACACCAAGTTTCAGCCATATTGGTCTATTTCTTTGTGTTTGGCATTCGTGTGAATCAAGGAAGTCGAGCGATTTTCAAGAAATGGACGAAAAAGAATTTCGTGTGGTGATTAAACATTACTTTATGAAAGGCAAAACGCCTCAGGAGACTAAAGAGAAGTTTGATAAACATTATGGTGACTCTGCACCTTCGATTAGAACAGTTTATAAGTGGTTTCAAAATTTTCGGACCGGCCATATGGGCACAAGTGACGCTGAACGTTCTGGACGGCCTGTGGAGGTTACGACTCCAGAAATCATTGATCAAATCCATGATATGGTGATGGATGACAGAAGAGTTAAGGTGCGTGAGATTGCTAGTGCTGTGGGCATCTCGACTGAACGGGTACATAATATTTTGCATAAACATTTGGACATGAGAAAGCTATCCGCAAGATGGGTGCCGCGATTGCTCACGCTTGACCAAAAACGGAATCGTGTGAAGTGTTGCAAGGATGGTTTGCAGCTGTTCCAGAAGAATCCGGAGGACTTTAAGCGTCGTTTCGTCACTGTAGATGAAACATGGATACATTACTATACTCCTGAGACCAAACAACAATCTAAACAATGGGTTACCAGGGGGGAATCTGCAACAAAAAAGGCGAAGACCGTTCCTTCGGCCGGAAAGGTTATGGCGACTGTCTTTTGGGATTCGCAAGGGATAATCCTCATCGAGTATCTGGAAAAGGGTAAAAAACTATTACAGGTGAATATTATTCATCGTTACTGGACCGTTTGAAAACCGAGCTGCAAGAAAAACGCCCGCGATTGGCCCACAAGAAAGTCCTTTTCCATCACGACAACGCAGCAGCACACACCTCAGCAGTTGTGGTCGCAAAATTAATGGAAATAGGATTCCAACTCGTTTCACATCCCCCCTATTATCCAGACTTGGCTCCCTCGGACTACTATTTGTTCCCCAATTTGAAGATATGGCTGGCGGGATAAAGATTTTATTCAAACGAGGAGTGGATTGGAGACACTAATGGATATTTTGCAGACTTGGACAAATCCTATTATTCGGAAGGGATCAACAAACTAGAACATCGTTGGAGGAAGTGTATAAGCCTAAAAGGAGACTATGTCGAAAAATAAAAAAGGTTTACCCCAAACACATAAGTAGTTTTTATTTTTGCACGGACTTTTCAAACCAGCCTCGTATATATATATATATATATATATATATATATATATATATATATATATATATATATATATATATATATATATATATATATAAGGGTGGGCCATCTATCGGTTTAAATATGTCATTCTATTCTGTCACAAAATTCAGTATATTATCTCCACTGAACGAAATGAATCGATTTACGCTTGAGCAACGTTGGGATTTATTGGAAATTTATTTCCAAAACAAAGACAATTGGTCAGAAATTGCACGAAAATGTCGTACAAAATTTGGTCGCAGAGAAGGACCAACAGTGCCCGGTATACGCAAGTTTATTGCTAAAGTTCGTGAAACTGGTTTCATTGTTGATGCGCCAAGACGTGAGCGTGCTCGTACAGTGCGTACACCCGAAAATATCGAAGCTGTGGCTGAGAGTGTGCGTGAGAATCCATCAACATCAACTCGTCATCGTTCTCAAGAATTGAACATGGTATTGATGTGAACGATGTTTGGTTTCAACAGGATGGTGCAACTTGCCACACATCTCATGCCACAATCGATTTATTGCGTCAAATGTTTGATGGCCGTTTAATTAGCCGGAATGGTGATGTCAATTGGCCGCCAAGAAGCTGCGATTTGACACCGTTGGACTATTTTATGTGGGGCGCCGTTAAAGACAAGTGTTATGCCGACAATCCAGAGACAATTGAGCACTTGAAGGCCAACATTCGTGATGCCATTGCCGAGATACGACCCCATACACTCGAAAATTGGGTCCGATCGAATGTGGTGCTGTGAGGCCAGCCGCGGCAGCCATATGAATGAAATAATATTCTATCTCTAACCGGAACAATTGTACTTCACAACAAAAAAATAAATTTGGCAAAATTTCAAACCGTTTTTGTTTTATTACATTTTTAAATTTAAACTTTTAAATGGCCCACCCTATATATATATATTTATATATATATATATATATATATATATGTATATATATATATATATATATATATATATATATATATATATATATATATATATATATATATATATATATATATATATATATATATACATATATATATATATATATATATATATATATATATATATATATATATATATATATATATATATATATATATATATATATATATATATATATATATATATATATATATATATATATATATATATATATATATATATATATATATATATATATATATATATATATATATATATATATATATATATATATATATATATATATATATATATATATATATATATATATATATATATATATATATATATATACATATATATTAATATATATATATATATATATATATATATATATATATATATATATATATATATATATATACATATATATTAATATATATATATATATATATATATATATATATATATATATATATATATATATATATATATATATATATATATATATATATATATATATATATTTATATAATATATATATATATATA
This sequence comes from Pachyrhynchus sulphureomaculatus, assembly GCA_019049505.1. Classification (NCBI taxonomy): domain Eukaryota; kingdom Metazoa; phylum Arthropoda; class Insecta; order Coleoptera; family Curculionidae; genus Pachyrhynchus; species Pachyrhynchus sulphureomaculatus. The sequence continues at coordinate 37,299,250 of CM032449.1, read as the reverse complement.
TATTATATAATATATGTATATGTATATATAAATATATATATAGGGTGGGCCATTTAAAAGTTTAAATTTAAAAATGCAATAAAACAAAAACGGTTTAAAATTATATATATATATATATATATATATATATATATATATATATATATATATATATATATATATATATATATATATATATATATATTATCTTCAGCCGCTCTTGTCCAGTGCTGGACATAGGTCGCCTTCAATCTTCTCCACACGTCCCACCACTATTCATCTTGTTGGTGGTCTGTCCCTGCTTCTCTTATAGATCTATTAGGTCTCCATGTTAGTATTCTGTTGGTCAACCTGTTATCCTGCATTCGGGCTATGTGACCTGCCCTTGTTTCCCCATTGGGCCCTTGTAATCTGTTCTCTAACATTGTTATTTTGTCCCGTCTAGTGATTCCAGCTTCGAGCGTTCTATTTCTTTCGCGCCATAAGTAACTACTGGTAGGATACACTATTCGTATACCTTTTTATTCAAAAATGCCGGCAAGTTTGCCTTTAAGGTATCCCGCAGTTTACCGAATGCTGCCCATCCTAAACTTATGCGGCACTAGATTTTGCAGGTTCGGTTGTCTTTGCCGATTCTAATTTCCTATTCTAGGTATTTATATTCGTCGACTTGTTCCACCTTTTCTCCATCGATCCGCATTATGCTACTTGCTACCAGGTTGGTCATGAATTTTGTTTTTTGGACGTTGATGCATAAACCAATTTTTCCCTTTTCTTTCTTGAATTCCACTAGCATCTGTTTCACATCTCCCAAGTTGTCATTAATGAGGCCCACATCATCCGCGAAGCGAGAGTGGCTCAGGTACTCGCCACCAATGTTAATGCTTTTGTTATACTAATCTAAGGCGTTAAAAGCCCATTTTAGGATTGCTGTGAAGAGTTTGGGAGATATGCCCTGTCTAATCCCTTTCTGTATTTGGTACTTTTCTGTGTATATATATGTTAGATCAATGTTGAGTAGTCTATTCGGCTCTGCTCTAGCAATGCTATTATTGCTGGAAGTTCCACAGGGTCGAAATCCTTTCGAAAATCGACGAAGGTCAGTACGAGTGGTCTATTGTACTCGATGGATTTCTCTACTTGTTTGCAAGTAGTCTTTTGTCCCATATCCACTTCTAAACCTGCCTACTCGCGGGGCTGGTAACAGTCTAACTCGCTGTCCAGATGTTTAGTATTATATATATATATATATATATATATATATATATATATATATATATATATATATATATATATGTATATATATATATATATATATATATATATATATATATATATATATATATATATATATATATATATATATATATAAGATGATTTAATATCTTGAAACCTTCTACAACTAATGAAAAAACTGACCCCGAAATATGGTTTTCAGTACGTATGCCATAGGTAATAGACACGTCAAAAACAATTAAGTTGGATTTTGATACTGGACTGTCGTTATATTGTTATATTTTAAAATCAATTATTTTTTTCTTTTACGTTCAAAAATGTTTACCTTTTTAGTTTCCTTACAAAAGGAAAGTGTATAGTTTAAAAAAGCATTTGAAGCTGCCGAAGAAAAATCTGCAATGGAATATTAATGTTTTAGAATCATTTATTCACTAAAGAGAATATACCTACGGAAATAGTTTTACATTCTAAGCAAAAATTCACTACATTTTTGTTAAAAAAACCTGTTGAACTTATAGTTACATTATTAATTTAACGACCCAGTATAAATACAGATAAGATGTATTTTTGTCACAACAATGGAAAATAAGAACTTTAAGATCTGCCTGTATTCAACACCAAAAAACATATATACTGCTGCCCTCCACAGAAAGGAGTCAATCGTCCTGAACTAAGCTAAAAACATATTTATTGAAATCTGTACGAATTTTGCTTTTTGCAGTCTGGAGGCTTATGAAGTTGATCTATCAAGTTGCTACATGGATCGTTGAAGATACCGAATTCTAAAAATAACCACAGTAAAACTGAACGTTCAGATTTTTTACAAAAAATAATGCAAATTATCCCCAAAAAAAATTTCGGGGGATGAGAAGAGACGGGTGTATGATTGTCACTCTTTATTGTTCTTTTTAGTATTCCGTACGGAATACTTACGGGATCACTTCGGTGTCCGTCTGTTACAACCGATTTTTTCTGAAACTATTTGACATAGAAAGTTGAAATTTGGCACTAATATAGGAATTGATGGCCCAATCAGAGACGAATAGATTTGAAAGTTACCGGGTCATTGAGTGAAGTGTCAAATGAAAGCGTGTGAAAACTCGAGTTCAAAAATATATATGATGTAATACTCGAGCAAATTTTTCTTCGTAATATTTTTTAAAAATTGCTGTCCTTCCCTCTTATCTCGAAAAAGGCTAATTAAAAAATTAAAAAAAAATTCTGGAATATTCTTGATAAAGTGTAGATTGAGTGAAAATTATCACGAGTGCGTTACCTTTGATAATTTATTTGGTACATAAAAAACAAATTTTTCAAGGTCATCAGTTTTTGACAAAGATCGAAAACAATCTTTGTTGAAAACTCATTTAGGGTGTGTTTTGTGAAGTCACTGATCATATTATACCTCCATAACAAAATTTTTTATTTTAAAAGCAATCAACGCACGGAACACTAATTGCGCAAGTCCAACTTGCACTTGACCGGTTTTTTTATTTTATTTTGACTGTGAATTTTTTTTTTTAACGAAGAAGTAAAAATTCTGTTCAATGAAACAACACACATCTACTCATAGTAGAACATTCAGAATATGCTCATGGAAAAATTGAAATGGAGAAAATTTTATCTTTTCCAATATTTTAATTTTCTAATTCATATTGTACATTTAGGAAGCGAGTTGTAACTAAATTCAAATTTAAAATAAAATAACCGGTCAAGTGCAAGTTGAACTTGCGCAATTAGTGTTCCGTACGTTGATTGCTTTTAATATAAAAAATTTTGTTACAGAGGTACAAAATGATCAGTGACTTCACAAAACACACCCCAAATGAGTTTTCAACAAAGTTTATTTCCAATCTTTACTGAAATCTGATGACCTTGAAATTTTTGTTTTTTTTAAATACCAGATAAATTATTAAAGGTAATGCACTCGTGATAATTTTCGTTCAATCTACACCCCGTGGAGTATATTCCAGAATTTTTTCAAAATTTTTACAAAGTACTTTTCGAGATAGGGCGGGGGACAGCGATTTTTCGCGATTTTTTAAAAATAATACAAAGACAAGTGCGCGTAAGTATTACTTTATATATATATTTTTTTACTCGTGTTTTCACAAGTTTTCATTTTACACCACACTCGATGACCTAGTAAAAAAATTTTTTTTTTTTTACTTTCGATTTCACCCTCCAAAACTAACCCCTTATCAAAATTTAACTCTCAAAACTACATGGCTCTGATGAGGCCATCAATTCCTATATTATTACCAAATTTCAACTTTCTATGTTAAATAGTTTCGGAGTAAATCGGGTGTGACAGACAGACAGACACCGAAGTGATCTTATAAGTGTTCCGTACGGAACACTAAAATTGAAGTATATACTTACGTTACAACTTTAAGTTTAAAATTTTTTTATAAATTTTTCTGTTTTTGTATTCAACATTTTATTGAGAAAAAATTATGAAAAATATTTAGCTACCAATAAATAAATAAACTACATAACTTTTATTGTATTTTTAAGGGAAACTTAATCACTTGACTGTCAATTATTGATAATGTAAAAAACCAGTAAAGGATGATAATCACATAACCATCCCTTCTCCCCTTCCACAGAAGTAATTTGGGGGTGAATTTGTTCACTCTCTGCCCAAACAAATTGTCGATTTTTTGTAAAAAATATTATAGTTTTTTTTTTGGAATTTTTTCAGCCTTAAATTGGTCAGGTATTTTTTCGCCGTTCACCCCGTAGATAAGCGAGATCTTACTTACAGGAAAAGTGCTTATTTATCTTACTATAAAATAGATTTCTACAGCAGTTAAAATTCCTTTTGTCGCTTCATACAAGAAAAAACTGTAAAATAGAAGTTTTACATCCCATACTAAGTTTGCATTCAGGAAAACTGATTGTCATAGGTGAATTTCTATGCCAAAAAACTACAGAAAAATTTCTATTTGAAGAAAATCTAAGGAGTACCTTACTTGTTAATAGTTTGGGCAAATTCCATGACTAAATTCATTATTCTATACCTGCCACTACTGTGATAGGGAGATGTATATCATCAACGGAATCATCAATAAATTTAATATTGTACTTTTTGTTAGAAACCATAATTATAGTAATATATTAATTTCAATATAAATATTTTTTATTCCAGCTAAATCAGCAGACAGTAGTCACCTCAGAGGATTTAAACGGATTTATAAACAACTCGCCAATTTACGTAACTTCTTTGACGGCCACCGAAAATTTAAACAACAACCCCACAGGAAGCAGGTAAGTTTTTTTGGTTCCTTTACTATTAACACTACAGTCTGTCAAGTAAGAACGTGTCCGCGATAGTTCATTTTCCATGGATGCCATTCTAGCAATTCAATAAAAAGTCGGTAGAGGGAACTTTTGTCTACGACGGATTTTAGTAAAAATATCAGTCGATTCCGAACTTTTATCGAAATCACGTAAAATCCAAAATGAGTCAATTGTTTGGGTGTTGGTTCGAGGCAGTCTTTCTTTGTTCCCATTTAAAGGGGCCTAAAATAACGCGACCGCTAAATATGTTAAAAAGTCGGTATCGTTTGTGAAGAAGTGGGTAAGTCGTTTTACCAAAACGAAAAATGTCGACGACTTGCCAAAACGTGACTCGGTAGACAAAATCACCCCGAAAGTCGAAAAATAAATCGTGTCTTTATTTTCACGGACCAGAAATTGACGATGCGCCAAGGAGCGGCAAAATTAAAAAAATATGGGGTTCGAATGTATCCCATGAGACCATTCGACAACATCCTCGTGCTGATGATGTCAAATTCCAAAGCACGTTGAAGAAATCTTTGTTGGGCGAAAATCACGTCGCGAAGCGGCTCGCTTGGACCCACGATAAGATACTAGAGTGGCCCTCACAATCACCGGATGCCAATTCTATTGAAAACCTGTGGTTCCTTGTAAAGAGGAAAGACTCTGAGGACTTTGATTCAGTTGTCTCGCGAGATTCGGAAAATTTGCGGAGTATGCAGAAAATCTCGTCGACAGCATGCCTCTAAGATGTCAGGAGATTATTGATGCAGGCGGCGATTGGGCAACTCACTAAGGTAATTGTGCCGTTAGCATACAAAAGAATACAACATACAAAAGAATACATTGATGGCAATAACTTTTCTCGAAATATATTTTTTCAAGAATAAATCTAGAAGTAACTCTAGAACAGATAGAAAGAATTATAAGAAGACTTAAAAATAGAAAAGCCTCAGCACCAGACGACATTACAAATGAGATGTTAAAATATGGAGGAGAAAACCTAGAGTATTAACAAAAATCATACTGCAAAAAATGAGCAAGGATTTTCAAATAAGAGAGGAACAACAGGGATTCTGCAAAAATTGAGCGACCATAGATGCCATATTTATAGTGAGGCAGATAATGGAAAAGGGTAAAGAATTTAACAAACCTCCGTATATGTGTTTCGTCGATATGACTCAAGCCTTCGATAGAGTGCAATTAACAGATATTATAAAATTATTACAGGAAAAGCAGAGAAACCAGAAGCTAATAAAAATCATACACGACATTAAAACAGAACGTAGAACAAATATAAAAGTGGGACATCTACTGAGCAAGGAAGTAAAAATAAAGGCCGGAATAAGACAAGGCGAGTCACTTAGTCCCTTTATTTTTAACCTCGTCATGGATAGAATAGCGGAGAATCTTGTAAAAATTAGAAGATACAAAATGAGCAATATACACTTCCCCACAACCTGCTTCGTCGATGATGTAGTCTTCATCTCCGATTCTGAGGACAACCTTCAGAAGATCTTTCATGCCTTCAATTTGGAAGCGAGAAAACTAAACATGCTTATCAACACAACCAAGACAAAATGTATGGTTGCTTCAAAAGATTTATTAGGATGCAAGTTGGAGTAAATACCTGGGAACAATAATAACAAGCTACGGAGACTTAAACAGGGAAGTAAAACAACAGTCTATGAAAGCATCACTAATAGCAGGTTGACGAATATAATATGTAAACATAAATACCTCATAGTGGAAAGTAAAATAAGAATATACAAGACAACAGATCCTCACATATGTAAAACAGCACAAATGATGAGGACAACGTGATTAGGGACATACATGGAAAAACTATCCACGACAGAATCCTCAACAAAGATCTACAAGAACTAAGTAAGATCCAAGAAATATCCAAATGGACCAGAACTAGAAGAAAACAATAGAATAAATACGTAGATCGGATGGACGACAACACACTGGTAAAAAAGGTCAAACTCTATAAACCTTACGGTAGAAGAATTAGGGGCAGACCTCCGAAAAGGTGGAAGGAATGCTGGGCGTCCACATCGGAAGAGGCTTAATGGGGATAAAACAGGCAGTATGCCTACTTATATGACACACTATATAAGAAAGAAGAAGAAGAAGAAGAAAGCGCTTCATTTTTTTTAGTAGTGTATTATACTTTACTCTTGATTATTTTTATATTGCTGTTTGCGTTGAAAAAAAAAAGATTTCTGTGCAGACAGAATAGATTTGTCAAATTTGTAGTATTAACGAAAATCACCGACTCATACTTATATACGTATATTTATCCTTAAAGATCAGAATAGTTGAAGATGTAAAATTCAGCTGCTGCTTATTTATTATTGTTAAAATTTCATACAAACAGATTTATAAAAAAGTGGTAACAAAGACCATCAAAGTTTAAAAAATCTTTATAAAAGTCATTTTGAACCCAAAAGAAACTGATGTTTTTCTTAACGTAATGACTATAATAACAAATTGGATTAGCTGATAATATTTTGGAAGACTGTCAATAAAGACATACAATTTTATTTGTTTTATGGGTACAGTGCTTTTCCAAAACACCATGTAAAATGTGGTGAGCACGGCCTATCGAGATGCTTAAAAATATCAGCCAGCTCCCGTACCTTCAGTTGGCGACCATTTAGTACGCTATTGTGAATTTTTATCACAATCCCGTCGGTCGTAGATGTTTTTGGGCGTCCTGAGCGTTTATCATCTTGAGTGGATATACAACCCCGTTTAGATTCAGCAGCCCACTTTTGAATCGTCGAAAACGAAGGGGAGGAATCATTTAATATAACATTTATCCCTTTGAATGTCGCTACTAGTTAAACACTTTAAAATGAAGTATTTTTTAACAGCTTACACTTCAATTTTATCCATCGGTTTGTTTACAAGATCGCTACAAAAAGAAACTTCACAGCACGCCATCTAGTAGATAACAACAAATATCATAATGATGACTAAATATCTTGGCGCCATATCTGTGCCAAGCCGATAGCTTTTGGAACTAACCTCGTATATTCGTAGACATACTACTTCTTGAAAATAAATAATATTATTATTGTTATTACTACTTCATAAAATAAGAACAACTATGTGACATATTACAGGTAAAGATAACACAGTTTGAGAATATTTCGACAGCCTCTAGGGGTTTAAAGAAACCGTCACCACTAAATTGCCTGTGTTTTCAAAACTGTTTGCAAAAATACTGATGAAAAGGTTGAAACTCGTCATTGAAGAAAGAAACGTAATACCTAATCATCTCAATTTGGCTTTAGAGAGAGCCACTCAGCAATAGATCAGGTTCACAGAATTTCGGATGTAATCGAAAAATCATTAGAAGACAAAGAAGTCTACTCAGTTATTTTCCTTGATGTTGCGCAGTCCTCTGATAAAGTATGCCTGATGGGCTAAGATATGAACTAAATATGCTACTCCCATAACAATACTCGGAACTATTAGAATCATAAATCAAATAAACTGCAAATATCAATCAACCAAATCAATAATTGAATCAAAAGATGGCATATCAACCTGAGTGAAGCCAAATCTGTACATATTAACTTCACAATTAAAGAGAAAAAAAAAATTTCAATTAACATAAATAATGCCCAGATTCCTTATGCTAGCTCAGCAAAATATTTAGGCATCACATTAGACGCAAGATCACGCTAAAAAGACCAAGTCAAAAAGAAAAGGGAAGAGCTCGATATAAGATTTAAGAAAATGTACTGGCTACTTGGTAGACACTCCAATCTATCTCCCTATAACAAAATATTATTGTATAAACAAACACAGCTCTGGGGATGTTTCAGCAAAAATAATGTACTAATCATCCAAAGATTTTAGAATAAAGCACTGTTAATGCGCCTTGGTATATTAAAAACAGCGACCTCTATCGAGGGTTACAGTTGGACACTGTGGACCAGCCTATTCTAAGATTTGCAAGAAACCACGAACAACGGTTCCATCAGCATGTGAACGTCGAGGCCATCCAGCTTCTCGATAACACCGGCCTGACAAGAAGACTAAAGAGAATGATACCCTTTGAGTTAGTTAGGTGATTGTGCTAGTGCAAAAGAGTATTGTGCAGTAGGACACAAAGAATGAAAGCTACTAGGATATCTGGCTACCTTCGAGATATGATCTGGCACAATAAACACATGAGTACATAGAGTAAAGTATTTATAAAACCTACGTTAGATTGGTGTTCACATACGCCGCAGAAACACGAGCCGAGACCTCAAAAACCAAGAGAATAGTGCGTAGAAATGACGTGAAAGTACTGAGGGCTATCAAGAGTCTGAGATTAAGAGACATAGCAAGAAGTGAAACAATAAGAGAAGAAATGGAAATATAAGATATCGTGAGATGGACCAGATCATGATGAAGATTCTGGAGAGACTACCCAGAGAGAATGAGGTCTGAACGAGTAGCTGAGTGGGCGAAAACACAAAAGCCAGACCATTAGGGAGACCACTGAAATGCTGGCAGGAAAGCTAGTTATCAACACAACAAGAGGCGATTTAAAAACAGAAAATTGACAGGACATAGTTCTAATACAAGCGAAAGAAGAAGAAGAAGAATTTTTAAATTAATTTTAACAAAGTCGCCTTAAGCCTTGATTTATAGGCAGTACCAGATGATTTATTGGGATTAATTTTAGCAAATAGTGTGAAACTATTACAACGTAAAGTCATAGTTTATTAACTTCTGAGTTTCGCTAGTTGTTATTCATGAAAAAACGTAATATAGTTGAGAATTTTCTGTATGAAATTTACAGGGCCTCAGAGAGTTAGAAAAATTAGAAGTAAATCTCGTATAGTGCAGGGGGGTCAATACCACCCTGTAGCGATGCTTACATTGGTTACCTACAATCTTAGAGTATTGTGCGGTTCTGTGTTACACCTTGGTTCTAGTGTACTTATGATATTAGATCCTAAAGAACGCTAGTGAGTAGGTCCTTAGATATAAGTTTGTTAGTAGTAACCTAAGCTTGAACAAAATTACTCATTGATCGATCAGATTGTAATCAAAGTAGATGATCCTTAGGGGTGATTACAGGAAAAGAAAAGTAAATTGTGTGTATATGTTATGGACATAGTGATTAAAATCTGATCACTGCATTCTCAGTCACTACGAAAATCGATAGTTAAAATTGTGCAATTTAATAAATGTGTATTTAACATAATTTATTTATTACAAAAGCTAGTTATTATGAATAGTGCTCTAAGATCGCTGGGCAGTTTGAATATTTGATTGATATTCTCAAACATTTACCTGAACTGACCAAAACTAAACCTATAATAAATGTTTTTTTATTATGAACAAAACCTATCATAAACTAACCAAAACGATTGACCCGATGTTAAATGAAAATTTATTTTATTATTAATAAACCAATGCATGACTAACCAAAAATTTATAACTCAAAATGTCAGCAAAGTGGAAATTGTTTCAATAAATAGATTAGGTAGTAGTAATATAATTAAAAATGTTATATATTATGATATAATTGATTCTATAACGCCAAAAATAATTATTAAGTTGATTTGTTATTTGTGCCTCACTGATTTATTTTAAGTGGCTAATTTTGTTGATTCAGTAAACCTAGATCTAATATCTTAACAATAATAATATACGTATGTCTTTGATTTTCTTATTGGAATAATACAATAATTCGACAACATGAACATCGTCTTAATTAGTGTGCCCAACAGCTATAGGGCATTATGCATAACGTCCGCTTAATGTAATAATTCCAATAATAATTATCATCTTTATCGATAGTTTTGGGCATTTCGACAATAATGACTGATTAATCTTTTTCCACAACATATATTTTTTTTTAATTTAGATCGGGCGGCGGCGCGTTGACCAGCACAACATCAGTCGTTGCCGTGCATCGGAGTGCGGGGGGAGACAAGCAGCCTCTCCGAACTTCGCCCCTCGTAGCAAACGACGTACGGGCTCTGCAACGTGAGGAGACAACCATCGCACCTCTTCAAAATCATATCGGAGTACAGCCCAGGTGAGATTTTGGTATTTCATACAAATTCTTTAGTGATTAATAAATAATAATACTGCGAATTACGAACAGATCAACAGTGTACGAGGGTGGGTTGAAAAGTCTCGTAAAAAAACAAGGTAAATAAGATTTTTTTGAAAAAATAAAAATTTATTTATCAACATAATCTCCATTGAGCTCACTTCATTTGTTCCAGCGAGATTCCAATTTTTTTATTCCCTCCTAGAAAAAAAAAACCTGTGCATAATACTCGTTTATAGCACAGATAACCTCTTCGTTCGACAAAAATTTCTTCTCTACAAGCCAATTTTTGAGGTTAGGGTGGGGAACTATTTCGAAGCCGAGCTGGTGCCTTTGTGCTATTGTAACGGTCGATGTTGTAGGCATATTGCCCTGGTAAAGAAGCATTCTTTGCCTCTGCTTCAACTAACTATGCAAACGCTCCAATCATGTTGCGTAACAAGACCCGTTACAGTCACCGTTTTATCCTTTTCCCAATAGTAAATCATGAACCCAGAAAACAGAACACGAACGAAACCTGTAACACGGATCACTTATGATGGCTACCAACGAAAAACTGCGCATTGTATCTCTTTGAAATTTGAAACACAACCGTCACAACAATCACGATTACCAATAGTCATGCTGCCTTACACCATTTACGCTATTTCGTAAAAATTTACCAGACTTATGAATCCACCCTCATATTTCTGGTACGTAGTTTAGCAACAAGACTAGTTTTGACAAATACAAACACAACTTGTTGACAGATCGCCTTAAAATTACAAGTAGTTCTAATAACTATGTATACAGTAAATTGAAAATGAAATGAAAATAAACTCCAAATGAAAAGGTAACGAATAAATCTCAATTCATGGATTTGTAGGAACTTTGTGAGATACGAGCAGCACGGCTTTTCTCGGGGAAGATCCACAGTCACAAACTTACTAAGTTACGAGCAGTAACTGTTGGGCGCGTTTGAGAGAGGTATGCAGGTTGATGCTGTATATACTGATTTCTCGAAGGCGTTTGACAGGGTTAATCATGAGCTTTTGGTGGGAAAGCTTCAAACCCTGGGATTCGGCACGAGCGTGACTAGGTGGATCAAGAGTTTTTTTGACTGAACGTAGCCAGTGTATACGTATATTAAATCATATTTCAAGAAATATATCGGTATGTTCAGGTATCCCGCAGGGTTCACACTGTGGGCCTCTCCTTTTTAATTTCTTTATTAATGATATTGGTGAGATGTTCAACCATTCTGAATATCTTTTATTTGCGGATGACCTCAAATTGTACAGAGGAATAGAAAGTGTAAACGATGTTACGCGTCTGCCGGAAGATCTGAATCGACTCTATCACTGGCCAGAAAGAAATATTAAAAAGTGTTTCTGCATGTCCTTTGGTAGGAAGCGGAATATTGAGCGTCATTGGTATAGTTTGAACGGCGCCCTGCTTGAGTCGGTGTCGGAGATTCGTGACTTGGGTGTGCTTTTGGACAGTCAACTTAATTTTCGTGGCCATATTAATAATATTCTGAGAAATCTTGGTTTTGTTACCAGATATAGTAAGCAATTGTCGGCTAGCACGTTTAGAGTGTTGTATTTTTCAATGGTCCGCTCTGGTTTGGAGTATGCTTCGGTAGTGTGGTCACCATCTTACCAGTGCCATATTGCTGAGATTGAGTCAGTGCAGCGTAGATTTCTACGAACTTTAGCTTTTAAAGCTGGAATAAATATTTATAAGGATGCAAGTTTTCATGTTGACTATGGGGTGATTATGAACGCTTTTGGTGTGGCTACTTTGGAGAAGCGTAGGGATCTTGCAGATGTTTTATTCTTATATAAACTCCTGAATGGCTTTATTTCCTGTCCACCACTTTTGGAGAGCGTCCAACTTAATACTATTCATAGGACTCGTGGCAGTGTACTGCTCAGTATTCCATTTCATAGTACTAATTATGGCTATTACAGTCCTCTCACGAGAATGTGCCGATTATTTAATACATACAGCCTTGATCCCTTCAGTTGTAGTGTTAGCAAATTTAAAACGCTTGTAAGCGCGATCGGGATCTGAGGTGTTAAACTGTTGTAATTCTTATTTTTTTTTCTCCGTTTTCACGTTATGAATTGTATGTGTGCATTGTGTTTTAACATTTTTTTTGTTTTTATATTACTAATGTAATTGGCTTGTCCGTAAAAATAAATAAATAAATAATATAAATGTAAAAATAAAATAAATAAATAAATAATATAAAAGTGATAAAAATGTTTATACTTGCTACAAACACACACACATATAAAAGATCTAATAAACCAGTTAAACCGCAGCAAAAAATTAATATCACAAATAAATCCAATATAATAAAACCATTAAATTATTTAAAACTGTCATCAATAAATTCTGATACCATGTAATATCCTTGACAAGCAAGATTCCTCTTCGCCCCTGCTCTGAATATTTTTAATGATGTCATCCGTCGGAGGCGTGTGGTGTTATATGTATTATCCACGTCCAACTCATTGTTGTCTTTAACATACACCAGACATTCACATTCTAAAATATAAAGCTTGACACCCGCTATGGAATAAGAACAAGGACTTGCACTATTCTGTAAGTTTCATGTAAGAAATGTCAATGCTTTTTTATGTAAAAAACAGAAATCATATTTAGCAGATGCTGACTGCCAACTTTCCGCATCTCAAAAACATCAAAGTTCATATTTCAAATATATTGAGGCAAAGGACACCTTTCTTTTTATGTGCAGTTAAAAGAACAACTTATTGAAAATACAACCAGATACTTTGTTCCAGCATTGATTACATCTTACAATACACTTGAAATTTATGTTAAATGATTTCTTGACCCTATTCCCTCACTCTAGCAAGGTCCTCTGTTATTAATCGTCTTCTTCTTTTCAGCCTGCTCTCATCCATTCCTGGATGTAGGACTCTTCCAAGTCCTTCCACCTTTCCCTGTCCAGAGCCGTTCTGTTCCAATTTTACCTAGGATATTCTGGATGTCGTCTCGCCACCTTTTTTGAGATCTTCCCACACTCGTCCTCTCCCTTGGGCGCCATACTGTAAGCTTGTAAGCCGTTGTTCTGTCTTGCTACGTGGCCAGACCATCTCCACTTTAGTTTAGCCGCTCTTTCCAAAGCATCCGACAGGCGTGTTTTTCTTCGATTTTCCTCATTTGGGGTTCTCTCTCTCAAACTCCAAGTACAGCTCTTTATATTGCCACTCGAAGTATGTTCATCGACTCGACACGTAGGCTGGAAAGTTTTTGGTCTGACACATAAATGTCGCCTTTTTCAAAAAAATTATATGATTTTTAGGATGTACCAAACTTTAAACGATACGTGCCAAAATTTCGTGATATTTCGACGATTAGTTTACAAGTTACAGTGGTTTTAGCGACGCTACTTTTGATATTTTCAAAACAATGGAAAAAATCGAATTTCATGTGTTGATTAAACACTGTTTTTTGATGGGAAAAAATACCGTTCAAGCAAAGCAATGGCTTGATAAGTGTTACAGAGACTCTGCCCCTGGAAAATCAGTTATCATTTACTGGTATGCTGAATTTAAACGAGGTCGTACAGATACAAATGATGCTGAACGCTTTGAACGCCCAAATGAGGTGGTTACACTGGAACATACCAAAACAATCCACAAAATTATCTTGGATGACCGTAAAGTGAAATTACGTGACATAGCTGACACCCTAAAGATATCAAAAGAACGTATTGGTTGCATGAACTTTTTGCTATGAGAAAGCTCGGTTCAAATGGGTACGGCGTTTGCTCACAGTGGACCAAAAACAACAACGTATTGATGATTCTGTTTGGACCTGTTTAAGCGCAATAAAAATGCTTTTTTCATGCGATATGTGACAGTGGATAACACATGGCTCCACTACACATCGGAATCAAATCGGCAGGTAAGTCGACAGCAGCCGGTGAAAGCTGTCCGAAGCGACCAAACACACAACAGTCAGCTGGGAGGGTTTTGGCCTCTGTATTTGGGATGCGCATAGAATAATTTTCACCGACTATGCTGAGAAGGGAAAAACCATCAATAGCGAATATTATATAAAGTTATTGGTGCGTTTGAAGGCAAAAATCGCAAAGAAACGGCCCCAAATGAACAAAAAAAAATTACTCTTTCATCAAGAAATGCACCGCGTCACAAGTCAATGTTTACGATGGTAAAATTGCATGAATTGAAGTTCGAATTGCTTCCTCATCTACCATATTCTCCAGATTTGGCCCCCATCGACTGTTATCTATTCGCAGACCTCAAAAAAATGCTCGCAGGAAAGATATTTGGCTGAAACTGAGGCCTATTTGGAAGGCAAAGACAAATCCTTGGACAAAAAAGGTACGGAAATGTTAGAAAAGCGTTGAGCCGATTGTATCGCTCTTGAAGGAGACTATATTGATGAATAAAATCGAATTTTGCAAAAAAAATGTGTTCTAAGTAGCTACGTGTCACGTGTTAATGCCATTGTTTCAAGACCGTACACACGACTCGTATGTTTTTCTTTTGAGGTTTACAGGGATATCTCGTGATCTGAAAATAAACCCGAGTTTACCAAAAACTGCCCAACCAAGACTTACTCTTCGAGAAATTTCTGCTCCTTTCCTAGTAGTATTTTTTGTCCTATTATTAATACATTTACTTAATCTTGGCCCCTAATTTGTCGTAAGTAGTGTAAAAAAATTTCTAATAGCTAACCTGAGGAACTCGAGCTTTAATGTTACAGGGATGTAATAAAATTCTATTAATTACTACTTGCTGAGTAGGTCCGGTCGGATAACATATGTACCAATTTAAGGACACTCCTCTAAAGCTTAATGTGTCTAATACAATAAAATGTCTTAGTTAAGTCACAAAATACTGCTGCAAAAAAAAATCTCTTCTTGAAGGGATAATATTGAATCATTGGACGCCACTGGCGAGAATTCAAAATGTTGCGGGTTTTAGGAACCATATAATTCATGTTTAAATAAATTTTTCAGCAATCTTAGCTAAGGTGGGAAGAAGCAATATAAGATAATAGGTGGCGGCCGACTTCGTATCATCCCCTTTATGAATAGGGATAACTATTGCTTTCTTAAAACAATTAGGAAAGTAACCCTCTGAAAACGAATGATTAATTGCTTCAAGTAATTAGATTTAAATAGCCCAAGTTAGTAAAAATTTAATTTTAGAAATGCTCTAATTTAACAATTAGGGATTTATTTTGACTAATGTAACAGTAAACCAACTGAAATATTGTAGTTTGTGGTACCAGACTGAAAACTATTTAAATTTATCATAAAAGAATAAAAATTACGAATTATTTGGATTTTTTAAAAATTACCGATTACAACTCAATTCAGTAAAAATTTAATTTCAGAAATGCTCTAATTTAACAATTAGGGATTTATTTTGACAAATAACAATAATAATAAGCCCTCAGGGGCTAGGAGGATCTCAGGATTCTCCTAGTACGGGCATTGACGATCCCGAGGTACCTGAGTTATGTTGTGCGACGTAACAGTCGAGGACCTCGCGGGAAATGGTAGCTCGACTAAAACGATGAAGACCGGGCAAAAGAGAAATGGACCTGCCAAAAGTGTTGTGCCGGCGAGTAAGCCGACACCCATCAAGGCGGAAAAATCAAAGTAAGGCATGAGTTGCACCACAAAAATCAACGAACACGTCATGCGTGGCCATAATAAAATCACAAAACTTGACAAGGAAATCACTAAGGAAAAAATGACTCAACGCAAACATACAGAAAAACATTCCGAAGTCAGTAATTTTGAAAATATGTAACATTGTCAGGTCATTCCTTCATACACAATGGTAATAGCGTTTGTGCTGACTTGGCTTGGGTTAGTCAGCCAAACATGGAACCACATTGACCAAATGTGAGAAAGAAGAATAAAAAATAGTAATAATAATAATAATAAACCACAAAACATTGAAAACATTCCAGAGAACAACAGACCAATAAAAGAAGCATCGGGCGAGCGACGTAACGGTCGAGGACGTCGCGGGAAATGGCAGCTCGACCAAAACGATGAAGACCAGGCAACCGAAAATGGACCTGCCAAAAGTGTTGTGTCGGCAACTAAGCAGACACCCACCAAGGCGGGAAAATCACAGCAGCGCATGAGTTGCACCACAGGAATCAACGAACACGCCATGCGTTGCTGTAATGAAAACACAAAACCTGACAAAGAAATCACTGAGAAGAGAATCACTCGCCGCTTGGACCCACCAACATCAATCCCAAGCACAACCGACGTAGATACGGGACAAACACAACCACCAAAGCCAGGCCAGGGCCCGTATGTTTTGCAAGGACAAGATGCAACTACCAAGGCTGGAAAACCAAGACAGCGGTTAAAGTGGACGGATGAGATGAATAGGACGGTGATGCGCTGTTACTACACCCGCCACCAAACTCGAAACAATAACATCGGGCTACAGACAGCAACTGCACAGACTTTTCTTGACCGAATATCCACATCTGCAATTACTTGTTTCAGAACAGAGAGTAATAGACCAAAAAAAGAGTTATTGCTAAGAACAATCGTCTCACACCTCTCGAATTGCAAACCATCAAGGACACAGTAGCTGTTGAACTGAACACAGATCAACCAAACAATAGAAACAATAAAGCAGATTCCGAACCAGCCTCACACACACAACCACCCAGTCGAACACAACAATACCCACCACCCAGGAGGAGCATAACGCAAAATAATATTGCGAGTACCGCGCAACACCATATCACAGACAACAACATGAATCACTCGCCACCCTCAACGACATCCACACAACATCACCCCGAATCACCTCTCATACAAACACTTAAAGCAAAAATGGAGTCACATCTAGCTCGATGGTCAGGCACCGACCCCACAACACGAAATCCCATCCCTCGTTTAATCTTCAGACAGAGCACGCAACCAATCCTCAACACACTAAACAAGCACATAATACCTCAGTATATAACAGACTTAAGCACAATCGAAGACATTCACACAATAATATACGCAGCAGCAATCACCACTCTAACACAAAATAATCAAAAACTCCCTCAACGACAAGGAAACCCCAACAGGACAAAACCAAAATTCAAATGGCAAATAATAATAGAAAACAAAATCAACAACATCAGGAGAGATCTAGGACATCTTACCCAGTTTATAAGCGGGAACGCGTCCAAACGTGTCACACAGGGGGCAAACAAGATCAAATCAAAGTCTCCGAACAGAACACTGCCAGAAATCCTCGATACCTTGAAACAAAAACTATCTGTATATGCCGCAAGACTCCGTAGATATAAAGAATCAAATGAGAGGAAAGACACCAACAACCTCTTCAGAAGAAGCGAAAAACAGTTCTACCGGAAAACTATGTACAACAAACAGATAGCAGTGACTGAACCACCAAACAAACAAGAACTCACAGATTATTGGAAAAGTATCTGGTCAGAACCCAAACTACACAATAATAACACCCCCTGGATCAAAGCCGAAGAAGACAAACATAAACATGTGACAGAACAAGAAAATACCACATTTAATACACAAGAAATTACAGAAACTATCAAACACACACACAACTGGAAATGTCCTGGAATAGACAATATACAAAACTTCTGGTACAAACAGTTTACCACCACACATGAAGCACTCACACACCAAATCAACAAAGCCATTCTACAACCACACACATTTCCCACTTTCCTCACACAAGGAATAACATACGTTAAACCCAAAAGCTCAGACACCACAAACCCGTCAAACTACCGACCTATCACCTGTCTTCCAACTCTATACAAGATCATCACAGCCACAATTTCGAAGAAAATAGAACAACACCTAACAGACAACAATATCCTCACAGAAGAGCAGAAGGGATGCAGGAAAAATAGTCGAGGATGCAAAGAGCAGCTGATTATAGATAGCGTGATTATGGGACAAACCAGAAAAGAACACAGAAACCTTCACATCGGTTACATAGACTATAAAAAAAGCCTTCGACTCCATACCTCACAGCTGGTTAATCAGGGCCCTAGAAATCTATAAAATCAACCAACACCTCAGGCAGTTTCTCGCGCAAATTATGAAAACATGGAAAACCAAAATACGCCTAGAAACGCAAACCGAACGGATCCAAACAGAAGAGCTGTACATCAGACGGGGTATATTTCAGGGAGACTCGCTCAGTGCTCTATGGTTTTGCCTCTGTCTCAATCCACTCTCAAATATACTAAACAGAACAGAGCATGGCTTCAATATCAGACACCAAAAAGTGAATCACCATAAAATAAACCACCTCCTATATATGGACGACATAAAACTCTACGCTGCCACACAAACACAGCTGAAAGAACTCCTCAAAATCACAGAAATATTCACCTTAGATGTCAATATGGAATTTGGTATAAGTAAATGCAAAGTGCTTCACATCAACAAAGGCCAATGGAAGTGCCACCATGAGACAGAAACCATCAACAATGAAACGCTCGATAACATGTTCGATAAAGAAACATACAAATATCTAGGCTTCCAACAAAGCACCAAACTCAACCACACTCACATCAAAACAGAGCTCAGAACCGAATTCAAAAACAGACTGACGAAACTTTTGCAAACAAAACTCAACTCTAAGAATCTCACTAAAGCCATCAACACGTTCACTATACCTATACTCACATATTCATTTGGTATCATCAAATGGTCACAAACAGACATAGAAAATATTCACATCCTTATACGATCTCAATTCACCAAATACAGGAAATTACACCCCAACGCATGCAAAGAAAGACTTACCATCGAGAGGAAGGCAGGAGGAAGAGGAATTATAGACATCAGATCATTACACACAAAACAAATACAAACACTTAGGAAATTCTTTCACAGCAAGCAAACCAGCCTCCACACAGCGACAGTGAAAGCAGACAAAAACTACACACCTCTCGACTTAGCCCGGGCAGACCACTCAGCAGACACATACAGTCACACCCAATTTACAACAGGAAAAGATGAAAACGTGGTCAGAGAAAAACACTCCACGGAAAACACAGATACCACATAGAACAGGACCACGTAAATAAAAAACAATCATACACCTGGTTACGGGATGGGCAGCTATTCCCTGAGACTGAAGGCTTCTTACTTGCCATCCAGGATAAAGTCATATAAACCAGAAACTACCAAAAGCATATCATCAAAGACCCGACTATTGCAGAGGACAGATGTAGGAAATGCCACCAGCAGAAAGAAACGATCGAACACATAACGAGCGGATGTAAAATATTGGCCGGAACGGAGTACACAGCCAGGCATGATTCAGCTGCCAAAGTGGTTCACCAAGCACTAGCCACAACATACAGACTCGTAGAAAACACAGATCCCTACTACAAATACACGCCAACATCCATACTTGAAAATGAAGATTACAAGCTCTACTGGGATATCGGTATCCATACAGATAAAACAGTCTCCGCCAATAGACCCGATATTACTTTTCAGTGCAAAAAAGGAAAAGTCACCTATCTGATTGACATAGCTGTCCCCAACGACACAAACATCCAAGCGAAATACACAGAAAAAATTTCCAAATACACAGACCTTGCAACGGAAATAAAAAGGCTATGGAGACAGGAAAAAGTCATCATTGTCCCCCTCATTATATCAGCCACAGGCCTTACACCAATAACATTCACACCACATTTAGTGCAATTGGGACTCAACACGGACATACACAGAAACATTCAGAAGTCAGTGATTTTGAAAACATGTAACATTGTCAGGTCATTCCTTAATACGGAATGGTAATAGCGTTTGTGCTGACTTGGTTTTGGCCCGTCAGCCAAACATGGAACCACATTGATCAAATGTGAGAAAGAAGAACTTTTTGTAATAATAATAATGTTATAGTATATCAACTAAAATATTGTAGTTTGTGGTATCGGACTGTGAAAACTATTTAAATTTATTATAAAAGAATAAAAATGACAAATTATTTGAATTTTTAAAAATTACCGATTTCATCCCAATTCAGTAAAAATTTAATTTTAGAAATGCTCTAATTTAACAATTAGGGGTTTATTTTGACTAATGTAATAGTAAACTAACTAAAATATCCTAGTTTGTGGTACCAGACTGTGAAACATATTTAAATTTATTATAAAAGAATAGAAATGACCAATTATTTGAATTTTTAAAAATTACCGATTTCCTTACCTAATTCAAGACGGGAAGAATGTAGGATTCGGCCCAGGGCGGGGGTGAATATTTCGAGGGCACACTCACCATTTTACAAATATTTATTTAAATATATTTGGTAAGATTCTAAGCACTAGATTGAAATTATTTTGACTAACAAGAATATCTATATTAGAGAGCCAAAGTTTTGTCCTTCGGTACTTTTATTTTCGTTAGATAAAAACAAATGTTTCAAAATATAGTTGAAATCTATACAATATAACAAAAATAGAAACAATGATTGCCATGTTCGTATCAGGAACTAACAATCAGAAGCATCAAGAGGATAACCACATGAAATATCGGTTTGTTCGCGTGAAAAAAATAACCGGTCAAGTGCAAGTTGAACTTGCGCAATTAGTGTTCCGTACGTTAATTACTTTTAAAATCAAAAAATTTTGTTACGGAGGTATAAAAACGATCAGCGACTTCACAAAACACAAACCAAATGAGTTTTCAACAAAGTTTGTTTCCAATCTTTACTGAAAACTGATGACCTTGAAATTTTTGTTTTTTTATATATCAGATAAATTATTAAAGGTAAAGCACTCGTGATAATTTTCGTTCAATCTACACCCCGTGGAGAATATTCCAGAATTTTTTCAAAATTTTTTGATGAGTACTTTTCGAGATAAGGCTGGTGGACAGCGATGTTTCGCGATTTTTTAAAAATAATACAAAGAAAAGTGCGCGAAAGTATTACATTATATATATATTTTTTACTCGTGTTTTTACAAGCTTTCGTTTGACACCACACTCGATGACCTACTAAAAAAATTTTTTTTTCACTTCCGATTTCACCCCCCAAAACTAACCCCTTAAGTCAAAATTTAATTTTCAAAACTAGATGGCTCTGATGAGGCCATCAATTTCTATATTATTACGAAATTTCAACTTTCTATGACAAATAGTTTTGGAGAAAATCGGGTGTGACAGACAGACAGACGGACAGACAGACAGACGGACAGACAGACGGACAGACAGACGGACAGACAGACGGACAGACAGACGGACAGACATCGAAGTCATCTTATAAGTGTTCCGTACGGAATACTAATAACTGCTCACTGTTTGTTGTTTCATATTAATTTACCATTTTTACAAATTTTATTTGTAGTATTATTAATATTAATAGCAATAAATACTTTTATTGTTAAACATAAACAACTGGAATACAAAGTTTTTGCACAAAGAATTTTTTTTTGTTGGTTCGTCTGTCTGTCCGTCTGTCACACCCGATTTTCTCCGAAACTATTGGACATATAAAGGTGAAATTTCGCACTAATATAGGAATTGATGGCCCCATCAGAGCCGTGTAGTATTGAAAATTAAATTTTAATTTAAGGTGTTCGTTTTGGGGGATGAAATCGGAAGTAAAATAAAATTACCGCATCATCGAGTGCGGTGTCAAATGAAAGCTTGTAAAAACACGAGTTGAAAAATATATATGATGTAATACTTGCGCACACTTTTCTTTTTATTATTTTTTAAAAAATTTCCAAAAATCGCGGTCCTCTCGACCTATCTCAAAATGTACTGATCAAAATATATATATATATACATATATATATATATATATATATATATATATATATATATATATATATATATATATAGTTATAGTAGTTGGTAGTTCTTCCTTTCCTGCATCTTAACAAACTAAAAAAATACGTGCGCGCACTGCTCATTGATCTTAGTGTTTACAATATTGATACCGTTTGAGGTAATTTTTTGGAGTTTTATTAAGTGTGTTTATTTTTTATTGAATATAATGCCGAAAACCGAAAATTAGCGATAGAAGGGGAAAATAGTGACTGAAAAGGTTTATTTAAAAAGATTAGAACAACAACAACATGGCTTGAAATGAAGAAAAGTGTCAGAAAAAAATAAGATAGAGCTGAGGAGCATGGGGCAAATGCAAATGTCGAAGAACCGGTGGCCTGTAAAAATGTTGAAGAGGAAACGGAAATATTTTTGGAATATTCTCCACGAGGTGTAGATTGAACGAAAATTATCACGAGTACATTACCTTTGATAATTTATCTGGTATATAAAAAAAACAACAATTTCAAGGTCATCAATTTTCACCAAAAATCAAACAAAATGTTTTATTTTAAAAGCAATCACCATACGGAATACTAATTGCGCTACTCCGACTTGCTGCGCAACATTTATGATTTGATTTTAAGCGAAAAAGTAGTATTTTTGACAACTCAAAATAAGAGGCAGGTATTTTGTTTTTAATGAAGTTATTTAATTAATTCTTTTTATATTAGTCATATGTTTTAAAATTATGTACTTTCCAAAAAAGAAATTTAAAACAATTTAAATTTACAACTTCATTATTATTTAAGCAGTATTTTTTACGAGTTCTTCCTTTAAACTGCAAAATTATATATATACTTGAAGGTAAAGACAACCACAAAATAACTAAATGAGTTTCTCGGTGCTAGTTTGCTTCAAACCCACGATCTCAGAGTATACGCCCCTGCACTTTACCAACTCTGCTACAGCACCACCATGCTTTGACTTACTAGTCGGAGACCTGTATTGTGTCGTTTCCTCCATCTCAGTTGAGGATCAATCTTAATTCTCTTGGCGTCACGCGCTTTGGTATCAACAGTAAATAAGTTTAACTTTGGAGCCACCAATTTTACTGCTTCGTTCATTCGTGGGTCTTTGTAATACACCATGGAAATAAATTTTAATATATATATATATATATATATATATATATATATATATATATATATATATATATATATATGTATATATGTATATATATATATATATATATATATATATATATATATATATATATATATATATATATATATATATATATGTATATATATATATATATATATATATATATATATATATATATATATATATATATATATATATAAATATATATATAAATATATATATATATATATATATATATATATATATATATATATATATATATATATACGTCATTTCTGCGAAGAATAGTTATTCATTTTTCCTGAAATTCTTACTTTCAACTTTTCAGTTGTTTTCAATTCCTTCATGCTTTATAGCGTATTTCACGTTTGTGGTTTTTTCTTGTATTGTGGGCAATTCATAAGTATTACGCACTGTTACGTTTATTGTTTCAGTGTAGTGAGTAGTGCATATCTTGTAAAATTGTCAAGGAAATACACTGCGGTACAAAAAAACTCATCGAATGGGGTACTATTCGGAGCTCTAAAAAGCGTTTATCAAAAAAAAATATTAAAGGTGAGTAAAATATAAATCTTAGGTACTCGTAATACAGCAATATTTCTTTCACATTGAAAAACAAAAATATCATGAACGCATATGAATGGCTGAAAAACAAATAATGAATCTTGTGGTTATTGTACTCAAGATTTTTCTGATTTTTTTACAGGAATGTTACGTAGTCAAAACACTATTATTATACCTCAGTTGAAGGAATAGGTTCAATAATAGATAATTTATTTTTATTTGAAAAACTAAAATACTATACTGTAATAACGGTGTGTGGCGGCTCGTGGCTCCGTGGCGTAGTAACTTGCTTACGGTGCAGAAGGTCTCGGGTGTTAATCCCAGTAGGTCGGTATACTTTATTTATTAATTTATTTAAGTATATTTGGCTTGGCAGGGGTAGTAGTTGTTACAGATATGTAATAACGTCCGTGGCAGCACTACCGTATTGTCTAAAAGGTGTCGTGAAATACAAATGTATGTTTCGGCACTTGGACGACGTCGACGGATATTACGACACTCTCCCCGATACTCTTAGGATATAAAAAATGGTAAAATCCTTATTCGGGCGGAGAGGTGAACGATATATTTATCTATATATCTATATATATATATATATATATATATATATATATATAAATATATATATATATATATATATATATATATATATATATATATATAAATATAAATATATATATATATATATATATATATATATATATATATATTATATATATATATTATATATATATATATATATATATATATATATATATATATATATATATATATATATATATATATATATATATATATATATATATATATATATATATATATATATATATATATATATATATATATAAATATAAATATAAATATATATATATATATATATATATATATATATATATATATATATATATATATATATATATATACATATATATATATATATATATATATATATATATATATATATATATATATATATATATACATATATATATATATATATATATATATATATATATATATATATATATATATATATATATATATACTCGTATATATATATATATATATATATATATATATATATATATATATATATATATATATATATATTTCACTGGGCTCTGTTGTTTGCCTTTTGCATCCAATTGTGTCCCGCTAAATTTTTATGTCGTCCGTCCATCTTGTCTGTGATCTACCTCTTCATGTTTTATGTTCTCTGGGCCTCCATTCAACCAAACGGCGTGTCCATCGGTTAAGATTCATTCTTGCGATATGCCCTGCCAATTCCATCTTAATATATATTCGTTGTATTACATCTGTCACTTTTGATCTTGTTCTTATCTCAATGTTAGGAATTCGATCTTGGAGTCTAATATTTAGCATTATGCTCTCCATTGCTCTTTCGGTTACCTGGAGTTCATATATTATACTTTTATTTAAAGCCCGCGTTTCAGTGCTATATGTTAATACCGGCAGTACCTTTCATTGTATTTGGGATATCCAATTTAAATGTGGATTGTAACCTTTCGAACGCAGACCAAGCTAACGGGACTCTTCTATCCAAGTCGGTATTTAAATTATTTTTTGATACTTTGATTTTTTGTCCTAAATATATTAGTGTTTGTACCTTTCCTATTCTTTCATTTTCTATTAATAGTTCCTGGCTGTTATCTTCACTTTCGTTGTTCAAATATTTGGTTTTGGTGAAGTTTATTTTTAGACCTGTTTCTTGAGTTATTATTTAATTCCACCAGCATTTCTTGTAATTCTTCTTTTGTGTTGGCGATCAGAGTGATATCATTTGCGAATCTAAAGTGATTTAATCGTTCACCGTTTATTAGTATTCCTCTATTTTCCCACTTTAGCGATATGAACATGTCTTCTGGTGTCAACGTTAATAGCTTTAGGGATATTGAGTCGCCTTGTCTAATTCCTTTTTTTATTTTTATTTTACTTGTCTTTTCTTCAAGCATTATTTGTGATGTGGCATTTTTATATATGTGTTCAAGAAGAGATGTTTATATTTCGTCGACTCTGCTATTAAGGCGTTAAGGACAGCCCATATCTCTGCCGAATCAAATGCTTTTTCGTAGTCAACCAAGCTGATATCATATTCATTTGCTTGTTCCGCTAGTAATCTAACTGTTTGAAGATGGTCCAAAGTGCTGTATCTCCGTCTAAATCTCGCTTTTTCACGTGGCTGATAACTGTCTAATATGTAATGATTCTAGTGAGGATTTTGTATAGAACCGATAACAGGATAATGAGTCGGTAATTCTCCGATTTAAATTTGTTCCCCTTTTTAAAAATTAGCACAATCAAGGCATTTACCCAAGGTATTTTACTTTCTATAAGAAACCTGTTAAATGGAGCTTGAAGGTGGATGCCCCATATGTATGGAATAATGATTCCATAGTATTTATTAATCAGTGTATCAAAAAAATGTTTAAATAAAAGTTATAGGGTGTTACACTGCGCACATGCTGACACTGACAATAAAATGTTTTGAAAATTATTTACTGCCGAAAACGTTTATTGCTGCATTTTGTGAAACTGCAATTTGAACGTAATGTCATAATGGTATATGTAACAGAAACTGAAAAAATCACTTTGTTAATGATGGTTGGTTACGGAGACCGTAGGAGAACACAACAGAAGGTGTGACCTCTTTAACGCAGAATATCCGAATCGAGAACCTATTACCCAATCCATAGTTAGCAAAACATTAAAACGACAATCAGGTCATGTTAAGGGTCGTACTAAATCTGGGCCTCCAAAAGTTAAAACTAGCGATGATAAAAAGTTACATGTTTTATGGGGAATTACAGAAAATCCCCATATAGCAACTCATCAGCTTTGCTTAGACCATAACATAAGTAAAGGTATCTTAAGTCGTATACTGAATGAAGAAAAATTGCATCAGTACAAACCCATTCTATTGCAAGAATTGTTTGAAGATGACTACGATAGACGCGTTGAATTTTAGAAGGTCATGATGGAACGAATCAATAATGATCCTAACCTAATTCATAATATTGTTTTTTCTGACGAGGCCACATTTTATCTTAACGGAAGAGTTAACAGGCATAACTGCCGGTACTGGTCTACTGAGAATTCCCACTGGATAATCATTCTGAAAGACCACAAAATATAAACGTGTGGGCAAGGATTTGTGGACGTCATATCATTGATCCCTTTTTTATCGATGGAAATCTTACAGGACAGCGGTATTTACAATTACTCCTAGAGCAAGTTGTTCCAACTTGTGCAAATCTTTTTCCCGATGAAAATAATTTGTATATCCCTAACAGGAATCTGTGGTATCAACAGGACGGAGCACCTCCTCCATGAAATCAATGTTCGTAGATATTTGGATGCGATTTTTCCTAATTGATGGATAGGCAGAAGAGGGGCTGTAGAATGGCCTGAAACGAGTCCCGACCTTACACCACTCGATTGGTATGTTAGACAAATAATATCTAGAATTTTTAGTAAGACTCAAAAATAAAATAATATACACGGCTTTCCATTTAAAAAAAAAAAAATCAGGATGGCGTAATTTCTTTTAACTGGCAGTTAAAAACATTTTATTGTCAAAGTCAGCATGTGCGCCGTATATTACCCTATAACTTTTATTTAAACATTTTTTTTTGATTCACTGATGAATAAATGCTGTGGAATCATTATTCCATACATATGGGGCACCCTGTATAATTTCATTTGTTTTTAATTAAACAAATATTTAGGTAGTAAATATTTGTCTTACACTTTGTTACTAGATTCTAGATTGAGCTAGATTGATTTATTGACTATTAGGTAGCTAAGATGCTATAACTATTATACATTATTAATTAAGAGAAAACTTGAAAATACAGGTCAGGGACCTAGTTAACTTAGCCTAGGTAAGGATATATATTTTTATTTTACATTTTACATTAATTGCGCAAGTCTGACTTGCACTTGGCCGATGTTTTGTATTATTATTTATATAGTTCAGGTTAGGTCAAATTGCTCCGCAACTTGCCTTTAGTAAAAAAAATGAAATAATAGTAATATCAAAGTAACGAAGAAAGTAATATTGAAACAAAGGTGCAAAAATATTTCCCGCGATTTTAACCATGACTATAATTTACCTCCCTTTTAGGTTTTTGGTTAGCTCGACTGAGAAATCAAAGAAAATCCGTAATTATAATTATAATATTTGTGGAAATGGGCTTCTTAACAATTTACTTCGATTTTTTTTAAACACTAATCACTCTGTTACGAAAGATAGGAAAACAAATAGGCATGAAGAGAAATAACTAAGAGAAATACTGGCATTCTAAATTAGTTGTAAATATTATAGATTTAACGTTTTTCTGTTATTGTTATCATTAGGAAAATTTTTCTTTTTTAGAAAAGGCGACGATAGTCCACCCCAAAATTTGAACGTTCGTAATTTGGAAGATCGACGTTCTTCTTCGCCTTTCCAGAACGGTCGTACTGAGCTGCTCATCGGAGAAGACAATAATAAATTAAAGACCACTGCTGTTGTGGAAAATAACAACAATAAGCTCAATATAGAAAACGAAATACAACAAAGGTAAGACTCAGAAGTTTTTTTTAGTTACGTAGTCTCTAAAAATGTGTTAAATATTTTTAAGATGGCTTATAAATCGAACATTCGATTCCACACAAGTCGATAAAGGCAGTACTCATGTCTTTCTTGATCATATGGATATTTTTAAGGATGTGTGGTTGGCCAAGGTGTCACCAAAAAATTTAAAGATAGGAAGTTATCAACAGTATCTCAAAGTCTTGTATTCTCATAAATAGGCTGTTAATTAATTAGTACAGTACTAGCTTTGGCGAAAGAAATAAACATAGTATAAAAATTTCACATAAAGGGGAAATAGAGACCAATATTTCCTTTCTAAAGTACCAAATAATAACCTGGCTTAATTTTAAAAAGTTACTTTCCACCTGCTTATAGAAAAATATAATTAGCTAAAGAAATCTCCGCTGTTGTCACTCTTAATGAAAAATACTAAGTAACTAACAAACCTGAACTAAAAAAACCGATTTGCTTGATTTTGTCACAGTGACCTAAGTTGAAAAATAACTCGTACACCGAAAATTTCATTAAAATTGCTCCAGTAGTTTCGTAGATATTTGTGAACAAATATACGTACAAATATTCGTGAAATTTGGTATGCCGATTCGAAAAAATATAGGTCAGTTAATAAGTTTTGAAAGCAGAAATGAAACCAGATGAATTAATGAGTCGAAATATATTTATTCTTCAGTATTATCCCCCCTAAGCTCAATACATTTTCTCCAGTGTTTTTCCAATTCATTTACTCCACCTCTGAAGTGGTTTTCCGGAAGACCTTTCAAATACGTATCTACGGATGCTATCATCTCATCATTTATTGAAAAACACTTCCCACGTAGAAATCTTTTGAGGTTTGGGAACAGATGCAAGTCAGACGGAGCCAGATCTGGCGAATAGGGTGGATGTTCAAACAATTCGTACTTTAATCCGACCAGCTTTGCATTGCCAAAGCAACCCTGTGAGTAGGTGCACTGCCATGATGAAAGATGATTTTTTCTTCTGCAAACCGGGCCTTTTCTCACGAATTTTCTCATGCAGCTGATCTAAAAAGTTGCAATCTCCTATGATTGTTTTACCGGTTTGAAGGTAATCAATTAACAAAATTTCTTTTGTATCATAGAACTTTTTTTGGACGACTTTGACTACTTTACATCCCTTTTTCGAAGAAATGCCCTTCCAACGGCAAGCCTTGGTTTGACCGAAAATGCAAAGAAGCTGTTGCTTCTAAACATCTTGCATATCGACATTGGCGTGAAAATCCTAACACCATAAATCGTAACACATTTGTTCGTGCCAGGAACAGATGCAAAGAAATTATCGACGAAACCAAGGAGGTACACAATCAACGGATTAGAAATAAACTTCTCGCCTGTCCCGGCAATTCAAGGTCCTTTTGGTCGGTCGCTAAGGCAGTTAGTCAAAATTTCACCAAATCCACCATACCACCACCCACACGGCCAGATAATTCGATTGCAACGACACCTGTTGAGAAAGCGAACTTGTTGGCTGAACTCTTTGCTTCATATTCTACTGTCGATTTCCAAGGAAAAACATCACCTACTATTCCCATAGTGCAGTCAAGGATGCCCGATGTTGTCTTCAGTCATCGTATCATAAAGCGTATTCTGATGAAGCTAGACACCAAAAAGGCTTCTGGCGCTGACGGAATACCTGCCATAGTTCTTAAAATCTGTGCGAGGGAACTAACACCAGTTTTCGGTAGACTTTTCAACCTATCCTACGAAAGGAAATATTTCCTTCCTGCTGGAAATGTGCTACAGTTCAGCTGATACCTAAAAAAGGCAAGAAGACCTTGCCAAATAACTACCGACCAATCGCACTGCTTTCAATAATATCGAAAGTCATGGAAAAGGCTATCAATCAGCATCTTCTAAAATATCTTGAAGGATTCAACATTATTGGCGATCACCAATATGGCTTTCGTAAAAAATAGATCAACAGGAGATCTTCTGACTTATGTAACACATGTTTGGAACAATGCAATTGAACACTTTGGAGAATCTCGAGCGGTTGCTCTTGACATATCCAAGGCATTCGACCGTGTTTGGCACGATGTGCTGTTGGCTAAGCTACGTTCTTATGGTATGCCGGAAAAGTTCTGTTTGTGGCTCTCATGTTTCCTCAGAGAGCGTTCTTTACGAGTGGCAGTCGACGGATTTCTTTCTAACACCTTCACTATCAACGCCGGTGTACCCCAAGGCTCCATACTGTCTCCTACTCTCTTTCTCATTTACATTAACGATCTGCTGGAAAAGACCGAGAATCCAATCTAGAGTTTTGCAGATGACAGTACAGTTATCTCTTCATTCACTTTGAACGCTCGGACATCGGCTACTCAGACGAATATCCGCAGACAGCAGGAAGTCATTCAACTTAACAAAGACCTGGAAGAAATTCTATCTTGGGGTGACAGTAACCAAGTGGAATTTAACGCTACAAAAACCCAGGCGGCAGTTTTTTCTAAAAAAGTTAACGTTGCTGAACCCGACATAGTTATGTCGAGGCACTCCATTCCTCTAACATCGTCACTCAATTTGTTGGGCGTTAATTTGGGAGCAAATATGTTCTGACATCAACATGTTCCAGGCATAGCAAGGAGAGCTTCTCAAAAGTTGGGAATATTATTTAGAACCAGAAAGCTTTACACTCCACAACAACTGTTAATTCTTTACAAAGCTCAAGTTCGACCAACTATGGAATACTGCTCCCATGTTTGGAGCTCCGCTCCCAAACATACACTGCATTTGTTGGATTCTATCAGAGAAGAGCTGTTCGTCTGATTGGAGACCCGGAACTGATCATCGGCCTTGATTCGCTGGAACATCGAAGAACGGTTGGCGACTTGAGCCTATTCTACAAGTATTTTCATGGAAAGTGTTCGAAGGATGTGGCCCGCTTAATTCCTCCCAGAGCGGTGCATGTTAGAAGTACACGTTGCGCTAATTCTTCACATCCGTATGAGGTTCAGCTTGTTACCCCTCGTACAACGCTTTTCAAGCAGTCTTTTATATGGAGAACATCATCCCTTTGGAATAATTTGCCCAGGACTGTGTTTCCCACCGAGTATAATCTACAGCGATTCAAGAACAACGTGAATCGCTTCCTCCGCACACGTGTCGCTCCTGTAGCGCTTTAGGGACTTTCCTGTAGCACGTGTGCTAGACCCATAAAAAAAAACTTTGGTTGCTTTGGAGCTGAACAACGGGGCTCAGTCCACCGTGCGGTTTGTTGTCGCTGTTCAGAATCATACTGATAAACCCAAGTCTCATCCATAGTTACAAATTGACGCACAAAATCAGTTTTATATTGTGAAACGAGCCAAATGTTTTTCTCGAGTGCACTTTTGTTCCGATGTTAGCAAATGCGGCACCCATCTTGTGAATAGCTTTCTTATACCTAAAACATTACTTAAGATCTCATGTACTGATTCATGTGAGATGTTTATAGCCTCAGCCACATTATCCACGGTTAGTCGACGGACTTCCATTACGACATATTGTACTTGCATAACAGTTTCTTCAGTTGTTGCAGTTTTTGGATGTCCTGGACGTGGATCATCATTGACGCTTGTACGACCACGTTTAAACTCTACAGTCTATATGTGAACAGTTGGAAATGAAGGACCAGACTCCTTTCATGAACTTTGCATGAATTTCAGTTGTCGATAAACCTTTCAAAACGAAGAATTTTATCACAGCACGATATTCGATTTTTTCCATTTTTAAAAAATACTCAAACACGACTATTTTGATAACTTGACAGATCGATTTGAGATTTAGGGTGTGTTCATATGACAGATCAAGCTTAAAAATGGTGTTCAATATTTGGTTGAAGTAAGTAAGTAAACTTATAGGGTCATCTCATATATAGACTAACGTATATAAAGACTACACTTTTAAAAAATATTATACTCTTACGTATTGAACTCATAACCATTATATTGAAGTCTCTTAAAAAACGAGAAGAAAAGAGATCTAACGACTTGTTTTATTTATCTAACATCGTTATGGAGTTTTGTTTGCAGTTCCCACAATTAAAATTAACTATGAAAAAAATTGGCTACTACTTTACAGTTCACATCCTGCGGTAATCGTCAATTTCCTTTAAGAACAGAATGCCTCGGTTTTTAGATAGCAAATATTTATAAGGAACAAAAAATAACTGATAAATATTTATCTAATGATTTGTGAAATTGACAAGTGTATTTGTTTTATATATATATATATATATATATATATATATATATATATATAATATATATATATATATATATATATATATATATATATTAATTGACAAACGAGCAAAATGGTCAAGGTTTATGCAAATAAGTTCCCTAGAGTAGAAAAAGTTGGAGTGTATCGTAGTGTTCAATTGTCTTAGAGAGAGATTTTAAGATTGGTTGAACACAACTCAGTTTTATAGATTACAATAAACTACTCAGTATATATCACCACTACACCAAACACTTTATTTTTGCCCTCGACGCGCGTTTCGCTAGCCATGTTTGCTTCATCAGGAGCGATGATTGACTAAAGCTAAACTACAAATCTACCTTATTTATACTTAGCCTAATATCTCAATTACTCTTGAGGAACTAATTTTATGGGCGAGGCCATCACTTCTGGTCAAGTAACCAGTAGAGGGGACTATAAAGAATAGATCCTCTGTCTTTATTTAAACTAATTACGTTTTATAATCTTCATACTTCCGTATGCGTGCAACAATCTCCTATCAGATATTGTTTAATGAATCTTAGATTATCTAATGTTACAGTATGATCAGTATCAAAAGCATGTTCGGCAATGCTAGACTTTTCTGTTCTACCCTATTTTAAATGGGCTAAATGTTCTTTAAATCGTGTTTTAATTGACCTTCTAGTTTGCCCAAAATACTTGTTGTCGCAATCATTACAACTAATTTCATAAATGCCACTTTTCTCACAATTAGGAATCTTGTCTTTGGGATTTCCTAAGATATTCCTCAAATTGTCTGATGACTTATAGAGTAAGGTGAGGCCTGCCTTATTGAGTCCCCTGCCATATTCCGGATTATATGGTAAGGAGACATACTTGGTCTTATTTGCTTTACGTGTAAAAAAGGTGGAATTCTGAATATGTAACTTGAACTTATGTCTATTTATTAACTTGTTTATTAAGTCATCGTCATATACCATTAACTCTAGTTATCTCCTAATACGATTCCTTTTATTATTGAAGTTTACTCCATTAAGAAGAAAAGTGACCAAATGATGAACTAAAAAATGTAAAGCGGCTAATTTATGTTGTTTGCAATGAAATGAATCATTAGGAATATATCTATCTGCTACTGTAACTTTTCTATAGATATCAATTTCTAACTTATTCTAATTTTTAATAATTAAAATATCGAGATATGGTAATGGTCCTTTGCTCTTAATTTCGTTAGTAAATTTAATGGAATCATATCGGCTATTTAATTTGGAAACAAAATCATCTATATTTGCTTTTTTTGTATAAAAAATCGCGAACACACCATCCATACACCTATGCCATACCTTTGGGAAATACTTAAATTCTTAACTAGTTTTAGTTTCAAACTTACTCATGAAATAATTGGCTATGGAAGGTGATAAGCAATTGCCCATAGTTGTTCCTTCTCTCTGAACACAAAACTGACTGTTATATCGAAAATAATTCTGTTCCATACAAAATTTAGTTATGTTAAGTATTCATGAATAGTTTCGTCTTCAAATAACCCAAGGTGTAAGACAGGGATATATTCTCTCACCAGTTTTATTCAATCTTTATTCTGATGCTGTGTTTAATGAAGCCATCTATCAATTCATTGAAGTAATAACAGGTAATGACAGTACACTACACATATACGGTATGCTGATGATATTGTTCTATTGGCAAATAATACCAAAGATCTCCAGCAACTGATCAATCGAGTCGTAACAGCCGGCGAAAGATTTGGATTAACTATGAATATAAGAAAAACCAAGTGGATGGTAACAACAAAACAAATCTACCACCAGAATCCCTCGAAATCAGGGACAACATCGTAGATCAGGTCTCCACATTTAAATATTTGGGACGAGTGGGGACCCAACAAACGAAATATATTCTCGAATTGAACAGGTCCGAGTAACATACATGAATATAAACAAATTTTTCGATCGCCAAGTCTCAGTCTCGAACTCCGAATTAGAATGGTGAGAGCGTATGTATTCTCCGTACTGTTATATGGATGTGTGTGCTAGATCCTTGACCCTGGCTCAGGAAAACTACCGGAATCTTTTGCAATGTACATTTATAGACGCCTTCTTCGAATCTCCTGGGTATAGAAAATAAAAACACAGAAGTACTGAAAAGAATGAACAAAATGAAGGAATTAGTAACAACCATAAAAATAAGAAAAACTTAATACTTCGGACATATAATGAGGGGTCCAAAGTACGAATTGCTACATCTAATTATTGAATGCAAAATGAAGGGCAAACGATCGATCAGAAGACGGCAGAATACATGGCTGAAGGATATGAGAAGGTGGTTTGTATGTGATAGTTTTCGAGCAGTAGTTTCTAAAGTTCATTTAGCTATCTGGATCGCCAACCTTCATGAGGAGACGGCGTCGTAAAAAGAAGAACACAACTCTCCATTTTCGGCAATCTTAAGCCAAATTTGTCATTTTGTCCCCCTATTTGATCTACATCTGTGTTAGGAATGTGGAATATTTGGCACAATGACGCTACTCAGTACATAACGCCACTAACTCTATTTTTGCGCTCGACGCGCGTTTCGCTAACAACGTTAGCTTCATCAGGAGCAACGATTGACTCAATCAAGTCAATCAATCATCGCTCCTGATAAAGCCAACATTGTTAGTAAAACGTGCGTCCAGTGCAAAAATAAAGTGTTTTGGTGTTAGTGGCAATATATACTGAGTAATACTTGATCTACATAATTTAACCTAAGTGAAGGTGAAGTTTTTCTACACCTTTCGGATAGTTCTGATTTTCTGTAACATTCTTTATATAGTTTACCCTTTCTTCATTTAGTACTCCTCATTTATGAACGTGTTTACTCAACATCACATTTCGATTGCTATATTCTGTTTAGTCGGAGCTTCATACCTGTGTAAGGCAATGCTACCTACATATGATTTCAAAAAATTTGACTACTTCCAATAAAATGTTACTATTTCCAATAATCAAGTTAGAATTTCGTCAGTAAGTTTGCCTTTATTATGATGCAGGCTAACGAGCAAAATTTTTCAACATATGTTATTGTGCTTTCACCGACTCTAATGATGTCTTATTATTTGCCTTCACTTTTTGTTCCATGGTTTTTCCAACATTTAGGCTTGAGTATCCAGTCCTACACCTCTTTCCCGCTTACACCTGAAACCACTAGCCAGGAGTTATTGTATTTAGAAGCAAATAAATATTTCCTTGTTTAATAATTCAAATTTAATATTCTATTAATTTTCTCACATTTTCGCCATAATTTAAGGCGTCCTTCTTGCTGGCAATTTGTTGCAGCTTTGGAAATTGATTGTCTAATCTTATTTGAGATGCGTCCAAATGATATTATATTTAAGTGTTTCCAATAAATAAATATCAAAACCTTCTCAAACTTTCGTTATAGTAGATCATATTCAGTGGCACCGAGTCATCCCCAACGAACATCTCTATAGATAAATATAACGCAATGGGCGCGAATGCATACATCCGTGAGTGGTCGCGAAGAAGCAGTAAAACCAGCTCAAAAATATTGCTTGTCACAGTAGGACAAAATATTTTAGGAAATTTATTGTTTTTCTTTTATTTACATTACACATCATTGCTTTTTTGAGTCATCTCTTGGATACAGCACTATATTTCAAGATTCTCGTGGTATGTCTGAATTTTTTTATTGATCATACCGATGTGGTCTTTATCTTTTGAGTTATTTTGATACAATGTGTGACCTGATATCAAGACCGGGTAGATGAGTTTCGAAGGTTCCAATAATATCCCATTTTATGTGGTTAAGTTCTTTTGCCAGTTCCATAAGCTGATCTTCAGTTCTCCGTGTCCTTGTATTTTATGTAGCAATAGAGAATGACATTTGTTATAGTATTGGATTCTGAATCATTGATTCTACTCACCTGGAGTAATTTCGTTGTACAGTTCAGCAATTCATAGTTCACGGTTTTGATAGTTACAACGCCGCGCTTGCCTAGCATGTTGGCGAAAGGGGAAGGATGTGGGGAGGGGCTGAGGACTGTTGAGTGGTAGTGAGGTCAAGATTTACATAGGCAGGGTCGTACTATCAACGCCGGTGTGCCCCAAGGCTCCATACTGTCTCCTACTCTCTTTCTCATTTACATTAACGATCTGCTGGATAAGACCGGGAATTCAATCTACAGCTTTGCAGATGACAGTACGCTTGTCTCTTCATTCGCTTTGAAAGCTCGGACATCGGCTGCTCAGGCGAATATCCGCAGATAGCAGGAGGTCGTTCAACTTTACAAAGACCTGGAAGAAATTCTATCTTGGGGTGACAGTAACCAAGTGGAATTTAACGCTACAAAAATCCAAGCGGCAGTTTTTTCTAAAAAAGTTAACGTTGCTGAACCCGACATAGTTATGTCGGGGCACTCCATTCCCCTAGCATCGTCGCTCAATTTGTTGGGCGTTAGTTTGGGAGCAAATATGTCCTGGCATGAACATGTTGCAGGCATAGCAAGGAGAGCTTCTTAAAAGTTGGGAATATTATTTCGAACCAGAAAGCTTTACACTCTACAACAACTGTTACTTCTTTACAAAGCTCAAATTTCGACCAACTATGGAATACTGTTTGGGGCTTCGCTCCCAAACATAGACTGCATTTGTTGGATTCTGTTCAGAGAAGAGCTTTTCGTCTGATTGGAGACCCGGAACTGACCGGCGGCCTTGATTCGCTGGAACATCGAAGAGCGGTTGGCGACTTGAGTCTGTTCTACAAGTATTTTCATGGAAAGTGTTCGAAGGATGTGGCCCGCTTAATTCCTCCCAAACCGGTCCATGTTAGAAATACATGTCGCGCTGGTGCTTCACATTCGTATGAGGTTCAGCTTGTTACTCCGCGTACAACGCTTTTCAAGCAGTCTTTTATATGGAGAACATCATCCCTTTGGAATAATTTGCCCAGCGCTGTTTCTCATCGAGTACAACTTACAGCGATTCAAGAACAACGTGAATCGCTTTTTCCGCACACGCGCCGCTCCTGGAGCGCTTTAGGGGCTTCCCTGCAGCACGTGTGTTAGACCCATAAAAAAAACACTGAAGCAGACCTATCTATGTCGGGATCACCTAGAAGTGTTTACCTGCTATCTATGTTAAGTTTCCGGGAAATAAAAATTAAAACCTTTATTAGGGTAATTTTCATCTAAAGTCTAATATTAGGTTACATAATTTTCAATTTACTGATAGTTTATAAAATCAGTTTAACATAGAACTTATGAAATATATTTTTGTATGTAATAAAAGATAATAAAGTACATAATATTTAAGTTCTTGTACGTGCCTCCATTTGGGTAACCAAATCCTCGATTATCATACTAAACGAAATGATCTTATATTATAAATATGATTATCAAATTGGTTAACAGCAGTACAATGCGAGCGTGCATGCGTGTGTGTATGTGTGACCGTGTACGTGTGTTATATAATCATAATAACCAAATCGTCAGGTTACGGAAGACGCCGGAAGCAAAGTTTATGGGAGTCTTGGCACATTTTCAATACTATTTATTACTGAAATGATGAATGTTGCAGAGTCTTTTCATAGAAAGTTTAACATGTGATGGTTTAGAGTAGAAAACGAAAAGTTTTTTTGGTGCAAATTGTTTTATTGTTTCTCAAAATATTCGCCTTTAAGATTTATACGGCGGGACCGATGGAGGAGTAGGTAATGAAACCTACTATGAATCCGGTGGTCGGCGGTTTGATTCCGCCAGTCTGTTTGGGTGTTTATATATAGATTATATATTTAAAAAATCAAGCTGGCTATTTGGTAATCACCGGTGCCATTAAAACACAAAAAAAAGGTTTATATACTTCGGCAGGCGTTCGAACCAATTCTTGAAACAATTTTTCCATTCTGAAGTTGGTATCTCAAAAACGTGGTTTTGGAAGGATTCGACAGTGTCTTTAGGTGATAAAAATCGCTGTCCACGCATTTTTTTTTGACATTCGGGAAAAAAGGAAGTCGTTCGGTGATAAATCGGGTGAATATGGGCAATGAGACATTAATTCGATGTTTTTCTCCGTCAAATAATCAGTTGTTTGACATGCTGTGTGAGAGCTGGCATTGTCATAATGAAGAATGATGCGATGTTTTCGGTTGTTTTTCCAGGTTTCATCGATGACTTCTGGCAAACAAATTATTGTATACTATTCAGCATTAACTGTTCTTCCATCCTCTAAAGCAATGGCTGCAATATGTCCAGTATAACCAAAGAAACAAGCGATCATTTTCTTGGAAGTGCTTCGCGAGCGAACCACTTTTGTTGGATTCGGTTCATCTTGGAACACCCAAACAGTTGATTGTTGCTTAGTTTCCGGCTCGTACGAATATATCCAAGTTTCATCCCCAGTTACGACGTTTTATACGGACTTTGGATGTCCTCGGTCGAATTTTTTGAACATTTCCTTACACCAATTGACACGAGCCTGTTTTTGAGTTTCGATCAAATATGCGGAATCCATCGGGAACAGATCTTTTCACAGCTAAATGTTTATGCAAAATCAAATGTACTGCCGTCTTCAATATGCTTAAGGATGCCTCTATTTCAGGGTAAGTCACATGACGATACTCTTCAGTCATATTGCGCACAGCAACGATGTTTTTTTGGAACAACAACCGATTTTA
This sequence comes from Pachyrhynchus sulphureomaculatus, assembly GCA_019049505.1. Taxonomy (NCBI): domain Eukaryota; kingdom Metazoa; phylum Arthropoda; class Insecta; order Coleoptera; family Curculionidae; genus Pachyrhynchus; species Pachyrhynchus sulphureomaculatus. Next base: position 37,259,651 of record CM032449.1, on the reverse strand, counting down.
GTCGACTTTCACACAATTCATCGCTGATGGAAGCACGACCATGACGAAATTCTGCAAACCAATTGTAAACAGTCTTTTCCGATGATGATTCATTACCAAAAGTTGAACGAAACGATTCGAGGTATTGTTGTTGAGTTAGGCCTTTACTAAAATCGTAAAAAATCATCCAACGAAAATCTTCACGTAAAATTTCCATTTGTTTACAAAACTGTTTTTGTTAAATGCTCACTGTAAACAAACTACTCGGTCAATTTCTAAGCTGCCACTGTTTTAACAATAACAAATTTTACAACAATGGTAATGTCACATCTCAATAGTGCCATCTAGCGGCCCTCGTATCATGGTTTAGCGTAGAAAAAGTTATAATTTAACGAAAAACCTGTATTTTATAAATTGAAGCCCGTTATTAAAAAAAATCTCAGACCAATCCCCTTAAAATACGATGCAAAATCCGTGAGTCAAAGTATTAAAATGTTAATATTAGAAATTGTAGCTACCAGCCAAACACAATAAAACGTAATCCGATCCGTTTTATCATAAACCATAAATTGACATTACCAGACGTATGCATATGACTATTTACACCATGTATTAATAATAAATTCGTGGTAGGTGGAACAATACTGCTTTATTACATATATCGCGTGTTGCTTAAAACGATTTCAACTTAGGAATTTCAATATGGTTCAGTTCTGTGATAAATAGACGCGCGAGTTAACAATACTTGATTTACATGTAGAGGTGTGGTGTTTTATCTGACTAGGGCCGCTATAGTATGTGAATTATGCCAGCATGACTAATATGTAAGTTTTGAAAGTATCTGGGATATTTTACGTAATTCGAGGTATTTATTAATCTAACGTTTCAATTTATTTATACCCGCAAGAAAAGCAAATGGTAAAAATTACCGAACTATTCACAAATCATGTAAAACTTCTTGGCTTATACAATATCTATTTAGCATTAGAATAATCTTAATAATAAAAATAACGAGGAACTTTATTTGGGCCGGTAACAATAATAAATAAGCGAATATATATACAAGGTGCCCCATATGGATGGAATAATGATTCCACAGCATTTATTAACCAGTGTATCAAAAAATGTTTAAATAAAAGTTATAGGGTGTTATATGGGGCACATGCTGACGTTGACAATAAAATGTTCTGAACTGTCAGTTCGAAGAAATTACGCCATCTTAATTTTTTTTTAAATGTAAATTCTTTTATTTCTGAGTCCTACTAAAAATTCTAGATATTATCTGTCTAACATACCATATGTCTAAACTGAACTGTTGTGGAATTATTGTCATTTGAAATTTGAAATTTAAAAAAAAAACAAAAAAACTATTAATAAAAATTGTAGGTTTATTATTAAGGTAACAATTGCTCAAAATGGCCACCGTTAACAGCGAGGCAATGACCCAATCTGTCATAAACAGCCTGAACAGAGTTTTGCAGAGAATCCGGGGTGATGTGCACTACTTCATATTGAATTCTTTGTTGTAAATCTTCTACAGTTTCAGGTCGACTTCGGTAAACTTTGGTTTTCAAATGACCCCACAAAAAAAATCAAGTGATGTAAGGTCGAGACTCCTTGCAGGTCATTCTACAGCACCTCTTCTGCCTATCCATCGATTATGAAAAATCGCATACAAATATCTACGAGCATTGATTTCATAGTGAAGAGGTGCTCCGTCCTGTTGATACCACAGATTCCTGTTAGGGGTATCCAAATGATTTTCATCGGGAAAAAGACCTGCATTAGTTGGAATAACTTGCTCTTGGAGTAACTGTAAATACCGCTATCCTGTAAGATTTCCATCGATAAAAAAGGGACCAATGATATGACGTCCACAAATCCCTGCCTACATGTTTATCTTTTCTGGTCTTTGAGAATGACTGTCGATTATACAGTGGGGATTCTCAGTAGCCCAGTATCGGCAGTTATGCCTGTTAACTCTTCCGTTAAGACAAAATGTGGACTCGTCAGAAAAAACAATATTATGAATTAGGTTAGGATCATTACCTGACATTAAATGTTTGACACAAGCCAGCTAATTTTTTTTTTTTTTAATTTGATCTCCTTAATTTCAAATATCAATTCCAAAACAGTTCAGTTTAGTCATATGGTATGTTAGACAAATAATATCTAAAATTTTTAGTAGAACTCAAAAATAAAATAATATAGAGGGCTTTCCACCTAAAAAAAAATTAAGATAGCGAACTGACAGTTCAAAACATTATTGTCAACGTCAGCATGTGCGCCGTATAACACCCTATAACTTTTATTTAAACATTTTTTTGATTCACTGATTAATAAATACTGTGGAATCATTATATACGAGGCTGGTTTGAAAAGTCCGTGCAAAGTCCGAAAGATGGCACCCCCGGCGCGTATCGAGGTCATGTTTAGTTAGTAGGATCTCTTGAATGAACGCACACCAAGTTTCAGCCATATTGGTCTATCTCTTTGTGTTTGGCATTCGTGTGAATCAAGGAAGTCGAGTGATTTTCAAGAAATGGACGAAAAAGAATTTCGTGTGGTGATTAAACATTACTTTATGAAAGGCAAAACGCCTCAGGAGACTAAAGAGAAGCTTGATAAACATTATGGTGACTCTGCACCTTCGATTAGAACAGTTTATAAGTGGTTTCAAAATTTTCGGACTGGCCATATGGGCACAAGTGACGCTGAACGTTCTGGACGGCCTGTGGAGGTTACGACTCCAGAAATCATTGATCAAATCCATGATATGGTGATGGATGACAGAAGAGTTAAGGTGCGTGAGATTGCTAGTGCTGTGGGCATCTCGACTGAACGGGTACATAATATTTTGCATAAATTTGGACATGAGAAAGCTATCAGCAAGATGGGTGCCGCGATTGCTCACGCTTGACCAAAAACGGAATCGTGTGAAGTGTTGCAAGGATGGTTTGCAGCTGTTCCAGAAGAATCCGGAGGACTTTAAGCGTCGTTTCGTCACTGTGGATGAAACATGGATACATTACTATACTCCTGAGACCAAACAACAATCTAAACAATGGGTTACCAAGGGGGAATCTGCACCAAAAAAGGCGAAGACCGTTCCTTCGGCCGGAAAGGTTATGGCGACTGTATTTTGGGATTCGCAAGGGATAATCCTCATCGACTATCTGGAAAAGGGTAAAACTATTACAGGTGAATATTATTCATCGTTATTGGACCGTTTGAAAACCGAGCTGCAAGAAAAAACGCCCGCGATTGGCCCACAAGAAAGTCCTTTTCCATCACGACAACGCATCAGCACACACCTCAGCAGTTGTGGTCGCAAAATTAATGGAAATAGGATTCCAACTCGTTTCACATCCCCCTATTCTCCAGACTTAGCTCCCTCGGACTACTATTTGTTCCCCAAATGGCTGGCGGGACAAAGATTTTTATTCAAACGAGGAGGTGATTGCAGACACTAATGGATATTTTGCAGACTTGGACAAATCCTATTATTCGGAAGGGATCAACAAACTAGAACATCGTTGGACGAAGTGTATAAGTCTAAAAGGAGACTATGTCGAAAAATAAAAAGGTTTACCCCAAACACATAAGTAGTTTTTATTTTTGCACGGACTTTTCAAACCAGCCTCATATATATATATATATATATATATATATATATATATATATATATATATATATATATATATATATATATATATACATATATATATATATATATATATATATATATATATATATATATATACATATACATATATATATATATATATATATATATATATATATATATATATATATATATATATATATATATATATATGTATAATACATTAAGATTCCGGGTTTCAATCCGTTCGTCTAACGATGAATTTGACGACGTTTCGCCAAAATGTCATTTTCAAGTGCTCCCGTTGCTGCTGCTACTCGATACTGTGATTTTGCTGCTGCTGCCGCTCGAAGCTAACTCGTTAGCTTTAAGGGGCAGCCAAAATCTCATTTGGCATTTTAAAGTGCACCCCCTACTGCTGCTACTCGATACTGTGATCTTGCTGCTGCTGCCGCTCAAAGCTAACGAGTTAGCTTAGTTAGATTACAGTATCGAGTAGCAGTAGCAGCGGGAGCACTTTACAATGCCAAATGAGATTTTGGCGAAACGTCGTGCAAATTCATTGTTAGACGAACGGATTGAAACCCGGAATTTTAATGTATTACATTCCACCATCCGTGAAAACCTCTATTGTAACATATATATATATATATATATATATATATATATATATATATATATATATATATATATATATCCCATAAAAAACTAATTTTTGAAAATGTCAAATCTAGAGGTGAAACGTTAAATAAAAAAAAACAAAAACTCAAGTTAATTAAACGGGCTTACACCCAAAATTAAAATTAAAAGCCATGGTAGTCCTGCAGTCTTCTTAATGTTTGTGGTCTTCCTATATTTCTGCTACCCGACCATGGTCTTCACTGTATCATTTTGGCATTCCACTTATCTTCTTTGGATCTAGCAACGTCTCCTGCATAGTACTATCTTAGCTGTGTCACCGTTTCTATGACATCATTGGTTTTTTGTTCTTTGGCGTATCCACTCACTTCGCTTCCTATCTCTTAACGTAATTCCCAACATTGATCTCTCCACTGCAACTCCTAATGTTTTTGCAAGTTCTTTTTCCATTTGGCACCGGTTCTCATCGAGTAATGCCTTCAATTCTTCCACCACCTTTAAAGCGTCGAAACCGGTACTCACATATTTTTATCAATGCCATGGGATTTCCTACAGCAATTAATGACTTTCAGCAGCGCTTTTCTTCGAATTAAACAAGAAAAGTAACGCTTGCCATACATGATGTTTTCTTGGCACGTAATTCGACATATTCAAAGCTTAACAAAAATGTTGTTTACATTTCGGCAAAATAACATATACTAAAAATTAAAGTCTAATGATGGTGCTTCATCAAGAATATAGCACCACTATACCCTGATACGCTCTAGTACAAGTTCCGCCCTCTCTTAGAAGTCTCTCAAAATTAATTCACACTTTTTATATATTTGGCGAAAGGACTGTAAAAATAATTCCTCAACTGAAAAAATACCCTGTATAAATATTTTATTATTATGAGTTAGGACCAGTGACTCTACCACACGAATTGATCTTGAATAAGTTCAATTTATGTTTTTGCTGATTGCAAATTTCTCTCATTCCATTTTAACTATATGTGCGGTGTGGTATTTAAGCATGGTTATGCCTCACGGATATAGAATACTTAAATAGTAGTTTCTTATGCAGAATAATACCAAAGAAATATATTAGATAGGTGAGAGTATGAAAAGAAATTTAAAAAATATATCTAACTTGTAATTAATAAATCTTTTAATTTTAATTATTTGTGAAAATACATGTAAGTGAAAGGATCGTTATTACTACGTATTATTTATGTAATTATGAATTTCTACAAAATTAATAAAGGTGGTTAACGTAATTACTAACTAATCAACTAATCTATTAATGTATACGCTCGGGCAGTACACGAAAGTTTTGCTCGTAATATATATATATATATATATATATATATATATATAATATATATATATATATATATATATATCAATCGGTTTTATAACGTCTTCCGTCTTCCGATGCCTAATTTCCACTCCTCCCGGTTTCTCCATCCCTCCTCCTCCAGATCTCTCTCTAGTACTTCCTTGTTGATTCCTGCTCTCCAGCTTTGGCGTGGTCTTCCTCGCTTTCTTTTTCCATGAGGGTTCCAATTTAAAATCTTTTTAGGTAGTCGGTCTTGTGACATTCTCTGTACATGTCCGTACCATACCAACTGTTGGGTTCTGATTTCGTCCACTATATCGTGCTTTATTTCTAAAGCTCGCCTTATCGTGTCATTTGGTATGCGGTCTTTTCTGGATTTTCTGGCTGCTCGTCTCCAGAAATCCATTTCTGTAGCTTTTAGTATTTTTTTCTGTTCTTTCCTTTAATGGCCACATCTGAGAGCTGTAAGTTATTATACTTTTCACTATTGAGTTGTAAATTCTCTTCTTATTTTCAATGGTTATGTTTTTGTCCCATAGTATACTATTAAGCATTGCAATCGCTTTTCTTCCTTGGATATTCCTCTCGAATATTGCTTTTTCCAGTGTTCCGTCCCTAGATATTCTCGTTCCCAAATACTGATAACTGGCACAGTGTTCGATGGTGTGTCCTGTGGCCAGTTTCAAGTCCTGCTGTTGTCCTCCGACGCACATGTACTAGGTCTTTTTAATATTGACTTCTAGGCCCCATTTTTCATATTCCTCCATAAGTTCTCGTGTCATGTATTCCATATCATCGATGTCCTGAGCGACTACTACCTGGTCATCTGCGAATGATAGCGTGTACAATGTAGTATCGTCATCCAGTGGTAATCCCATACTGCTGCATTTCCTTTTCCAGTTCTTCAGTGCACTCTCCAAATAGATTTTAAATAGCGTTGGGGATATACAGCAGCCCTGTTTGAGACCCTTTGTGCCGGGAACCCTGTTGTTATACCATATTTGGTTTTCACACTACTTCTTGCGTCTTGGTATAAGGATTTTACGGCTTTAATTATTTCGGTGCTTACATTACTCTGTTGTAGTGTTTCCCACAATCTCATTAGGGGCACGCTGTCGTAGGCCTTTTTTAAATCAACAAACAACAAGACATGGACTTCCTGATCAAATGCGGTTTTCTTTTCTAGGATTTGTGTCAGTGAGAAGAGATGGTCTATTGTGGATCTTCCTGCTCTAAAGCCTGCCTGTTCTTCAGCTTCTACGTCCGCGTATTCCGTTTCTATTCTATTTTTAAGTATTTTTCCGTATATTCTGCTAATAGATCCTGTAACCGTTATTCCCCTATAGTTATCGCAATTATTTTTGTCTCCTTTCTTATGAATTGTTGATATGTAAGATATTTTCCATTCCTCTGGTACTTCTGATGTGTTAATGCATCTTTGGAATAAGTTCCTCAAAGCGCTAAATAGCTTTTCAGTTCCATATTTTACTATCTCTCCTTGGATGTTTCCTGGTCCTGGAGCTCTACCATTTTTTCGCGTTTTACATACTTCTTTAACTTCTGATGTTGTTATCCTTATTGGGGATCCTCGTATAACGATATTTGGGTTTCCATGTTGGGTACTTTTGAACTCTGGTTTGCTCGTAATTCTGATTGCTAATAGTATTTTTTTCTAAAGCAGTCAGACAGATTTTGCGAATGGCTTTTATAGTACAATATGAACAAAAGTTATATGATATTAAGGGGGTATTCTGGTCTAGCGCTCGAGATTTTATGCTATTTTTACGATTTTTTGGGAGAAAATTATAAGGGTTATTGAAAAATGGTTTTTCACAATATGTTTATATATGTTTAAAATATGTTTGCAATTTTCTATACTACTAAACAATAACAAATAATCAATGTTAAAAATATATGAAAAGAACGCGAAGAAAAAAACAGTGCTCGATGGCAACGATGATTTCAGCAGTTCTATTCGTCTGAAATAAAAAAATAAAAAAGATTGTTAATTAGTAGGAATGTCGCTATGGTCGGTATCAGAATGAAATAAACATGGTGGAAATGTAAAAAATGGTGCCAAGTAGAAAATTGACTATGGATATTTGACCCTTTTTTTTTTACCTTTGAAGGGCTGTAAAAAATACAAAACAAGAAATTTTAACTTCGTCGTGGTAGGGGCTATAGCCACATATATGCTGAAGATTTATGCACAAGCCCGATTTAATTGCTCAACTGGTTTTTGAGACATCATGGTCGTCAATTTGAAAAAAGTGATTTCGAGAACAACGCGTTTAAAGTTTGTGTACTGATTACACAGAGACACTTTTACTTACGATCAATCACCTATTCCAGATCCATAGAGAAAACCTTCTTGTTGCTCAAAAAAATAATGCAGAGCTGATAATTCTTCCCTATGTTGTGCTCTTTCTTCTTGAGCGAAGTCGGACGAGCGCCGCTCTGACGGAATGAGACGAGCGCACACGTACGTGCGTCCCGAGCTTTAAGTGCGCCGGATGCCTCTTCCTATACGGGGTGACACAACCAACATGGAACACCATGTAATTTTTTTTATTTTGAAAGTTACATATTTGCATTTTTAGATACCAGAATGGGCCATTATTAAGCTTTTTTATCACTTAAGAAATATTTTTAACTACTTCCGGTTTGACCGGAAGTGACTGCAACTGCAGCTTTCTTATTTTTAATGGAACCCTGTATATTTTTTTAACAATTTCAATTCGCTTTGAAATTCCCCTTCCAACGATGTATTACAAGTTGACATTTGTTTGACAGGTGATCGGCAAAAAAACTGATTTAAAATCTTAGACTTAGGCGGCCATGGCGGCTATACTAGCAATTGTTTTTGTTCATTTTATCTTTTTTGCCAACATACATACATCTAACAGAACTATCTAACGCCAATTGGATTTAATTTTATTTTCAGAAAATAAACCGTTTTATTATACAATAGTGTGATATCAACAAGTTCCATTCGGGACTTAGTAGGCTGTGATAAAACAGACGAACCGAAAGTCATGGTTGCGTGTTACCAAAATGGCCGTTATTATTGTTTACTTTAGGTCAAATATCATTTTTCGTTAACAAAAATGTATTCAACGGATGAAAAAGTAGACATGTTATTAATTTATGGAGAGTGCAGAAAGAATAGCCGACAAGCCGCCGAGTTGTACATCGCAAGATATCCCGATAGGAGGCACACACCCAACAATTATTTTTTAAGGGTAGAGCAGCAGTTTAGAAGGCGATCGATTGAACCTGCTGAAGTATTTATTGGTGCCGAAGAGTCAGAAATCAATGTATTGGCTATTGTTCAGGTAGATCCTAGAATTTCTATAAGACATGTTGAAGAACAAACCGGTGTAAATCGTGAAACCGCTCACTGCATTTTAAGAAAATATAAATTCAGGTCCTAAAAATATCAAATAAATCAGCATTTATTTCAAACAGATTACCAAAGAAGAATGGATCATTGTAGTTGGTTTTTGCAATGATACCACCTTGATAACCAATTTCATTACAACTTCCTTTTTTCGGATGAATCTAGATTTACCAATTTGGGTCTATTTAATCGCAACAATACTCGATATTGGACCCAAGAAAATTCTAGAATTATTCGAGAAAGTGCCTATCAAAAACGTGTGGTTGGGTATCCTTGGCTCGAGAATTATTGGTCCTATTATATTTGGAGTTCATTCAAAATGAAGTTGAAGATTTTTTAGAAACTTTACCTTTAAACCGTGGAGACATTATTTTCCCGCAGGATGGCGCTCCAGCCCACAATAGTAGAAATGTAGTAAACTACTTGAATCAAAGATTGGTGCAAATTGGTTAGGTACCAATAGAACTAATAAGTGGCGTGCAAGATCACCAGATCTTACGCCTCTTGAATCTTTTATATGGAACCATTTAAAAGAAAAAGTTTACAAAAATCCACCAACAAACAGAAATGATTTAGAAATGCGCTTAAGAAGAGCGGTAAATCAAATTACTGAAATTCAGTTGGAGAACGTTATGAGAGCCACGGTGAGAAAAACAAGATTGTGTAGGATTAACAACAGACAGCATTTTGAACATTTGGAATAAATACCTAGCAAATTTATATCTAGTATAAAATAGTTTTACCTATTAATTTTTATTGTGTTACTTAGTTAAAATATTACTTCTTTCTAATATTAATTAATTACATTTAATGGTTTTGTTGTGTTTTTCTTATTATTAAATGTTTTGATTTTATTTATTGCATTTAAATATTTATTTAATAAATAGGTTTCTTATTTTCTGAAAATAATAATAAATCCAAATGGCGTTAGATAGTTCTATTAAATGTATGTTGGCAAAAAACCTGTAATGTGTAACTAGGTTAAATAAAAAATATGTGTTCCTATCTTAATTTCGGTGATATTAGTCATTATTTCAAGAGAAAATTCTGTAACTGAATGTAAAGCATGTTGTAGGATCCACTTAGACTCGCGAAAATGGCACGATAAATGGATAGTCTTAAATTCTTTCCAAAGTGAAATAAAATGAACACAAACAATTGCTAGTATATCCGTTATGGCTGCCTAAGTCTAAGAGATTAAATCAGTTTTTGCCGGTCACCTGTCAAACAAATGTCAACTTGTGATACATCGTTGGACCGGAAGTAGTTAAAAATATTTCTGAAGTGATAAAAAAGCCTAATAATGATATCTACAAATGCAAATAGGTAACTTTCAAAATAAAAAAATTACAGAGTGTTACATGTTGGCTGTGTCACCCAGTATAGTGCTATAACTTTATTAATACTGTGAATCGAGCGAAATGGTCTTGCAGAAATATTCTCTATACTAAATGGTTGCCAAATATGCAAAAAAATCGATTTTTTGAACCTGATAGACCAGAATTTCAATTATCAACCTGGCAACATTAGCCAGAAATAAAGTAAATAATTTTCTAAATTTTTACATTCGACCCCAGAAGCCGAACAAATTTCCAACAATTTTCAATATGTCTATGGCCTGAGGTTGCTAGTGACTTACTTATTGGTCCAATTGTAATACCTGATTGGAACTGGTTTAAGTTATTTACATTTCTTCAGGAAGGAATTTATGGATTACTGGAAGACGTGCTTTTATATGTTGTGTATGTGCCAAATAATATGGCTTCTATGTGTTGATGCGAATTCATATTTTATGGACCAAGTGCACGGTCATTTAAATATGGAATTTACCAACAGATGAATAGATCCAGATAGAGTCACTTTAGTTTACGAAAAAATGTTACTGAAGTCAATACAATCGAAGAAATACGCTATCACATGCACATTCTGAATTTTGGGTTCTTTGAGCCAGTTTTTGCAACAAAACGTTGGTAATTTTGAACATGTACTGTAGAGATAGATTATAGCATAGACGTTTTATACCCAAAGGGAGACTAAGTACCATATGTCATTCACAGTGGCGGCTCGTGATGGAATTTGGTGGAGGTTCACATACCTCACAAGGCTGTGTTGTATATACCATTATGAGCCAATAAGAGCATAAAAACATAATTTCCAGATACCTACTTAATTTTAAATTTTATGTATCTATTCATACCTGGAAGACATTTTAAAATTTTCTAAGGTCTATGGTCACAAATGAAAATGCCTTACCTAATATTAATTGAAAATGCTAAATGTTAATAGGTTAAACATAAAATGTAAAATATAAAATCACTTACCAATACAGAAGGTCCAACTAGAACAGGCAAATGGGCGCGGTGTATTGACACATATGTATAAACGCGAACATAAATAATATACAGCACTTAAAAGCAAATGCAGTCCATATTAGAAATATAGCAAAATTCGTTGTTTTGTTTAAAACATCTAACTATAAGCTGAACATTCTAAACACAACGTTTAAACGAAAAGTCCATACGGCGGTTTTTTAGATTTGCAAATTGGTCAATCACTAATTGATTAAAATCACTAATATCTTCTATCATTTTCTTTTCTATTGACAACATTCCCAATGCTGAAAGTCTTTCTTCATTCATGGTACTTCTCAAAAACGACTTTCTTTTTAAAGGGGAGAAATTTCTTTCAGCTTCAGCAGTTGTCATCGGAATGGTAATAATTAGCTGCAGTAAAGTATACGTTACGGAAAATATATTTTGTAGAATATATTCGATTATAAATCGCAAACAATGCACCCCTCCTGGCAAATTTCTAAAATCTGGCCGTTTATAAATAAGTTCAATGTTGTAGGAGCCACTTAGACTCGCGAAAATGACACGATAAATGGATAGTCTTAAATTCTTTCCAACGTGAGATAAAATGAACACAAACAATTGCTAGTATATCCGTTATGGCTGCCTAAGCCTAAGATATTAAATCAGTTTTTGCCGGTCACCTGTCAAACAAATGTCAACTTGTGATACATCGTTGGACCGGAAGTAGTTAAAAATATTTCTGAAGTGATAAAAAAGCCTAATAATGGTATCTACAAATGCAAATATGTAACTTTCAAAATAAAAAAAAATACAGGGTGTTACTTATTGGCTGTGTCACCCGGTATAGTGCTATAACTTTATTAATACTGTGAATCGAGCGAAATGGTCTTACAGAAATATTCTCTATACTAAATGGTTGCCAAATATGCAAAAAAAATCGATTTTTTTGAACCCGATAGACCACAATTTCAATTATCAACCTGGCAACATTAGCCAGAAATAGAGTAAATAATTTTCTAAATTTTTACATTCGACCTCTGAAGCCGAACAAATTTCCAACAATTTTCAATCTGTCTATGACCTGAGGTTGTTAATGACTTACTTATTGGTCCAATTGTAATACCTGATTGGAACTGGTTTAAGTTATTTACATTTCTTCAGGAAGGAATTTATGGATTACTGGAAGACGTGCTTTTATATGTTGTGTATGTGCCAAATAATATGGCTTCTATATGTTGATGCGAATTCGTATTTTATGGACCAAGTGCACGGTCATTTAAATATGGAATTTACCAACAGATGAATAGATCCAGATAGAGTCACTTTAGTTTACGAAAAAATGTTACTGAAGTCAATACAATCGAAGAAATACGCTATCACATGCACATTCTGAATTTTGGGTTCTTTGAGCCAGTTTTTGCAACAAAACGTTGGTAATTTTGAACATGTACTGTAGAGATAGATTATAGTATAGACGTTTTATACCCAAAGGGAGACTAAGTACCATATGTCATTCACAGTGGCGGCTCGTGATGGAATTTGGTGGAGGTTCACATACCTCACAAGGCTGTGTTGTATATACCATTATGAGCCAATAAGAGCATAAAAACATAATTTCCAGATACCTACTTAATTTTAAATTTTATGTATCTATTCATACCTAGAAGACATTTTAAAATTTTCTAAGGTCCATGGTCACAAATGAAAATGCCTTACCTAATATTAATTGAAAATGCTAAATGTTAATAGGTTAAACATAAAATGTAAAATATAAAATCTCTTACCAATACAGAAGGTCCAACTAGAACAGGCAAATGGGCGCGGTGTATTGACACATATGTATAAACGCGAACATAAATAATATACAGCACTTGAAAGCAAATACAGTCTATATTAGAAATATAGCAAAATTCGTTATTTTGTTTAAAACATCTAACTATAAGCTGAACATTCTAAACACAACGTTTAAACGAAAAGTCCATACGGCGGTTTTTTAAATTTGCAAATTGGTCAATCACTAATTGATTAAAATCACTAATATCTTCTATCATTTTCTTTTCTATTGACAACATTCCAATGCTGAAAGTCTTTCTTCATTCATGGTACTTCTCAAAAACGACTTTCTTTTTAAAGGGGAGAAATTTCTTTCAGCTTCAGCAGTTGTCATCGGAATGGTAATAATTAGCTGCAGTAAAGTATACGTTACGGAAAATACATTTTGTAGATTATTTTCGATTATAAATCGCAAACAATGCACCCCTCCTGGCAAATTTCTAAAACCTGGCCGTTTATAAATAAGTTCAAGTTCAGTTTGTAATCTAATTTTGTCCAAAAATGGATATGCCTGAACTATATCATTTAAATAGTGCGATGGGAATTTATTTTGAATCTCCGAGAACTTAGAAGACATAAACAGAAGCAAACCACTTAGAAGACTATTAAATGAAAACCTCTCCTTAATTTGAATTAATATATAATCACATACTTCTTTTGCTGCAACTACTAAATACGTCTTTTATTTTGAAAATGAAACTACATCTTCAATTAAAATAGGAATTTCTTCAGCATTTTGTCTTTCAGCCGCTATACATTTTTCAAATATATTAATTGCTGTGGCTACCTGTGCAGGATCAGAAGTCGATTTTTGCAAACTGTTATATAGGATATCGGCGTGTGGCTTAATTTTATGAAAAAATGTTAGCCAGAATACACTTTGTGCATCGTATAACATCCTACAGATTGCAGAGGCTTGATTAATTGTGGTAGATTATTTCAAAATATTTTATACCTTCTCCATACATTCGATAAGTGCTTCTCTGTTCTCAAAAATCATATTTATAGCTCTACTTTTAAAAAGCCACCGTATCGTAGAAGTTCTTGGAATATGGCAGCGTACAACTTCATTTAATATTTCAACCCGCTGAGGAGAATTTGAAAAAAAATTCGTAATATCTGTTATATTAGAAAAGAAAATACGTACTTCTGCATTGTGGCTAGTGGCATGAGCTAAAATTAAATTTAATTGATGAGCATAACAGTGAACATAATAGCCGCCACTCATAACATTTGCTCCATCATAGCTTTGTGAAATTAATTTATTGGGTGCATCTGTAACTTTGAGTAAAACGTCATTATGATCTTGTGGATTCAAAAAAAGCCCAAAATCGTTCAGTTGGTGTACCGTCTTTTAAAATGTATCTGAAAACTATTACCATATTTTGGAAGTACCTTTGAAGACCGTAGATTTTTCAAAAAGCTCTTTTAAAGCCAGATCTAACTCTGCACTAAAATTGATTAGACCTTTGAAAATGCCCGGATGTTGCGAACCATCCCTTTCATCGTGTCCTTGCAAAGCTAATTCGAAACATCAACAGAAGTTTATACAATTTATAATTTTCGACAAAACGTATCTGTTTTTTAATATATTGTCATTATGTTTTTCGATACCTCCTCTGTAGGCATTATTGTTTTATATCAACTTTTCCCAAAAGTCTTAGTTCTAACTGCGAATTTATATGAACCTGAGAACTTTCATGCTTTTTAATTTTTTGTGATAAGTGTGCCAGATCAACTACCCCACTTTTTACCGAACTCGCTTCAGCACTTTCAGATGCAAATAGCAAACATGGAAAACAAAACAAACTGTTTTTAACATTCATGTTTTTGATATAATTCACTTTTAAAACTTCTTTTGTTCTCGCGTTTTTGTCCCTTACTTACTTGAGTAATACTAAGCTTCGGAATCGGCTTTGCCGCAGCATTCACTTTAAATTTGTCTTCTAAATGCAATTTCGAAAAATTTTGTTTTAAATAATTCACTGTATATTCAAAGTTTCTTTTAACGCCTAACAATTTACTGCACTCTGGCTGTGCAACCATTTTTTCGTTCATTACATCAATTATAATCAGTTTAAGTCTGTATGTAATTGCATTCACGACTTATTACTAACAATACACCCTTTGTTGCAAACTATTGAGCGCCAAAACCAAATTTAACTACTCTGACTGGGACCGCTTAGATTAGATGTAAAATATAAACGAATCAACATGATACTTCTATCCCAATCTAAATCCGCAATAACACCAAGTAAGTGTGCACTATGGAGAGAGAAAAACGACGAATTTACATCTTCATATTAGAGAGAGACACAGTTTGCCAGAACGCAAAAACGAATAAAACAAAGACGGCGCCGTATACCGCCTTGCTTTACATCCAGTTCTTGTAGTTTGTGCGATTGGGGAGCTTCAGTGACAGCTCGAGGTTTAACGGTACGTAAAGTATTAGGGTTGTTATAAATTGTTCTTGTCCATTAGGGGGGAAGGGTCACTTCTTTATAAGACGTTTGTATGACTAAGGTATAATACAGAATAATTCGCATTTTGTCTTGTTGTTGACAGGAGGTTCACGTGCTCATGTACTCCTATAGAAGAGCCTCCACTAGTCATTCATAAAATCGATTTCCTCCAAATTAACCACCCATTTAAAAATTTCAGTGGGTGCGGTAAGGACAGGTAGAAAACATTAGACTAAATTGTAGCTCTGTGCATGCAAATGTCCATGATATGCAAAATCTTACTTTATTCTAAGTCTATGCAACGTCGCAGAGAAAACTGAATAGCCACGTGTTATTGTATTGCGTTGTATCCCGTAGCGTTGTGCGACTTATATTTACTAATTTTAATAGTTGTATATATATGTATGGTTATAAATAACTCAATAAAATACAAAATATTCAGCTGATAATGATAAATATAATATTATTTACTTTCCTAATTATTAGCTAAAACTATACACTTTATTAGGTCAGACTTTTCACGACTACCGATGGTCATAATAAATGGTGGTCGAAGGAAGAAATTTTGGGAGTCTGACCACACTATAAATTTAACCGATTCGCTACTAGTCGATACAGTCAACCAGTTTTAAGTGCACGTTATGTAAATATACAGAGGCTTGGACTAGATCATATTATCAAAAATAATACGTGGTTGGGTATTAGACAACATGAATCATTTTGACGCCAGGTCTTATAACCAATAAAACCACTCAGGTTACCATATCTTTCTTTCTTCTTCAGACTTGGTTCATCAACTCTTGGTCACATGTTTTCAGCCTTGTGACATGACCAACCCATCTCGATTTTAATTGGATTATTCTCCCTAT
Organism: Pachyrhynchus sulphureomaculatus; assembly: GCA_019049505.1. Taxonomy (NCBI): domain Eukaryota; kingdom Metazoa; phylum Arthropoda; class Insecta; order Coleoptera; family Curculionidae; genus Pachyrhynchus; species Pachyrhynchus sulphureomaculatus. The sequence goes on along the minus strand of CM032449.1, from coordinate 37,243,212 downwards.
GACAGCCCCGTTTCCTGTTCTTCTAAGGTTTTCGTTCCTTACGCGGCTTTTTAGAGTAATTTCTAGTATGGTACGCTCCTTGGTTCGTTGAGTTGTTAGCCTTCCTTCACTCTTCTTTCTGAGTTTAAGATTTGAACAACCTTCCTGAATACTGCCCTGCTCGATCTTATCCTTCGCGATATTTTACCATATACTTATTATTATATATTACATAATACTCTCGTAACATATATTTAGGTTAGTGATTAAAATAGCTTCTTTCAAGTACTTTTATATAGACTGTTAGAGAAATGAGTTTATTCAATCAGGAGGATGAGCAGTTAAAAACAGAACTAACCCAGAATACTATTTCTAATGAGCACTAAAAATATAGCTCCAACAGATGAAACACTTTGTATATAAACAGAAATTATTTAAATAAATGTTTTTAAATAAATGCTGTATCCCGTAGCGAGGTGCCACCCTTATTTACTAATTTTAATAGTTGATTATATATGGTTATATATAACTTAGTAGTAGTAGTAGTAGTAAGAAGAGTGGGTGGTACCTTAAGTCCCTAATGTCACCTAGATCTAAAAGTTCTTCTGTGACTCCCCTCTGTCGAATCAGGGTCGCAGTACTAGTCCAGCATTTTCTGTCAAAAGACATAGACTACTCACCCTAACCTCTTGTAGATCTTTGGGTTTACAGAATAGTTGACCCCAGTATCTGAATCTTTTAACCATTAATGCAGGACATTCGCACAAAATGTGAATGCTGTCCTCGCTTTTTCCCTCGCACAGCCGCCATGTTTTCCTCTCAGCCAGTTTGAGGTTAAATAAATGAGCTTGTAATGCCACATGTCCCGTAAGGAGCCCTATACTTAGGCGTAGCCTTTGTTTTGATATCGACAGGAGTTCCTTTGTTCTGCCTGTCGTAGTTTGTTTCATAAGGAGTTTGGCTTGACGACACCCCGCTCCTGCAGTCCAAGAACGTTGGTGTTCCTTGTCCAACCATTCCCTGATCTTGTTTTTACCGAAAGCGAATGGAACTCATACAACCGTTCAGGCGGGTCCTCTAAGGTGCCTTTTTTGGCGAGTTCGTCCGCTATTTCATTTCCAGATATGCCTTGGTGGCCTGGTACCCACATTAGGGTAACCTCGTTGTTGCCTCCTAACGTGTTTAGTTCTTGCACGCATTCCCTGATCAACAAGCTGATTAAAATTTTCTTGTTATTTGTGCCTTTCGAGTTTTGTATTTTTGCAGATCTGAGGATGGCTAACACCTCAGCTTGAAAAACTGTTGCCATATTCCCCATGGGTATACTTTCCCTTTGGTTTAATTTATGACAAAAGATTCCCGTCCCAAAGCGGCCGTTAGCACCCGAACCGTCAGTATACCAAATGTCGGTATTGGGCCTGTTCAGGAGCTTTTGCGTGTTCTTCCTTTCAGGGATGTGGACAGAAAAAGACTTAATCACGTGTTTTGTTTTCGTGATTCTGCCTTGTTTTAAGACGAATGGACATTCCTGGAGTAATTTCAGACCTGAGTGTCCTCGGTCCCCATCCTCTATTCGTCTTGGCATTTCAGGCATATATAATATTCACTTTCCTATTTATTAGCCAAACAATACACTTTATTAGGTCAGACTTTTCATGATTAACGGTGGTCGAAGGAAGAAATTTTGGGAGTCTGACCACACTATAAATTTAACCGATTCGCTACTAGTCGATACAGTCAACCAGTTTTAAGTGCACGATATGTAAATATACAGAGGCTTGGACTAGATCATATTATCAAAAATAATACGTGGTTGGGTATTAGACAAGATGAATCATTTTGACGCCAGGTCTTATAACCAATAAAATCACTCAGGTTACCATATTTTTTTTTTCTTCTTCAGACTTGGTTCATCAACTCTTGGTCACAGGTTTTCTCCAATTTTTGCCACGTCTTTCTCTTTAGGGCGGTTGGATCCAATTAGATCATCCCCCACCGCTTTGGAGAGTCTTCTCACGCTTCTTTTTGTTGTTGTTGGGAGCCAATATCACTCCGTTTGTCTATTTGCAGTTGTAGTGTCTTGTGACATGATCAACCCATCTCGATTTTAATTGGCTTATTCTCCCTACGACAGCCCCGTTTCCTGTTCTTCTAAGGTCTTCGTTCCTTACGCGGCTTTTTAGAGTTATTTCTAGTATGGCACGCTCCTTGGCTCGTTGAATTGTTCTTAGTCTCCCTTCACTCTTCTTTGTGAGTTTAAGATATGACCAACCTTTCTGAATACTGCCCTGCTTGATCTTATACTTCGAGATATTTTACCATATACTTACTAATATATATTGCATAATACTCTGGTAACATATATTTAGGCTAGTGATTAAAATAGCTTCTTTCAAGTACTTTTATACAGGCTGTTAGATAAATGACTTTATTCAATTAGCAGGATGAGCACTAATAAAACAGAACTAACCCAGAATACTATTTTTAATGTGCACTAAAAATATGGCTCCAACATATAAATCACTCTGTAGATAAACAGAAATTATTTAAATAAATATTTTTAAATAAATGCTGGTGATTGGGCTTCTCCTGGACTTGTAACACCACTCCTTATAAACATATTAAGTAACAAAATATTTTTGTATTTTTTCGGAATACAATGAACTCAATGCTATTTATATAATGGGCCATATATAGAATTATCTTTCTTTTACCGTTACTAAAATCTGAGATTTATGTATCTCACATCATTCAGATGACTAAGAATAATTTTTGAGAAGATTCAGGTAGAATTATTAGAATACACAAAAGGCACTGGAATGTTTGCTTCTTCGTGATGAAAAAAGAAGAAAAATGTTCCCACGCCACTCGCTCGATATTTTATTAAAAATTTAGGAATATTGTAAACCCTATCCATCGATAGCTTTAATAATAAGTATTTTATTTCATTTATTGTAACACAATTTTGAAATATTTTCAATAAAAAAACAAATTGTTACACGAAAAAAAAACCTTTATTGGATGTCAAAGTACAGGGTGAGTCAACGATAGAGTAAAGTTCATTATCTCATTTGTTTCGGGAATGAAAAATGTTAAATACAATAGTTTTTGAGAATGTTAAGGTGCACAGTTTAAAATTTTTTTTTGAGTATACAGGGTACTTCAAAAAATGTGGCCGATATAACATATTTTTTTTTTAAATGGAACATCCTTTTTTTCTAATTTATTTTTAAATTCTGCGTAAAATTTTATAACTTTTTTATTAATAATGCCTAATATATGCCATAATAATACCTAAACCTAGTAGTTTTTCTAATGTTTCAATATTTTTTTTTTAAATACTAGTTTTCAGTATACGAGCGTTCTATAGAGATGAAAAAAACATATATATGTAAAGAAAGTTGAGTTAGATGCTACAGGGTGTTCAAAATAAATGTATGCATTTCGACTATTTTGGATTGAAAAATTTCAAATTTTTTAAATGGCACACCCTGTATATTATTATTTTTTCTAATAGATTTTACAAAACCCTCCAGCTTTTATTGAGTATTGCATATACCTATTTCTAATAGTTTGCGATTTATTTTGAATTTTTCAATTTTTACCCTTATTTTTAATACACTTACGCTATTGTGAAAACATAAATAAAGAGTTAATAATAATTTTAATATAGTTTAACTTATCATTAATTAATATGACGTAATAAATGTTCAAAAATATGCCCATCTACTTGAATACACATGTTTAGTCGTTTTACTATATTTTCCTTCACTTTCCTTAGCATAAAGAGCGTTATTGTCCAGCACACATCCCGTATCCTATTTTCCATATCTACTGGTGTTGCAGGGTGATTCACATAAACACGATCTTTAATGTAGCCACGCAAAAAGAAGTCTAAAGGTGTTAAGTCACATGATCGAGGGGGCCAGTGAATGAATCCATCCCTACCGATCCATTTTTGTGCGTAATGATCGTTTAAAAATTCCCGAACTTCCCGGTGGTAACGAGCAGGAGCTCCGTCTTGTTGAATCCACATTTGTTCCCTTTCAAAGTTATCAACTTCTTCAAGAAGCTAGGGTAATTCGTTTTGCAAAAAATTTAGATATCTAGGCCCGTTAAGCGGTTCGCGGAAAAAATATGGACCTATAATTCGAAAATTTAATATTCCACACCATACATTAAGCGACCAATGGTTTTGGTTTTGAACTTCTCGGACCCAAATTGGATTAGCTGTTGAATAATAATGCATATTATGGCTGTTAACTGCTCCATTACTGCGAAAAGTAGTTTCATCAGAAAACATTATTTTGGATAAATAATTTGGATCGGCCTCTATTGCTCCATTCATGGTGGTACAATAGTTTACTCGTCGTTCAAAATCACGGTCTTGAAGTTCTTGGTGTAGTTCCATATGAAAGGGACGATACTTGTATTTTCTCAGGGTGCGATTAGCCGTAGATTGGGATGTTTCAGATAAGTCAGCTAGTTGACGGCTGCTGACCTGGGGATTATCTACAACATGAAGTAAAATCTCCATTTCTTTTTCCACATTCCTCATTCTGGTTTACTATTTTCCGTTTCGAATACTCAACGCTACCACTACTATCAAACCGTCCCATTAAGTACTGAAATGATTTTCCAGATGGTATACGTTTATTAGGGTACTTCGCTCCTTAAAGCCTTACTGCTAAAAGACAATTTTTTTTCCCGCCTCGCCCGGTATACAAACCATATCAATTAATTCATTTTTAGCAAAACCCATAACTATTACTTTTATACGTCACTTACTACAACAAATTAAACTATTTTTACTTCCTTAATAGACATGTCAAAATTTGACAATGCCTACATTTTTGTTTTGTCTTGACAACTATGATGTTATAGCGTAAGTGTATTAAAAACAAACAAATAAATCGAAAAGTATTAGAAATAGGTATATTACATACTTAATAAAAGTTGGAGGGTCTTGTAAAATCTATCAGAAAAAATAATAATATACAGGGTGTGCCTTTTAAAAAATTCGAGATTTTTCAATTTAAAATAGTCGAAATGCATAAATTTATTTTGAAGATTCTATAGCATCCAACTCAAATTTCTTTACACACATCTTTTTTTTCATCTCTATAGAACGCTCGTACCAATTATGAGTATTCCACCTTCAGAAACAATGGTGCTACTGGCAGTTTTTTACAAAACTGAAAACTAGTATTTTTTAAAAAAAATTGAAATATTAGAAAAAGGTTTAGGTATATAACATTATTAATAAAAAAGTTATAAAATTTTACGCAAAATTTAAAAATAAATTAGAAAATAGGATGTTCCATTTAAAAAAAAAACATATGTTATATCGGACACACTTTATTGGAGTACCCTGTATACTCAAAAATAATTTTAAACTGTGCACCTTAACATTCCCTAAAACTATTGTATTTAACATTTTTTCGTCATTCCCGAAACAAATGAGATAATGAACTTTACTCCATTGTTGACTCACCCTATACAGCTGTGAAATTATAGTATTTCGGGAACGCTGCCATTTTTTGCAGCATGCTTTAGTTTAATTGTTCCAGGAAACAAGAATTGTTATAATGAACTTTTGAGATATCATCGTCAAAAACAATCACTCAGAGTTAAAGCATGGCTACGTGGAAACCAACTTATATTATCTCTGTTGAAAATCATTTTCAGGAAAATTGCCTCAGATGACTGACCAAGATGCATGTAATATCGCACCATTCTTCCGAAATCCGATTTTCTAACAATAACAATAAAAGTTTTTCAAAGTGGATGTGAAGAATTTCCCAATCATCTTCAGATATATATATATATATATATATATATATATATATATATATATATATATATATATATATATATATATATATATATATATATACATATTAATTAACAGTTGTTTGGCGGCCTCGGACATCCTCAAAGAGTGCAAGTCGCTCATTCCACGTGTCGGTATTACGCCTAAGCCGTTACATTAGAGGAATATAAAAGCGCTTGATACTTTAGTTTTAAAATTGTTTGACTCCAATAACGGTAGCTCTGATTGACGTAGCTGTTAAGATGGAAATGTGCCTCATCTGAGAATAAAATGTAGGTAAATGCTCAAATATTTGGTTAACAAAGTTAAGCCTCTGAGCAGTGTTAGATGGTTTTAATTCCTACAATAGCTGTATCTTGTAGTGATGCAGACATAAGTTTTTAAGGAGAATGCGTTATAAATAAATTACTGAACCCATTGACGCCACTTGATCGTTTGCCTATTAAGTGGTCGGAATTCTCGCAAATGAACACTTTAACTACGTTTATGTCGCTTTTTGATTTTCTTAGTCATCTTGCCAGAGTTGGACTTAAAGTCTAGTCAGTTTCTTCATATCCATCGTTTAATCAATTAAACCTTCAGGGCTTCATTTACACAGTGTAAATAGCATTAAACGTGAAATTTTCGCTGCGCAGAATGTAAAATTCTTGCTCAGAGTAGGTACGCTTTAATGAAACACTCCATAGAAACTAAATTTTGAAGGTATCGAGGTTACGCTCCGTGCACCCATCTAGCCTCACCAGCCTTTTGGGTTCTCTCAATAACTCAAAGAAATTGGAACCTATTTGAGGGACACTCTGTATTTTATTCAATTTGTTATTATATTTATATGAAATATAACCAACAATTAATATGAAGTGTTTTTAATTAATAAAAACATGGTGGCAAACATTGTGCGGTTTATTTATTTGTACATTTCCTCCCACTATTTAGCCAATATTTAAAATCTAAATATGGTAAATTGGAGTGGATATCAGTAACATGAAGCCTGAATAATTGTGATTTATTATTTTTTAAATTGTTAAAGTAAATATATAGTTTTGAGGTTACTCTGTAATAATATGTTTATATATTATTTCTGTTAAGATTGGAAAAAATAACATAATTTTCAGATTCCTCGACTGTATAAACCCTGAAAAGGACCTAAAAATCAGGAAAAATTCTCGTAATACTATTAAAAGGGTACAAAATTTACTAATCGCCACCCTATTCACAGTCATCCCCCGGCCGACCGATGAAAATAATCTAGGGGCCCTTAAATGTAAGAAATGCAAAAATCTCGAAGGATAATTTTTTTCACTAATAAAACAGGTCCCTTTAGCAAGAGAACTAATAAACCTAGACACACCCTACATATATTTTATTTAAACTAAGTTTTCTTTTGACAACGTATTTCGATTTTAAAAGAATATTAGTAAAAGTTTTTTGTTTCAAGCAATTTATGTTTTCTTTCACTTTATAATAAAAAATAACCGTCATATAAGAAGATATATGAGGGTAAAAACATACATTTGGAGTAGACTAAAATTCCACAAAAAAATTGGTAATTTTATTTTTTTTAATGTAAAATTACATTATTTTACATAAATTTGCTGCAAATATATATTATGTTTTATAGTAACAAATAAAATTGCTTTCTCTAAAAATTCAGGGGTTTGTTGTACCACAAAGGTGAAAACTTTGTTATGAAGCTGATGCTCCTACAATGGGTCAACATTTTAAACCGTCTTCAACAAAGGCTGTTTATCTAATATTATTTAAATGTAATATTTATGTATGTTAGGCTTACATGCCTTCTCATTAATCTCAAAAATTGGTAATTATACATTTTTTTTCATTGTAAAATTACACGATTTATATATAATTGGCTGCAAATATACAATATTTTTTACAGTAACAAATACAATTGCTAATTCTCTAAAAATTCAGGGGTTTGTACCACAAAAAGTGAAAACCTTGTTATGAAGTTGATGCTCCTCTCATGGGTCAACATTTTTAACCATCTTCAAAAAAGGCTGTTTATCTAATATTATTTATGTATGTTCCGTACGTGATAGAAAAAAATTAGAACGTATATAAAATAAATCATAATTTGCAAATGAAATATTTTCTGTTGTCACTTTGAACGAATAACGTAAGAAATGTAAGGAATACATAATTAATACTTAATATACAAAATACAATATATCAACACACAAAATTTTGCAAATTTTTAAAGTGCAATCTGGCATGTAAGAAAAAATTTATCAAATAGAATTTAACGTCGAAAATCAATTAGTATTTATAACTTTTTGGAGAGTACCTGAGTCAAAAAATGTTAGGTACTCTCAAACTCTTGAAGTTAGAAAGAAACCACTATATATTTTTTACTAGATTAATGTTACACTCGCAGGAAAATGAATCTGAAATTACTAATAAATAAATAAGCTAGCGCATTTTGTGCCGACATTAAAATTTTGCTTAATTGTGTGTGTTTACGTATTATATTTTGTGTATTAGGTATTAATTGCATATTACTTATATTTTTTATGTCTCTAGTTTAGAGTGACAACGGCGAAGAATTTTCTTGCTATATATATTCTTTTTTATGAGCATTCAGGTAGAAACTTTTCAAGATTAGGAGAAAATATTATTTTGTACTTTTCGAAGTTTTTTTCGGAAACCTCTCTTCTTCCGTACCAACAAACTTTAGGGTATACTAATACTGTATTAATTATTGAAGGTTCTTCTGTAAAATAAACTTTAATTCATGGCATATACCTCGGTTTAGCCAAGGTGGGGTTAAGAGGGCCAGGGGAGGGACATTTTCCCCTTCTATGAATGGTGAAAATACGCCGTTTAGAAACGTTTTTTCTTATTGGGGGTTCTTTTTTGCGAAAAAAGTTTTTAGAGTTCCACTGTAGGACAGGGGACCTTTTTGTGAAATATCATTCTTCTCCCCAGTCATCGACTATGTTGGAAGGCGTCTAAGCTTTTAGAGTTCCAAGGCAAGTGGGTACCTATCCGATGTTTGTAGATTTACGCCTCCTTCTCTATAAGAAGCTCCGCCTTTAGTTTTTTTTTTTTAAAATTTTCCCAAAGAAATCCCTTTGTATCCATATGAACCCCCGCTCCTTGAACCTGGCTACGTCACGGGAGGACATTTGTTACTGGAGGCATAATATAAATACTAATTATAAGTAATATTATCAATAAATTATTAAACAGTCGTACCTCAATTAAAAACATTGTCCATATTTATTATTAACCGCATTGTTTACAATGTATATTTATTCATCTATTTGCTTGCCCAGTGAATTTTTTGATTTGTGTTTATTGTTGACGATTCAAAATTTACAAATAAATCTAATTGTTGAAAAGGGGTGAATGTTATTTTATTTATTTAATAAAACTTGTCACGAAATTATGATAATTTTTTGAATAAGTTTTCCTATATCGACAATAATTTGTGAAGAATTTTAGCATCCTATTATTTCCCCTGTTATTATTGAAAAAAAAATCATCGATAGGGGTTTTGCATTCCTTGAGGATTCAGGGTCCATAGATCATGAAAAATAGAGTTCCTCATTTTCGTCAGTCTATCGTCCTGCCTCTAGGTCTTTAACACGCTGACTTCCTAACGAAATGCAACATCGGTGCAAATCCACATTTGCTTTATGTAGTTTTTGGGCTATATCGCTTAAGAGATGGATGTCGATAAATTTTATTTTCTGTAATATTAAAAGAATTTTTCTTGGTTTTTGATTCAGAAAATGAACAAATTTTCTGAACCAATATAAGGGATTAAAGAGATACAATCACTAATACGTTCTTTCAGGATCCTTAGAGTTGAGGAATCTGAAAATTATTTTTTATTTTTTATTATTTTCAATTATTCGTGGTCAAACGTAAGAGATTAATAAAGTATGGGGGAGGGGCTAAAGTGGTTTCTTAGTACAGATCGTGTTTTAAAAGTTCTTGGAGTCGCAAAATTTGGAAATTATTTTATCTTGGTTGGTTTAAATATATGGTATTATAGTCCATTTTTGGGTTCTTGGAGTCCAAGAATCTGAAAATTATGTTATTTTTTCATTATTTTTCACCAACATCGTTAGCGAAATAGACGTCGCACTGTGGTCCAGGAATTTGATTTTTCGTTCAAAATTATCTACAGTTTTTAACCGATTTGTATATATTTTTTTAAATACTCGTAACTAAATTTCCAAATAATCTCTCGAGGCGAATTTTTGAATTATGGCCAATTTTTGGTTATTTTTCTACCATTTTTGGATAATTTTTAGCAATTTATGTTTCTCGATTCACATAATCCGAACTTTGTTGTTTCAAGACCTGTTGTTGCAAGGTGAATCAACTAAGTCATTTTTCGGCCATTATTTGGACATTTTTTGACCACGTTTGTCATTATTTCTGGCTAAAATCATGATAAATGTCGTCAAAATGTGTCCAAATAATGGCGGAAAAATGATTCATCTTGCGACCTTTAGGTCTTGTAAACAACAAATTTCAGATTATGTGGCCCGAGAAACATAAATTGCTTTAATTTGTTCATTAAAATATTACAAATTTCGAAAAAATTACTAAAAATTATCCAAAAATGGTAGAAAAATAACCAAAAATTAGCCATAATTCAAAAATCGGCTACGAGAGTTTTTTTGAAAATTTAGTTACCAGTATTTAAAAAAAAAATATTCAAATCGGTTGCAAATTAAGACCTGCAGATAATTTTGAACGAAAAACTAAATTCCTGGACCACAGTGCGTCGAATGCAAAATTGAAGTATTTGGTGTAGTGTTAATAACGGTGGTGTAGTGTTATTGTGCCAAGGATTCCAAAAACTCAACATATTTTTGATTTTTACAGAAACAGTATGTAAAGAGATATTATTATAGACATTCTATATGTTCACAAGAGAGATAGGAATATTCTCAAATTGCAACCTGAGAGTACATGCAGAAAATTCAATGTCAAAGAAAAAAAAAATATTGGATAATAATAAGACGACAAAACTATTTAAACTAAACATAAATATTTATATATATATATATATATATATATATATATATATATATATATATATATATATATATATATATATATATATCAAGGATTTTCTACAGCTGACGCTGTCTTCCTTCTCTCAGCCTTTGATTCCATCGGTTTCTATCTACCCAGTCTCCATCTGTTAGATCCCTGTCCTCCATAGCCTCGTCCACATCGTCTCTCCACAATCGTCTGGGTCTTCCTCTTTTTCTTCTTCCTATAGGGCTCCACTCCGTTATTTTCTTTATCCACCTATTATCTTCGCTCCGTCTTATGTGTCCATACCATTTTAATCGTTTTTCTTCAATGGTGTTTACTGCGTTCTTTTTGAAGTTCATTCTGCTTCTTATTTCTTCATTTGTTATTTTTAGATTTATTTCTTTTGTTGATCGTCCATGTTTCTGACCCGTATGTCATTATGCTTTGTATTATTGATTTGTATATGCGTGTTTTGTTTCTTTTTGTAATGTGTTTGTCCCACAGGATCGAATTTAATTGTCTTATGCATGTCCGCGTTTGTCCTAATCTAGCTTTAATCTCTTCTTCTGATGTTGCGTTTTTTGAAATGATGGTTCCTAAATATTTAAATCTATCGGTTCCTTTGATTATTGTTTCGTTATCGACTTCTAGATTCTCCACGTTTCCCTCCTTTGTTGTTAGATATTCCGTTTTATCAAAGTTTATTGCTAATCCTGCTTTAGTGTATTCTTCTTTCAGTTTTCTTACCATATAACTGAGGTCTTCCTCATCTTGCGCTATGATTACTTGGTCGTCTGCGAAACTTAGAGTATATAAGTAATCTTCTCGTATTGGGACTCTCATTCCACTACATTTTTGCTTCCATTTTTTTAATGTTTGTTCGAGGTATATTTTGAATAGTGTTGGGGATGTAGAGCATCCTTGTAATAGGCCTTTTGATGTTTGGAGTCTCTTCCCTATTTTATGTCCTATTTTTATGTTCACTGTGTTGTTTTCGTAGAGAGCTTTTACTGCGTGTATTAGTTCTTTGTCAATGCCTATTTCTTTCATTGCGTTCCATAATCTTTGTCTTGGTACTGAGTCATAGGCCTCTCTTATGTCTATGAAGGCTAGGTGAACTTCTCTATTCTTTGCCAGTTTTTTTCCCATTGTTTGTTTTATAGTATATATGTGGTCTATACATGATTTTCCGGCAGTAAAGCCTGCTTGGTCTTCTCCAATTTTTCCTTTTATATTTTCCTCTATGATATTTTTAATAATTTTTCCATACAAACGTCCCATACTCGATATTATGCTTAGGCCTCTATAGCATTTTCTGCGGTCTCCCTTTTTAAATATAGATACTATATAGGCTTTTGACCATTCCTCTGGTATTTTTTCTCCATTTATCGCTCTGTGGAACATGTTTCTCAGCATTCGATGTAATTTATTAGAAATCATTTCATTTACCACACCTCCAGGCCCTGCAGATTTATTATTTTTGAGTGTCTTTATTGTCTTCTTTACTTCTTCATAGCTTAGTTCTATCTCTTTTTTTTTCCTTATTCTGGTCTTCTTCAGGGTTCTCTTCTTGGAATTCTTGTCTGTCTTCTGTTAGCAGCTTCTTATAATATTCCTCCCACTCGCTTTCTGGGATATACTCTATATACGTCTTCTCTCCATTGTTGGTCCTTAATGCTTTAATTATTCTCCATGACTCTGTGCTTCTAGTTCCTCCTATATACTGTTCTACATGTTCGCACGATTTTTCCCATCTCTCGTTCTTTTCTTTGTTTATCATCCTCCTCGTTTCTGCATTTTTCTCTTTATATTTCTGTAGATCTTCTTTTGATTTTGTATTCAGCCATTTTTCGTATAGTCTCTTTTTCTCCTTTATAGATTCTTTGGTTTTTTTCACAGATTTTAATTTTACGTTTCTTATTCTCGTTGTCTTCTTTACCTAATGATTCTAGGGCCGCCTGTTTGACGCATTCTTTTATGTGGTCATACATCTGTTGGAGGTTGTCGTAGTTAAATTCATTTAATTTTTGATCTAATCGTCATCTATATAGGTCTCTTATCGTTTCGTCTTGCAGTAAGTGTATTTTGTATTTTATTTCTGTCTGCTTTTTCTGTTATCTCATTAGTATTTCTGTTTTCTTTATCTATTGTTCCTGTTTGTTTTATTGTCTTGTATCACGGTACTTTTATATTTGCTACTAATAGTCTATGGTCTGTTCCACATTCTGCCCCTCTTTTTACTCTTACGTCTTTTATTTTGATAGTGGTATCGTTTTTAATTATAATGTAGTCTATTATTGATTTTAAGCTTCGTGTTTCTTGCATCCAAGTATATTTGTGGATGTCTTTGTGTTTGTAGAATCCGTTTGTTATTTTTGAGGCCGTTTAGTTCACACAGCTCTATTAGTCTCTCTCCGTTGTCGTTAGTGATGTCTTCTCCGAATGGTCCTATGGTATTGTCCATTGTTTTCCTTCCTATTCTCCCATTCAGATCTCCCATTATTATTAATTCTTGGTTTTTCTTTACTTTTTGTGTTTCTATTTCTAGTGTTTCCATGAAATTATCTTTTTCTCTTATAGTGCTGTCTTCTGTTGGGCCATATACTCCTAATATTACCATGTCTTTTCCTAGCATTGCTATATTTAGTTTTATGATTCTTTCATTGATGGATTCCCAAGATGTTATTTTCCTTTTCCACTTCTTTTTTACTAATATTCCAACTCCGGCCTTTGCTCTTTCTTCCTTCTTTACTCCACTCCAACAATGCATCACTTCATCTATTTCTTCTATTCCACTTCCCTTTTTCTTTGTCTCGCTTATTACTAAAATGTCTATGTTCATCTTCTTAAACACTTGTATGACTTCGATGTTCTTTGTCCTCCACTCTAGTGTGGCGTTTTGAGGTGCAAACAAAAGATTTTTTTTGATGGGATGAAACAACTCAAGAAACATTGGACTAAGTGAATTAGTGTAGAAGATCGGTAGATAGAACAATTTTTTTAAGTTCTGCGAGTTTTCCTTTATAACTAGGTAGATAATTTAGAAAAATTCTCTAATACGTCCTCTTAAAACGTAACGCATGATTTAAATTGTTTCTTTATGCGAGAACGGTAAATTCAGTATTTACTTTAGAACTACGGGTTTACAAGGGAGGTATCACGTTACCATTTTTTAAAATTTTTTGGACAAACTTTGTACTGTGATCATGCAAGGAAGTTATCTCACAGACATGCCAAGAGGCCAATTAAAACTACCTCTAAATTCTATAAAATACAAAAAAATATATACTTTTTAGTATTCCGTACGGAACACTTATAAGATCACTTCGGTGTCTGTCCGTCCGTCCGTCCGTCTGTCGGTCTGCCTGTCATACCCGATTTCTCCGAAACTATTTAACATAGACAGTTGAAATTTGTTACTAATATAGGAATTGATGATCTTATCAGAGCAGTGTAGTTTTGAAAGTTAAATTTTGACTTACGGGCTTAGTTTTGGGGGATGAAATTGAAAGTGAAAAAAAAATTTTTTACTAGTCTTCGAGTGGGGTGTCCAATGAAAGCTTGTAAAAATATGAGTTCAAAAATATATATAATGCAATACTTGCGCACGTTTTTCTTTGTATTATTTTTAGAAAATCGCAAACAATCGCTGTCCTTGATCTCGAAAAGTATTAATCAAAAAATTTTGAATAAATTCTAGAATATTCTCCACAGGAATGAAAATGATCACGAGTGCATTACCTTTAATAATTTATCTGGTATAAACAAAAAAAATTTCAAGGTCATCAATTTTCAGTAGAGATCGGAAACAAACTTTGTTGAAAACTCATTTAGGGTGTGTTTTGTGAAGTCACTGATCATTTTATACCTTTGTAACAAAACATTTTATTTTAAAGGCAATCAACGTACGGAACACTAATTACGCAAGTTCCACTTGCACTTGACCGGTTATTTTTTATTTTTGATACAACTGTAGAAAATATTGGCGATATGAGGAATAACACAATTATTATAGTTTCAGAAGCACACATAAAGTTAAAAAACCTTTACATTAGAACACGTTCCTCGAAAAAGTTTTTACAATACTTAGCACGTATTACATTACTCATATTTAGTTTCTTTGTTACAATTAATTACATTTTAAAAAATTGAAGCATTACAAATTAATATTGTATCGCTCATGAAAATCCCAATTTGGATGGGTAATACCCGGTCGAATCAACTCATGCGAATAATTTCGTATAAAACCGTACTCTTCGTGTTCAGCACTAGCGTTCATCAATTTTTTGGCAGCTTCGGCTCCATAGTATAGTTCCGGATTCGAGTTCGATCCCCGGCAGGTCAGTATACTTTTCTTTTAAAGTAAATTTTGCGAAGCCACATTCCACGTCATGTTGTTTACCAGCAGACATTGGCAAACTCTAAAAAGCCGGCACGCTGTAAAAAAAGGCTATTGGTTGTTGGTGGAAGGCCGTTCGAACTATGGCCGACGATGAAGGCACTGCCTCTCATGGGTGGGGCGGATATCTGAAGACGGCTTTCGAGTACTTAATGCTAATCCCGACAGAAAAACTTTTGGGCACGTTATTGGTGGGGAACTGATCGAAATATTAAGGGCTGTCTATAAAGGCATCGTCCCTCCGTATTGAGTTGGCCTTTGAGGACTGGGAATCTACTCCGATAGAAAAATTGCCAACGGCGTGTTGCTGGATCATGGTCACCTGAGACAAAGCACGTAGCGTCATTTGAATGAGTCTGAAGTCGAGCTGGAAGGTCGAGTGCCGTTGTTACCAAAAATACTTTGCCGCAGTACCACGGAGATGTTCATAGAGATATTATATGGTTTGGCAGTCAATCGAGGTTTGTAGCTAGCTGGGAGTTAAAAGAAGAATACCGTAAAATAGCGGGCTGAGACAGTATCAGCTTTGGATCCTACGGTAAAGTGTAGGTTTCTCTGATTGACATTATTCAGACGTTGTTTGAGGTTGGATTAAAGCGATCTGTTTACCTGGCTATAAGCCTCCCTACTCATACTACTTTTTTTTTTTTTTTTTTTTTTTTATTGGTCTAGCACACGTGCTGCAGGGAAGTCCCTAAAGCGCTCCAGGAGCGGCACGAGTGCGGATAAAGCGATTCACGTTGTTCTTGAATCGCTGTAAATTGTACTCGGTGGGAAACACAGCGCTGGGCAAATTATTCCAAAGGGATGACGTTCTCCATATAAAAGATTGCTTGAAAAGCGTTGTATGCGGAGTAACAAGCTGAACCTCATACGGATGCGAAGCACCAGCGCGACGTGTATTTCTAACATGCACCGCTTTGGGAGGAATTAAGCGGGCTACATCCTTCGAACACTTTCCATGAAAATACTTGTAGAACAGACTCAAGTCGCCAACCGTTCTTCGATGTTCCAGCGAATCAAGGCCGCCGGTCAATTCCGGGCCCCCAATCAGACGAACCGCTCTTCTCTGAACAGAATCCAACAAATGCAGTGTATGTTTGGGAGCGGAGCCCCAAACGTGGGAGCAGTATTCCATAGTTGGTCGAATTTGGGCTTTGTAAAGAATTAACAGTTGTTGTGGGGTGTAAAGCTTTCTGGTTCTAAATAATATTCCCAACTTTTGAGAAGCTCTCCTTGCTATGCCTGCAACATGTTCATGCCAAGACATATTTGCTCCCAAACTAACGCCCAACAAATTGAGCGACGATGCTAGGGGAATGGAGTGCCCCGACATAACTATGTCGGGTTCAGCAACGTTAACTTTTTTAGAAAAAACTGCCGCTTGGGTTTTTGTAGCGTTAAATTCCACTTGGTTACTGTCACCCCAAGATAGAATTTCTTCCAGGTCTTTGTTGAGTTGAACGACCTCCTGCTGTCTGCGGACATTCGCCTGAGCAGCCGATGTCCGAGCGTTCAAGGTGAATGAAGAGACAAGCGTACTGTCATCTGCAAAGCTATAGATTAGATTCCCGGTCTTTTCCAGCAGATCGTTAATGTAAATGAGAAAGAGAGTAGGAGACAGTATGGAGCCCTGGGGCACACCAGCGTTGATAGTGAGGGTGTTAGAAAGAAATCCGTCGACCGCCACTCGTAAAGAACGCTCTCTGAGGAAACATGAGAGCCACAAACAGAACCTTTCAAACATACCATAAGAGCGCAACTTAGCCAACAGTCCATCGTGCCAAACACGGTCGAATGCCTTGGATATGTCAAGTGCAACCGCTCGAGATTCTCCAAAGTGTTCAATTGCGTTGTTCCAAACATGTGTTACATAAGTCAGAAGATCTGTTGATCTATGTTGATCATTATTACCCAATTTTTGTGCTAAAAACTGTCAAGGATACTAAACAAGAACTGGAGTTTATATTGACATTTTTCTAAAAAATATTAAAATAAAACATTTCTTTAGGTTGGTAAAGCTAAAAAGACGACACCTAATTCAATATGTGACAATTTTTTTGACAGTAAAAACTTCAAATTTCCTGTCACACATAAACCCCTCTCTTTTAAAGCTCAAAACCAATGAAAGTATTTCTTTTTCCAAAATTTGATAGAAATTCTCGACTTATTCAGCTAAAACCTTTCGTTTTTGGTTTATAATTTGATACAGTTGTTCTTTACTACCCACTACACGTTGCGGACAATCGTTTCAACGTAAAACTATTGGGTGATATAACCCTTAGCGCGTCACGCTCTTTTAGACACATTCTAAGCCTACGTTTAAAAATTATCATCTTTGCAGATATATTTAAAATATTTGTCATTGTGTGCAGATAAGCAGACAGGAAAACGTTTGGGTTGGGTTTGAATACAAATGGTAAATAAGTGAATAATCGGATTTCTTCAGAT
The DNA here is from genome assembly GCA_019049505.1 of Pachyrhynchus sulphureomaculatus. Taxonomy (NCBI): domain Eukaryota; kingdom Metazoa; phylum Arthropoda; class Insecta; order Coleoptera; family Curculionidae; genus Pachyrhynchus; species Pachyrhynchus sulphureomaculatus. Next base: position 37,225,531 of record CM032449.1, on the reverse strand, counting down.
TAAGCGGTATACAAAGGAGCGTATTTTTTAGTCTGTGGTTATACGAATCGAAATAAAAATATTGTTTATTCAGAGGACTTCCATTCATTTTAAATCGTGAAAATTTACACACATCTAGAGGGTGCTGCGTTCCGAAGATTTGGGTTGTAATATAGCCTCATAAGAAAAACGATCGGTAAAGTAATTTATCCAGTATTTCCCTTGCAAACACACAGTTTTAAATTTAGTACTGAATTTGACGTTTTGACACTAAAGAGTAACTTAATTTAAGCACTACGAATTATGATTTAAAAGCTAATATACTTTACACTACGATATTAATCACAAAAAAAAATTGAGCAGAGGAACGCCTTCAGCGGTATTTAAAACTGAAATCTAATATTTTTTCCTACTTTTTCTGTTAAAATTGAAAGTAATAAAAAAAGATAATTTTCTGACTTATACACTCCAAGAAGTCTAAAAAGATATTTAATACGATGTATATAACGTAACCCCTTTAACCTTTTCTCTAACATTATTAGGTCCCTAGATGTTTACTAATAAACAATTGAAAATAATGGAAAAATAACATTATTTTAGACATTCTGCGACTTTATAAATCTTAAAAAAGATATATAACACCATATACACTGGTGAGAAAAAAAACCGACTCAAACGATTTTGCTTCATTTAACACCGATCCTTGACTTTAATTTTCAAATATTAGTATTATTTTTGGTATCATTAGAATGCTGATTTTCTCTTCCAATAATACAAAAAACATTTGGTCTTCCAGAAAGTTTTACTGTTTAAAACGGTACTTAACACGTAGGCTGAAAAGTTTTTGGACTAGCTACTTAAGACACATTTCTTTTTTTGCAAAATTCGACTTTATTCATCGACATAGTCTCCTTCAAGAGCAATAAAATCAGTCCAACGCTTTTCTAACATTTCTATACCTTTCTCGTAAAAGGATTTGACTTTGCCTTCAAAATAGGCCTCAGTTTCGGTGATAACTTCTTCATTGGAGTCAAATCTCTTTCCCGCGAGCATTTTCTTGAGATCTGCGAGTAGATATTAGTCGCTGGGGGCCAAATCTGGGAAATACGGTGCAATTTTGCCATCGTAACCATTCACTTGTGACACGGTCACATTGTCTTGATGAAAGAGCACAATTTTTTTGTTCATTTGGGGCCGTTTATTTGCGATTTCTGTCTTCAAACGTACCAATAACTTTATATAATATTCGCTATTGATGAAAATTATTCCATGCGCATCCCAAAATACAGAGGCTAAAACCTTCCCAGCCGACTGTTGTGTGTTTAGTCGCTTCGGGCGGCTTTCGCCGACTACTGTCCACTCAGCTGATTGCCGATTTGATTTCGGTGTGTAGTGGTGGATCCATGTTTCATCTATTGTCACATATCGCATGAAAAAATCCTTTTTATTGTGCTTAAACAGATTCAAACAGCGCTCAGAATCATCAACACGTCGTTGTTTTTGGTCCACTGTGAGCAAACGCGGTACCTATTTCGAGCTTTCTCATGCCCAAATGTTCTTGCAAAATATGACCAACAAGTTCTTTTATTATCTCTAGGGTGTCAGCTATCTCACGCAATTTCACTTTACGGTCATCCAAAACAATTTTGTAGATTTTTTTGATGTTTACCGGTGTAACCACCTCATTTGAGCGTCCAGAGCGTTCAGCATAATTTGTGTCTGTACGACCGCCTTTAAATTCAGCATACCAGCAAATGATGAGTGATTTTCCAGGGGTAGAGTCCCCGTAATACTTATCAAGCTATTGCTTTGTTGAACGGTATTTTTTTCCATCGAAAAACAGTGTTTAATCAACACACGAAATTCGATTTTTTCCATTGTTTTGAAAATATCAAAAGTAGCATCACTTAAACCACTGTAACTTGTAAACTAATCGTCGAAATATCATGAAATTTTGACACATTTCATTTGAAGGTTGGTACTTCCTAAAAATCATATGGATTTTTTTTTGAAAATGGCGATATCTATGTGTCAGATCAAAAACTTTTTAGCCTACGTTTTAATAGAACCATTTTTGCTTGCTCAGCAACGTAGTCGTTGCGCGCCATTCATCCCTATAAAAACACATGCAACTGCATTTTCCTATCATTCTTTTATCGGAACTTGAACCATCAATATCTCTGCTACACTTGCTCACTAATTACGTCATCGGAAAAATTGATACTACTCGGGAAGAAACGGCACAAGTCATTGCCCTATTACAAGAAGGGCATAGCCAACGTGTAATCGCTGCGCAACTGGACCTGAGCCAGTCAGCTGTCTACAGAGTCTACAGACGTTACCAAGAGACTAGCGTCTTTACACAGAGACCAGGATCAGGAAGAAGAAGGTGGACCTCGGAGCGAGACGACCGCTTCGTTGTCAACACAACTCTAAGAAATCGCCACTTGACCGGCATTGAGGTCCAGAAGGAGCCTCTACAAGTTTGAGGTCGGGCTGTCAGTCATTGGACAGTCAGAAGAAGACTTAAAGAAGCTAACTTAACTCCAAACAGACCAGCTAACGGACCCAAATTGACAGCAGTTCATCGATAAGCGCAACTCAGATTTGCCCGAGAACATGTCGACTGGACCTTAGAGCTATGGCGCTCCGTTTTATTCGCCGCGAGTCCCGAATATGCCTACATGGCAATGTTGGAGGAAGACGAGTTTATAAGAGGCCTGTGGAGCGCTATGCGCAGTGTTGCATTACTGAAACGGTCGCCTATGGAGGAGGTTCTGTTATCGTGTGGGGAAGCATCTCGCTGGATGCGAAAACGGTTTTCGTGACTGGTAAGACTCGTAGCGGTGGATTAACAGCTCACCGGTACATCGAGGAGATCCTGCAGGAACACATCGTTCCTTACGCTGAGTTTGTTGGCGATAGTTGATGCACGACAATGCGAGGCCACATGCTGCTGCATCGATGCGGCAATACCTGTCGGAAGTAGGAATACCCACATTAGACTGGCCTGCGCGGAGTCCTGATCTCAGTCTAATCGATCACATGTGGGATGAGCTCAAAAGAAGGGTTCGAGCCAGAAATCCAGCCCCTGAATCGCTGAGAGACTTAAAGGTTGCGATGGTGGAAGGGTGGTGAAGAATCCCACAGACAGTGGTGAAAAAGCTCACCCGCTTCATGAAAAACCAGCTGGAAGCAGTAATAAGGGCTAGAAGGAGTAATACAAAATATTGATTTTGGTTTTATCAATAAATTTAATTGTTAAACTTAAAATTTGTTTAATTTTTCCTTTCTCTTACCCCTATTTTCAATCCTTGTTCTCCTTGTTTCCCCTTTCAATCATTTTAATCAGTAAAAAGCATGAGGTATGCTATGGAATTTGGTATTATTAGAAAAGGAATAGAATAGGCTTTCAAATGATACTAAAATCTATAAAAATAGATGAACATTAAATTTTAAGATTTGTGTTAAATGAAGCCAAATACTTTAAGTCGATTTTTTTGCTCACCATGTATGTATATGCAACAACTTCTCTGACACCATCTCCCACTTTTTTAACCCCTTATAGATTTCACTGTAAATAATTATGTTTAAAATTCATTCTTACCAAAAAACTAACACAAATTCTCATAATGATGTAGAGAATAAACAAAATCCATCAACTCTACCCTAGCCTATTCATCCCCTTCCTCTTAAGCGACATTACCTCAAAACTCCTAGTTTAATTATTATTATAATAAATTAATTTCTAATTCTAGTAATATGTATACCAATGTTGAAATCTATATCTCACTTTTACGTAGGAATTTCGGAATCTTTGGCGCAAGGACACTACACGACAGTTATTACCACTGCACCGCACATTTCATTTTTGCATTAGACGCGCATTTCGTTAGCCTTGTTAGCATCATCAGAAGCGATAATTAACTGAGCTAACGCTTCAGCTCAGTCGCTCATCGCTGATGATGCTACCATGGTTACCGAAACGTGCGTTCAGTGCAAAAATAAGGTGTTTGATGTCGTGTAGTGGTGACAACTATTGTGTAGTATATTTCACTTCGTTTGAGAGTTATTGTGTCAACAGACCGACAGACAAACAGAGAGACCAAAATACCAACAGTCTGAAACGAAAAAAATGCAAAAATCTCACAGGGTGATTTTTTACGAATACGATACTTTCGAGGGAAGAAAGAATCCAAAAAATATTTGGTGAAAAATCGATCGTTATTGAGATTTGGCCTTTAATCGGTCGAAAATTTACTTAGTTTAGTTATCGCGGCATAACTCGCAAATTACACTACGGATTTTGATGCAATATACCTTAAACAACTCCTATCGGTCAATACTAAAAGGAAGAAAAGTAGGTTTTTGGTTAAAACCATTCTCTTAACTCTTACATAAATATGTGTTTATCAAAATTATTCTTCCGTTATTAACACAGTTTACGTCTTAAAATAGTCGTAAAACATTTGTAAACACCTTAATTAATCTTAACGGTATCAATCAAATACCAGGTAATAAAGGACTGGTACATAAGATAGCAATTTCATGAAATTAGTTGCATGAAACGGAAATTTGTTGTTTTACACATTTACTGAAATAAAACGTTGACATCTGATGTTTGTGAAATAGAAAAATTGGCACCTGTTTCCTGTAACCGAAATTAATGAAATTTGTTTCTCCAGTGAATCAACCTCAGCCTACTAGATTTAAGATTGGGTATCTAGTTAGTCTTCGTTTATTATGTGGTCGCTTATGTCGTTAGCAAAATTAAGATTCCGACAAGTAGGATAAACTAGACTTTAAACAAAAATTTGTTCATTACCTATTCATTATGCTTGGTATCATGACCTATACTTTTTTATATATAAAAAAATCGGAATGCACCAGACGTTTAACTGCCACCGTCTTTTCGATGGTAATTTAATATCCGCCCAACAATAACAAAAAAAAACACAAAGGACAGGAAGTCAGAGCCGTACGAAGCTATAATCTTTGCGAGTTCGAAATATTGTTTTCAGTTAACCGAATATATATATATATATATATATATATATATATATATATATATATACATATATATATATATATATATATATATATATATATATATATATATATATATATATATATATATATATATATTTTTATGGGGACGGTACCTATGCTGCAGGCAGTAAGCATTCACGTTGTTTTTAAATCACTACCAACTATATTATGTAAGGAAATACTCTTGGACCGTCAATTCAGGAGATCAAATTCTCCACAAACAAGAATTCTTGAAGAAGTCCGAGGGGAGACAGGCTGAACTTCACTTCATATAGAAATTGTGTAACGTCATGAGATTTCCTGGCATGAACCAAGCGGGCTACCTCAGTTAAAACTTCTTTTGAAAGTGGTTGTAGAAGAGAAAGAAGAAATGCAAGTTACCCGGCATTCAGTCAAGCAAATAGATTTGTTGCGGTTATAATTTAATTCTTTTAAGTGTGTTTTGGAAAATTCAAAGTGTAATAAGATAACGAGACTCGATCATTTAACCTTTTCACGTCAACAAAGAAAGATATGTTCAAAAAACTAAATTGAGAGGACTGTTGCATATCCACTGAAGAGTAAAAATTAAACATACTAAGGAATGTAGAAGATGTATTGCTGATTATGGAGGATGGCTTAAAACTGTAAAAAATGATAAACGAGCTAAAACAAAAATCAAAAGAAATAGAGCTGAGCATAAACATGAGCAAAACAAAAACAGTGAAGAGATATCCTAACACAATAACGAACCCATTGTGTCTAATGGAACGAGTATTGATAACTAGTTAGCTTAGACCATTTTCCATTGTCAAAAAACCTGGTTTCTAGCGGTATTTATAGTGAATTTTTGAAGCAGATATGACTGACAAAGATTGTGAATCTAGTAAAATTGAATATCGATCGGTATTAAAGTACATCTTTTTGAAAGGACTGCCCGCTAAAGAAAATTTACGACAATATACTTAGTATATTGAAGAAATAATGTCCTTCCCATGTGTCTAACAAAAATTGGGTAGCAGATTTCAAGAGAGGAAGAACCGACATCAGCGATGAACATCGTGCTAGAAGATCTGTCTGTGTCCACCGAAGAGAATGTTAAGGCTGTGCATGAAGTGGTTTCTGAAGATCCAGTAATTGAACTGAAACGTATATCAGAAAATCAGAACATTTAATAAGAATGTGTTTTTCACATTTCCCATTCCGATTTGGGTATGAGAAAATTATCAGCTAAATGTCTGAATGCTGATCAAAAACGACGAAGGAGTGCAAACCTACTAGCTGACCTGGCTCTGAGAAGTTTGGCTTACAGAAGGAAAAGTTCTTATTTTTGTTTTTTTTTGGTACAGGCATGGGATATTTCTAACAGATTACTTGGAACTTGCAAAACAGTGACTGCAGAATATTATTCTTTGTTATTGACTAAACTTCACCAAAAAATTGTAGAAAAACGCAGAGAAAAATTATTTAAAGGGGTGCCATTTTTGCAAGAAAATGCGCCTACTTACAAATTACTTAGTTTTTCATAAAATGAACGATTAGACTCTGAACCTAATGCTCCTCTCACTGAGATCCGTGGAAAAATATTTGAAAGGACGCAAAGTTCATTTAAATGAAGAAGTAATAAATGAAGATAAATATTTTTTTTGAAAGCCAGAGTTACTTTATAGCCGTTGTTCTAACTGTATAAAGATGAAAAGAAATTACGTCGAATAATCATTTTTTTTTTAGATATGTCTGCTCTTTCTATGCCAGGCTAGCAACTTATCAATACGCCCTCTTACATATACTTGGAAGAATTCATAAGAATGTACAGAAAAATGCAAATAAAGGGTGATTCATTTAGAGGTACTTTTTGTGATGGGGATTTAATTGTAGATCGCGCATGCGTCTTGTCAACTGAAGTGGCATTCCTGTTCAGTAGTGTTTGACAATTCATAATGGAAAGACTTAGCCCGGCACAGCGTCTACAAATTGTTCAACGTTATTACGAAAATGGGCGTTCTACGAGGAATGTGTATCGGGCGCTTAGAGCAACTTATGGTCCACATAATCGGCCTACCGAACGCACAATTCGCTCTACCATCAATAAGTTTGAGACCCAATTTTCATTATTGGATAATGCTCGACCGAATAGACCACATCCAGCACGTAGTGAAGAAAATATAGGGGCGGTAGCGGAGAGTGTACGCGAAGACCGTGAAGTGTCGATTCGTCGCCGTTCTCAACAGCTTGGCCTGTCATATTCAACAACTTGGCGTATTTTACGTAAGGATCTTTCTTTAAAAGCATACAAAATTCAACTAGTGCAACAACTGAAGCCGGCCGACCTTCCGAATCGTTTCCGTTTTAGTCGTTGGGCTCTTGACAAGCTTGCAGAAGATCCACTGTTTTCGAGAAAAATTTTGTTCACCGATGAGGCTCATTTTTGGCTTAATGGGTTCGTGAATAAACAAAATGCCCGTATTTGGGGTGATGAATGAACAACCTGAAGAGGTTCAAGAGCTGCCATTAAATCCAGAAAAAACAACTGTTTGGTGTGGTTTATGGGCCGGTGGAATAATCGGTCCATATTTCTTCAAAACAGAGGCCGGCCGGAATGTTACTGTGAATGGTGACCGTTATCGCGCCATGATAACAGACTATTTGATGCCAGAAATTGAAGCCCGTGGTCTCGACGAAATTTGGTTCCAACAAGATGGCGCCACTTGCCATATAGCCCGTGAAACCATGGCTTTACTGCGAGAGCAATTCGGCGAACAGATCATTTCACGCTTTGGACCAGTGAATTAGCCGGCTAGATCATGTGACATCACACCCTCTTGACTTTTTCCTTTGGGGCTATATAAAGTCCAAAGTCTACATGGATAAGCCAGCTACAATTGAGGCATTGGAGGCCAATATTACTCGAGTCATTGGCCAAATACCACTGGAAATACTCACACGCGTCATTGAAAATTGGAACTTCAGAATGGACGTTGTTAACCGTAGTCGCGGACAACATTTGAAAGAAATTATCTTTAAGAAATAATTGTAATGAATGGTTCTTTTATATGATAATAAAGATTATAAAATAAAATTGTTTTTATTCATTTTTTTTTTATTTTAAAAAAAGTACCTCTAAATGAATCACCCTTTATTAGATTTAAAAAGAACTGCATGGGGCTGAAACGTACGCAATCACCAACGCAATATAAAGAGGGCAATCCTAAATATAACACTAAAAGACAAGAAATCAATAGAATAAATTGGAAAAGGTACCAGAATTGAAGATACTAAAAACGCAATATTGAAGGCAAAATGGGGATGGGCAAGACATGTACCAAGAATGAAAAAGACAAGATGGACAAGGAAATCTTCGAAATTGAAACCTGGGGTAGAAAAAGGAGGCACGGTATTATAACGGGAGAAATTGACGAACGTAGCAGAGGACAGAAACAGATGGAGAGAAATTGAGGAGATGTATGTCCTCTTATGGATGATGAAAGGTAGATAAAGAGAGTGTGTTTGAGAGCAGAGTCCCACATATTGGAGCAAGATTCTATCGATGGTCAAATTTGAGCTAGGTTATACAGTTTTCTAGTACGAAAAAATACTCCGAGCTTTTGCGCTATGCCTGTAAAATGATCATGGCAAAACCTGGTAATTTAATGCCAAGTCGAGTGATGCTAGGGAAATAAGCTGTTTTATTATAACTGCTTTTGTAAAATAACTTTTTTAGAATAATTTTCTACCTGGGTTTTGAGAGCAATTAATTCTACTTAGCTCTTGTCACTTCAAGATGTACTCGTATCTAATTATTTTAGAAAATGTTTGTTGGTGTCTTGATGGCTAAGTTCAGAAACTGAGAAAAATATTTCTATTAAAATTTTTGCTCTTATAATTTTGTATGTCTACCGGGGCTACAGAATTAATATCCTGTCTAAAACATGTTTTTCAACTGAGAATACGTTATGATATTTTTTCACTTCGTGGAAAGTGGCCTTTTAAAGCCGCCTCTGCCAGAGTTACGCTCCAGCAAACTCAAGAATCGTAAAAAAATGTCTTTTCTTTACCTTTACCTGACCGCGTAGACCAAACAAATATCCTACAAGAGCCAAAGGAATGCCCTAAGTAATTTTCTGTACAATCGAAAGTAAATATAGAACCATCATGAACGGTACCATTAGTACCAGAGCCGCGCACGTATCAAAACTGTTTTCTTTTGTACCTGTCCGTTACACCCACTTGTTCTTGGTTTTGAAAAGAACCACGGTTCGGCCCCAAGTTAGTTTCTTGGGTACTAAGAGAATGCGTGTTAAGAAGTACTAATAGATTCGGAATGCCGTGGGTTGATATGTGGTTTGATTGTTTTTGAGAGTTTTTTTTTGTTTTTGTTAATGAAACTTTTGGTTTTGTGAAGAGGACCTTGTGATTTCTTAAGACTTTAATAAGGGAGGATAAATAATTAATATGGTTCTTGAAGTGTCGTTAGGAGGAAAAATGAGGATTATAAAATACTATTGGTATGAATTTTTTTTTTAATTTTCTGCCCTTTGAATTACATATTATGAGTTTACGTACCAGTTTTTCTGTGATTTCATAACTCACAAAATAGATAAAATATTTTATTTTATTATTTCTACTCAGCTTTTATAATAAACAGGTACACACTTAACTACCTGGAGGTTTATATTATGATTCTTTTATTGTTTGTTATGGAATAAAATATTAAGCAATGTGGAAGTTATAATTTTCTGAGTTGCAGTATTTTGAGACTTATGTGGTACTAGCAAATTTTAATGATTTACATACTCAATTAGTAGTATAGCAAGATAAGAATTTACTTGTTTATATTAACTGGATTGTTTTGGCCGATATTTGGTGGAGATCCATTAAGCTTAAGTGAAATAAACAGTAAAACAACAATTTTTTTTTTTTTCGTTTATTGGTTAACTCCACCTTTATTTTAATACTTCAACATATTTCGCTATCACTGTAGCTTTATCAAGAGTAAAAATTTTTACCCTTGATAAAGCTATAGTGATAGCGAAACATATTGAAGTATTAAAATAAATGTGAAGTTAACCAGTAAACGAAAAAAAAAATGTTGTTTTACTGTTCATTTAACTTAAGCTAAATAACATATATAAATACGAATTAATGTGTTTTGGTTGCAATAAACGAAATATTATTCATTTTTGTTTTCGGTAATGAAACTTTGTTTTATTTATTTACTTATTAATATTTCCAATACTTATAAGTTTTTATAAAAAATAATGTTTCAAAAAGCAATAATTAATTAGAAGTCAAAAGAAATAAAATTCATGATTGTGATTTTTTAATAACATAAGATTTAAAAAAAAATAGTTGTAGTAGAATCTATCATTGCTGGAAACTCAATATTAAATTATATTTGTTTTTTACTTAATACAAGTTCAAAAAAATAGCAGATATAAGATACTCAGCAACAACGGAAGTTCACAGTGAGCTACTGAACTCAGACGAGTTCGCAGTGAACATGTTATGAAGACCTTGGCGAAACGTCTGCGAAATTCCAGAATGTTATAAATGAAGCGATGTATTCCCGGATTTACATATTTATATATATATATATATATATATATATATATATATATATATATATATATATATATAATTAAAAAAATTTGTGCGTCCTATTGAATATCCAAAACAGAAAATTTCAATTTTTAGATGAACTGAAGAAGCCTGAAAATCGGGCGAAACGTTTTCAATAAATTCTAACTAGAACATGATGTAATTTCTCTATCCTTAAAACAAAAGAACCATAAAGCCCAAGAAATTGAAAATATATATATATATATATATATATATATATATATATATATATATATATATATTTATATATATATATATATATATATATATATATATATATATATATATATATATATATATATATATATATGTATGTTGAAAAATGCCAATTTTGACAGGAAATGGCAGGCACGTGATTGCCGTGAAGATAAAAAAAATAGCAGATATAAAATATCCAGCAACAACGGAAGCTCACAGTGAGCTACTGAACCCAGACGAGTTCGCATTGAACATGTCATGAAGACCTTGGCGAAACGTCTGCAAAATGTTATAAACGAAGGGGTGTATTCCCGGATTTACACATCTATGCCATAGCGAAATTCCTATATTCGTAGACACGAGAAACCAGAGATTTGTATTGTATTTCCGTTGGTCTTGTACAGTCGTTCACATTTTTAATTAACTATCTCTGTCATAGATCTATCTACTAATAATACTCCATCGAAAGCTGACACAGGTAGGCGTATTTAGTACAATTCGTTGTATCCTACCATTGTGTTCCGTAATTACTTGGATAAGTACCACTAAATTCTGTTCTTCTGTTTGTCATTTCTAGTCATACTGACGATCCGTGATTGGGCGAAACGCGTCTTGGGATGGATTCGACGAATAAGAGAACAGTGGGTCAACTGCTGAAATATGGGCCTTGTCCGTTTTCAGTTATTTTACTTTAAAATATTTATTTTGGTGGTGGATCTATACAGGGTCTCAGTTCCGCGTCCCGGAGATTCCGGGATGTAACAGAACATAAAAAAAATCTAGTCGAACTATGATATGAAATGCATCGTTTTAGACAAATGATCCTGAAAAGTTTCTGCAATTGTTTCGATAAATTTAAGGTTAAAAAACTTATCAATCCTTAAATAGGTGACATATTTGTTTAGAAATGTTCCGCGATTTTTCTAGGGCATAAAATATGGAAATCAGTAGGAAATAATGTAATTGATTATTTTTCTTTAAAAACATAGTTTTTGTGTTTAATGATGAAAGTTAAAGATACAATTTATTGAAATCTAAAGAACAACTATTTTCGAATAATTAAACTTGTCTAGGTCATATCACGCAAATGGTACATTTTCACTAGTTCTTTTTCTTATATTTTGATGATCTAGGACAACAAAAGTCTTGTGGACACCATATATATTAAATTTTACGGATTAAAATTTTAACGAGGAATAAAAATATGTTTCAAACAGTACATTTTGGATGATTAGGACCAGTACTTCAAATAATGTTATAAGAAAAAATAATACCGACGTGATTGCAATATTGAATAATTAAACCTTTTTTACAGTTAATCGTGTGGATAACCTTGATAAATATAAACATAATAAAAGTAATGTGTCTTAAGAATTTACGTTACAATTTTTTCAAGCTATCAATATCAATGCTTGGGCACATTCAATAGCTACGTATTTTAATACAGTACGCAACCAAAAATTATACAAGAATAAAATAATATCAATATTCTATTACCAGGTGTACAAGTATGAAATGCGGATTTTTTTTCTAAAAAAAACATGTTAAATTCGGAAGAATGATAAAAAGTGCTTTATTCAAAGTATGCTCCATCGCTTGTTATACATTTTTCCCATCTTTCGGGCAATTTGTGAACACCACGCCAGTAAAAATCTTCCCCTTTTGCTGCGAACCATTCATCGAGCCATTTTTTCACATCTTCGGACGAACCAAAGCGCTGCTCAGCAAGTGCGTGACCCATCGATGCAAACAAGTGATAATCGGAAGGAGCCAAGTCTGGTGAGTAAGCCGCATGGGGTAGAACTTTCCAGCTGAGAGCTTCCAATGTGTCGCGAACTGGTTTTGCCGTATGTGATGGAGCATTGTCATGAAGAAAAATGACTTTGTGTTGCCTCTTTCGGTATCCTGGCCTTTTTTCAAGCAGCGAACGGTTCAAATCGGTCAATTGTTGTTGGTAACGTTTAGTATTAACCGTTTCCCCAGGTTTTAACAGCATCGTATTTCTGCCAAAGCGATTCGGTCTTGCAGTCGATGTGGATGGTATGCCTGGGCCTACCCATGATTTTTTGCGCTATGGGTTCTCAAAATCAATCTACTTTTCATCCCCTGCAACTATACGATGCAAAAAAAAAAAAACGACTTTCTTTTGTACCGAGCGAGCAAAATGTCATACGTGTTTTTGCGCTTTTCCATTTGCCTGTCGTTCAACTCATGTGGTACCCATCTACCGGTCTTCTGATTCTTTCCCATCTCTCGTAGCCGATTGGAAACAGCTTGTTGACTAAACGCCCAATTGCTCGGCGAGTTGTTTTTCTGTTTGGGAATCATCTTCGTCCAACAATGCTTGCAATTCCACATCTTCGTATTTTTTTGGAGGTTTTCCACTTTTGAAACGCCGAAACCATCGTTCACACGTATCTTGCTATAAAGCATGCTCACCATAAGCTTCTCGAAGTAATTGGTATGATTCAACAGCAGTTTTCTTCAAATGAAAACAAAAAATTAAAGCCGTCCGCGAATGCTCTTTGTTCGGTATAAATTTCGACATATTGAACACAACAACACAACACTATGCTCACAATTTTTCAATTTATCACTCGTGCGCATCTGACACTTGTTGATGACACAACAAAATGGCGCAGTGTCAAATCTTTATAGCACAAACTGCATTGGTGCACCATCTGTTGTCTGAAATCCGCATTTCATACTTGTACACCTGGTACATCCCAAAATAAAATTATTTTCTCTTCTAAAACTCAGAAAGAATAGTATTTGCATGAGCTGAACAAAAAGTTTCACCACGAAAACCACAGCGAAGTCCCTATATTCGTAGACACGAGAAACCATAGATTTGTATTGCATTTCCATTGATCTTGTGCAGTCGTTCACATTTCTAATTGTTTTAAGTATCTCTATGTCATAGATCTTCCTACTACTCTCTTTCTCATTTACATTAACGATCTGCTGAAAAGGACCAGGATTCCAATATACAGATTTGCAGATGCCAGTACGCTTATTTCTTCATTCGCTTTGAACGCTCGAACATCGGCCACTCAGGCAAATGTAGACAACAGGAAGTCGTTTAACTTAAAGACCTGGGAGAAATTCTACCTTTTGGTGACACTAATCAAGTAGAATTTCCATTCCAGGCATTCCATTCCTCTAGCATCGTCACTTAATTTGCTGGGCGTTAATTTGAGAAAGCTCGAATTCGACCATTGATAGAATACTGCTCCCATGTTTGGGGGGTCTGTTCCCAAACATGCACTGCATTTGTTGAATTCTATTCTGCTTGACTGGAGACCCAGAACTGAGCAGCAACCGTAATTCCTTGGTACATCGAGGAACGGTTGGCGACTTAAGCCTATTCTACAAGTATTTTCATGCAAAGTGTTCCATGAATGCAACGTGCTGAATTCCTCTCAGAGCGGTGCATGCTAGGAATCCATGTCGCACTAATATTTCACATCCGTAAGGGGTTCAGCTTGTCACTTCTCGTACAACCCTTGTCAAGCAGTCTTTTATATGAAGACCCGTATCCCTTTGGAATAATTTACTCATAACTGTGTTTTACACCGAGTATAATTTGCAGCTATTCAGGATCAACGTGAATCGCCTTTTCCGCACGTGCATCGCTCCTGTAGCGCTTTGGAGATTTCCCTGCAGCACGTGTGCTGTGCCCATAAAAAGAAGTTAATTCTGTTTTGATCCAATATCATTAATAAAAAACTAACATTAGCAGAGAACTATTCCAGCTGGAGTGAGATTTAGAAGACAATAGAAACAAACTCTGGGAAATCAAATCAATTGTATATCCCCCACTTCACTATCAGAATTTAATTAGATTTGAAAACGTCACCTTGAGAAGATTAGCCGCGGAACATTCATTTCAAACTCATTCTTATCTGCGAAAAGGCGAACCTTCCCCGGTCTGCCCAGTTTGTAACTCTCCCCAATCCATTAAGCACATCTTTGAACCTGAATACTCAACCAACATTAGATTAAAACACAACATTTCCTCTACCCTCATAAAAGTAATCAACTCTTTTCAATCGAACAAAGAGAACGTATTCAACTATCTCAAAGAATTAGAAATCAGAATATAACCATGAAAACATAGATAAACTTCGGGCGCGAAATGACCAAAGATGTTCGGCGCGCCCAATCACCCTAAAATCATCATCATCATTAATAAAAAAAAATTGTAAATTAGGAGCTCTAGGACGGACGCCGGAGAGACACCGGTGATACTCGATAGATCTAGATCAATGTATTTCGATATTTGTAGTACGAGTATGGCGAAGACAGCGACCAAAAAATTGACAAAAATCTGGAAGGATTGCATAATAACGAAGACAACCAAACTACAACTCGTTAATGCCCTCATATTGCCCATTGCAATGTATTCAGCCAAAACCTGCGCACTAAAGCAAACTGACAGAAAAAGAGCCGAAAGTTTCGAGATGTGGGTGTACAAATGAGTTTTTCGGATCTCCTGGACGAAGCATCGGACTAACGCATTAGTTTTAAAGGAGATGAACGTGGAAACTAGGTTACTCAAACGTGTAAACCAAGCCTACCTCACATATTTTGGTTACATCGCCAGAAGAAGAGACACCATGGAGAAACTGGTAGTCGAAGGAAAAGTCAGCTGCAGAAGATAACAGGCAGATCTCCTACAAGATGGATAGACCAACTGCAGCCCCTTGTTGGAAAAACTCAAGTACCAAGAACCAGTTCATGAGTAGTCACCATGCCCTGCCAAGGGCAATAGGAAAGAGGAGGAGGAGTACGAGTATTTAAATTTGAAACAAAGTAACCAGTGAATCAGTAAAGCCTAAGTTTGAGTTTATTTTTTATTGAAAAATCTATGGTGTTCTGTCTCAATTGAAAACCATTATTTATAGCTTCAACAATATTTTGTGATATCATAAGATTCGATCTGAGTTGAGAAAGGGTTATTAGATTGGGTAGACCTAAGAAGATCAAAGTAGATATTTTTTCTTTACAACTTTAACCTGATATTTGCAAATATTTACCTAAAGCACTGCATCAAAACTGTATTTTAATAGATTTGTACCTGTGGACTATTAACCTTCATTAATGTCAATATAATACAAATTAAAAGGCAATTACTGATATAATTATATCCATTTAAATGCCATTACACTTTAAATAATACGAGTATACCTACGAGGCTGGTTTGAAAAGTCCGTGCAAAGTCCGAGAGATGACACCACCGGCGCGTATCGAGGTCATGTTTAGTTAGTAGCATCTCTTGAATGAACGCACTCCAAGTTTCAGCCATATTGGTCTATTTCTTTGTGTTTGGCATTCGTGTGAATCAAGGAAGTCGAGTGATTTTCAAGAAATGGACGAAAAAGAATTTCGTGTGGTGATTAAACATTACTTTATGAAAGGCAAAACGCCTCAGGAGACTAAAGAGAAGCTTGATAAAGATTATGGTGACTTATAAGTGGTTTCAAAATTTTCGGACTGGCCATATGGGCACAAGTGACGCTGAACGTTCTGGACGGCCTGTGGAGGTTACGACTCCAGAAATCATTGATCAAATCCATGATATGGTGATGGATGACAGAAGAGTTAAGGTGCGTGAGATTGCTAGTGCTGTGGGCATCTCGACTGAACGGGTACATAATATTTTGCATAAACATTTGGACATGAGAGAGCTATCCGCAAGATGGGTGCCGCGATTGCTCACGCTTGACCAAAAACGGAATCGTTATTGGACCGTTTGAAAATCGAGCTGCAAGAAAAACGCCCGCGATTGGCCCACAAGAAAGTCCTTTTCCATCACGACAACGCACCAGCACACACCTCAGCAGTTGTGGTCGCAAAATTAATGGAAATAGGATTCCAACTCGTTTCACATCCCCCCTATTCTCCAGACTTGGCTCCCTCGGACTACTATTTGTTCCCCAATTTGAAGAAATGGCTGGCGGGACAAAGATTTTATTCAAACGAGGAGGTGATTGCAGACACTAATGGATATTTTGCAGACTTGGACAAATCCTATTATTCGGAAGGGATTAACAAACTAGAACATCGTTGGACGAAGTGTATAAGCCTAAAAGGAGACTATGTCGAAAAATAAAAAAGGTTTACCCCAAACACATAAGTAGTTTTTATTTTTGCACGGACTTTTCAAACCAGCCTCGTATATCGAGTGCTGTTTAAGGATATACTCATTTTTTAGTAGGCTCTAGTATTATTTAAAATAAACCACTTCGTAAATATCTTTTGTACAAAAATTAGAGCACACGGGCTATATGCGATCAAAGGGATTTGGAAGGCGGGCAGAGCCAATACAAGCAGGCTGACATTGCTACAATCAGCACAAGTATGTATCTCGTTTAGTATTTCCTAACTATCTCCTTAGTTTCAGAGAAAGAAAACCGACCCATAACCTATCACTCTGTTATAACTGAACGTATTTGGGGATCAATCACATCATACATCGATAGTGGCGTTTTCAACTCAGGCATAATTTTACATTGTACATATTGTTATGGTTGCATTAAACTCTGCCTATTTTTTTACGATTACTTAGGATAATGAAAAAATTTATAGTCATTATTAATCCGGTCTTTTATAGCGTTCTTCGCCTTCCAGTTCCCAATTTCCATCCCCTTCGATCTTTCCAATCTCCGGGTCTTAGATTTCTTTTTGACATTACCTTCTAAATACCCCAAACCATGTTGCTCTTCTCTTCCTTTCGCTTGGCACTTACCTTAGAACCATCTTTTTTATTCGGTGTTCTTCCATTCTTTCGACATGTCCGTATCATATAAGTTGTCGTTGTTGAGTTTCCTGAATAATTGTGGTTTTACTTTCATTACATCTCTTATTCTTACATTTTTAACTCTATCCATTTTAGACACTCCAGCCGATCTTCGCCAGTAATTCATTTCGAGTGCCATTAGTTTCTGTTCCAATCGTTAAACCCAATTTTTATAATCTTCAAACAGTTTTCATCTCATAAATTCAAGATCTTGCTTGTTCGGAGCAATAATCACCTGATCGTTGGCAAAAAGTACAGTGTACAACATTGTTTCACCGGCCAGCTGTATTCCTATGCCTCCACATGGTCTTCACTAGCTCTCTAATGTTTCTTTCAGATAAATTTTGAATAATATAAGAGACAGGCAGTAACTCTGTCTGACGCCCTTTGTTACAGAAAATTTTTCGGAGAGATTGTTTTCTAACTTTATTCAGGAACGTGCCTGATCGTATAGCTGTTTTACTGCTGCGACTGCTGTACTATTTATGGTTGATTGTTCTAATAATTGCATAGTTTTTTCACGGGGATGGTATCATACAGTTTGGTTAGACCTACAAATAGTAGATGGAGCTGTTTAGCTGGTTAGTGGTAGGAGCTTTTTAGGGATAATTCTGTCAGGGGAGGTGAGTCAAACCGTACCCATAACAGATTCCAGGGATTTTCTGGCCCAGGAAGCTAGTACCTGTTTACGGCCCCTTGTCCGGGGTTACAGATGAAGACCATAATGGCGGAGAAAGTGAAGAAGAGATATTCTTCGAATACGGTGGGTCCGACGGCCATGATATCCCCGATTTTAGGACTTGTATAAAATCACATTCACTGCTGCCTTGCAGACGCATGTTGGCATATCGAAGGCTAGGAGAAGAAAACCTTGCTGATAAATTACCCGATCCTCTAGGTTGGAGGTTGGGGCAATAGACCTCCTTCTCATTATTTGGAAAAAACCTAACTAACAAAAAACCTCAGGAACAAACCTCGGAACATTAATTGGAATTCACGAGGACAAAATTTATAGTACAGTACTAAATGACGCGACTGAAAGTTGAGAGTATGAAAGAAGCCAAATGAAACTTTCTTGTGAAGCGTTTTAAATTTTATACGATTTTCTGTGTGAGTTAACGTATCAGTAATGTATTGACCGACTTCATCTGACTGTAGGTGGAGAAAGTATAATCACATGGTACTGTTTACAAGTTACAGAAACTTTGCAGAAGTCGAGCATGGACGCAGATTTCAGTGATTAATTTCGTTAACGTCGTCCATCAACTTCTGTTGTTGTACAAACATCGATGCCGTAAAAGAAATGGTATAGATGGATCGGCAGCTGAGACTGACACATCCGTAGACATTGACACAAAACAATCAAATGAAATCTTGTACTAAGACTTGTCTGTGAAAAAGCTTTGAGATCGTTGGATTACGTACAATTTGACTGAAGCTCAAAGAAAGATTCGCGTAGAAAGAAATGCGTAAGAAATTCAACTTTGGTATTGTTATGTGTTTTTTACTTGCCCGATTTTTGAGGCGTTATTTTGTACCGTGTATATTAATTGGTCGCTTTTTGTGGCGTCATTTTGTACCCTGTGAAAATTGTTTTTTCCCACGCTTGGGCACAATTTTCTTGCAACCTCTTTTTAATTTCTGTGAATGAATTGAGTGAATAATGATTTTAAAAGAACTAAAGAAATTAAACAAACACTAGCTCAGTTTTCCTTGGTAGAGAAATATGGGTAAGAGATAATTGTTATACGTCTTTTTGGAATTATTTTCTATCAGTTGTACAGATTTTGGGCACCATTCATTTTAAAATAGAAAGGATCTAACTTCAGTTAAAAAAATGAAAAAATACTGAAGTGTTTTACGGGTATTACTAAAAAGAATTATTCTAGTACAACTTTTCTTATCCTGAAAAGAAAAATAGGTATTCAGTGAGACACTAGCTTTAATCAACCAAAAAAAGAGAATTTATTCATGATTTAAAATAAAAGTTCCAACCCTTGCAGTTTTAAGGAATACAAAAAAAATTCTAGCCTAAAAGTAGTTTTTATAAGTTAGAGTCCCTAAATCAGAGATTTTACTTCTAAATCTTGACTACACTCGAAATCGAAGAGTCGTGATTTTCACTTCGCGATCTTTCAGTTCAAATTGCTGTTAAAACACTTATTTGCGGGGAATATATTTATTGATGTATTGTTCTGGTAACTTACGGTCTTCCTATGGGCTTCTAGGCCTTCAATGCAACACAAAACCGATTTCACACTTTTGAGAAGAGCCTACTTTAGCTACTCCATTTAGAAAACACACAAGGCCCACTACGGCTTTATGATAAAAAAACTCGTGCTTAACTTGGCTCTCGTAGATATTGTCGTGAGCCTCTATTGCGGCTCGGTGGAAATTAGCCTGGCTGCGGCTTGATGGTACTAAGCCTGGCGGCGGCTTGATGTTACTGCCGGGCGGCGGCTCGGTGTTCTAAGCCTTGGCGGCGGCTCGGTGGAAATTAGCCTGGCTGCGGCTTGATGTTACTGCCTGGCGGCGGCTCGGTGTTCTTAAGCCAAGATTCGTGTCCTCCGGACCCTTAAATAAGCCGTGGGCACGCTGTCTGTAATATGGCGACGCCGGAACCAAAACTCCGGATACAAACATTTGACCAATCCCGGCGTATCGATAGATTCGGTCGCAAACCCGCACAGCACACTATATACCGAGCGGCTAAGCATTTCTGATTAATATACCGCTCGATACAAAAATGAAAAGAAGTACATTATTAAGAGAAAAATCAGTAACATTATATGGTCTTAAAATCTAGGAAAAAATGAATGTTACATTACCCCCTTCCAAAAAGAAATAGACTACACTAGTCTATTAAACTAAGGCTACTTATGAAAAGGTACAAAGTGGTACACTATCACTTAATACTAAGGTCAGAACTTAAAACAAAATTACAAACTTCGGACCTTACTACTAGACTTAATTCAATTAAGCACTAATATTAAGTACAATGAAAACCAAATGAAAATCTTTGCATGTACACAAGAATCTTATAACTAGACTTAACTTAATTAAGCACTAAGGTTAAGTACATCAAAAAGTAAATAAAAATCCTTGCATGAACATAAGAAATACCTGTTCAAAGTAACAGTCGCGGTCTTCTTATATAAAAGAATCAGCTCTGTTATTGTTACCAAAACAAAAAAAAATATAACTTTGTCTAGACTCTTGTCTAAATCAAAAAAAATGAACTGAAACAAAGTATGAACACCCCCCTTAAAATATTTTAAGGATTGTCTGAAAATTTTCTATTTCAGCAAAAGAAATTTATAAAAATTCTTAAATAAAGAAAAACAAAAAAATAAGTGATTCTAGTGCAAACACTAACACTAAAAGGAGAAAGTCTTGTAAGACCATTTAGCACAAGGCTAAGAAAAAACACCTGGATGAAAATCCAGACAAACGCTCGGAAAAAAATCGCCATCAATGCTCTAGCTCACCGCTAAGAGAACATTCTAAATCTAGTATCACTACTAGTCGCATCAGAAAATAATCGCACTCTATCGCGCAATGTCGACGTCCTAAGACATCTAGACATGCTAAAATCGCCAGGGAAAACGCTCTGGTTGATCGCCAGAAAACACGTCAGCTCATCGCCAACTAAACACTCTGGTATATCGCCAGAAAAAAACTTCGGCTCCTCGCCAAGAAAACATTCTGGTACATCGCCAGAAAAAACCTCGGCTCCTCGCCAAGAAAACACTCTGGTATATCGCCAGAAAAAACCTCGGCTCCTCGCCAAGAAAACACTCTGTAAATAGTCCTCGACTACACAAAGTCTGCGTTCTAAAAGAACAATCTCGCCATTAACATAGTGAGCAGCTATAAAAGCTAACAATATCACTATAGGCACAGTGAATAGCTACAAAAGCTAAAATTCACGCTAAACACAGTGAATAGCTATAAAAGCTAAAATTCACCAAACTGAATGATCCTGCTTCAAAAAGCAATGTTCACAAAGAACAGAATGATTAGTCCACGCGCAACTAACATTCAAGGAAACATTCCTAGCATAACTATGTGAGACAGCTAGTCTCTAAATAGGACCTCCCTAAAGTCATAATCCTATATATAGGAGTCCATAAACAAAACGACTCAAAATCACACATTTTGAGCACATGCCCTCAGGCAACCAACATACACTGAAATATATACAGAAATATATACAGAAATATATACAGGAGTTCAAATCCCAAACTCTTGGTTATGATAACTCCATACTGAGCTTGGTGAAAGCTCTTAGCAAAAGCTAATCAAATCTTCGGCACATCGCACCAAAGTGACAAATCTGCCTAGAAACATGAGCCAGAAAAAACGCCCTCCGTCATTCTTCAGGGTGGCTACACAGAGATATAAAATTTAACCAGCATTGCGCTTCCCCAAGTTGCATGAAGAACCCTCGTGTACTGGTCTCGCCCTAGAACAACAACGAAAAACATTCGATCCATCCCACATAACAGGAGACAAACACCTCACCACGATATACTGAAAGGTGGAGACAATAAAATACGGAAATGGTGACCCTGGAGTCCACCAACAAAAGGGAGTAGATTATAGCATCCACTAAACTAAAAACGGTGTCTACCACACCACCATAAGTCAAAAAATTAATCAATAGGGTGTTCCGAAACACACTACTGCCAACAGCCTGTCACCACTAATAGGCTAATTGGAGCTGAGGTCGACTACAGTAGCTAGGCTCTCCTTTGGCTCAAATAGAAATAACCATTGAGTAACAAAACCTCTAAAGGTCCCAAAGGTCAAACGTTCGCCCCCCATAGACTACCCTTCCAATCAGTCTGTTCCTCAGGAAGATTAACTCCTTGCCAAACGTTGTAACGGCATCTGTTAGCACCCGGTGCATCACAGCCTGTAAAAAAATAACTTATGGGATACAACCTAAAAGGTTTACAAGGTTGACTTAATCAAGCTTCTAACGGAAATTTCCAAAAAACGCAAATGAGCTTAAAAAGCTACATGAAGCAAAAATTTCTCAATTTTTCGGTGGTAATGCAACAAAACTTTTGAAGACGACAAGAGCTTTTCCAGCTTAATCAGAAACAAGAAGAAAACATCGTTGACAGCTAAAATATTCGATCATGGTGTTAATCGTCTCCCTAGACAATAGCCTCTAGAAGAAACTGCTACAGGTATCAGGCATAACCGTTTTCTGTCAGCCCAAACTTCTAGATTACCTCTTGGAAATCTAAAAATTCGGTTAGGAATCTTCCTTCACTGCGCTTAGCCTCTCTTGACAAGGTTCTCATCTCGGTATCAGATTTTGATCATTTCTTTGTGAAACGACTGTCTTACTCTGCTCTCATCTCCTGTAAATGATCAGCTTTTAGTTCTCCTGCAGGACTTCAATTTCCTATCAATCTGATAGTAGACCGAAAAAACTCATCAGACGCCTATGAGTCTATGCAAAAAATTTAATAAATTAGTGACTCAAAGGTAACGTTTAAACGGCCCTGAAAAGAATAGAGTATACCCTCAGTTTGTCAATTCAGAAGAAGATCTAAATCAAAATAATCCAAGTCTTAGACTCACTGGATAAACCAAAATCAATTTACTCTTAATTGCACCCAACATATACCACTAAGGTAATAGAAATACACCCACTCGGGTAACAAACTTTGAAATTGCTCATAAAAATTTTGACTCTACATCACACTACACGAGCTACATCTTGCGCTTGTCCTAACTCAAGATCCCCTTGGATTGCCTCTAATCAAAATTTCGCTTCCAAGTGTCAAGAACTGGATATTATATGGGGTCATAAGCAAATCAAATCCCGCGACCACCGACATACCAGCCTTATGATAAATCCTGAGTGTGACTCCTTCGAAAGCTCGCTAAACTTGAGTCGATGCTAAACATCAACCACAATCAACCTAAGTTTGGGATATGGCCAATACCCAAAACCTTAGCATTAAACAATAAAAGTAAGCTATTCTCTGCTCAACTTTTATAACAGTCAAAAAAAACGAGGTTGTCACCTCTACAGAGCAACATCAAAAAAATAAAGTAAAGCAATTAAGATAATGTAAATATAAATTATTCTTCTTCTGACAAACTTTCACTAGGGTTAGGTCCATTGAATGGTTTTAAGTCCTTAATATGCCATCGTCCTATTTTAGTCCCATCTAAATTAACCAAACCATAAACTAAATCTGAAATCTTTTCTCTTATCACGCAATGCACATACTTAGGTACCAACTTAGATGTGAATTTATCTGCTGCACTGGAAAGAATTTTATTTTTTCGCCAAACGTGATCTCCTATATTAAAGGCAAAATCCCTTTTTCTAAGGTTGTAAGACTTACTGTTCTGTTCATAAGCCTTATGTATCCTACTACGCACGTCGGTGAAATTAAAATTTACTAAAATTCCGAATTTTTGTGCAAAATCACATCCTAAAACCAAAGTATGTGATAGAGAAGGTACTACTAGAGCAGAGATTACTAAACAATGACTATTGCAGACTAGCGGCAACTCAACCGTACCTAAAACTTTTAGACGGCTGCCATCTGCAGTGGTAACACTTCTATTTTCGATATGGCATATTTTTATTCTTAAACGACTTAAAATTTTAATACCATTCTGACCTACTGAGGTATTTGCACGAGAGTCAAATAAAGCCGAGAAATGGACACTTAATAGATTTATCTTTATATGCGGTCTATTATCCAAATATTTATGCACGAATAAAGGGGATATGTGACCATTTGGAGAAGCAGGAGCTTTAACTTGAGAAGGAGGATTTTTATTAGACTTAAAAAAAATCAGAAACTTTTGTAACTATTTAGTCCAATCTGATCTATTGGATTATTTCTTTACTTAAGATCCTCGTTGGAATCTTTCTTTTATCCGCGACCGGACGTTCTGAGAAAATACGACGGATTTTCATTTCATAGTCTAACTCATATTCTAGTAGGTGATTGACTTTAAAATTGAAGGCTTCCATGATAAATGAATACAATTTAAAAGAATTGTTTAAAGAGTCGTGAAAATATTTCTCCTATGCTCCCAATAGTCAAAATAAAAAATATGTAAAGGCACTTAAAATATGTAAACTTCTTTACCAAACATTAAAAAAAATCTTCAACAATTTCAAAAAAATTTCTAAGTATTGCCTTGTATTAAAATTCTTTTACCAAATATGTTAAGAATTTTCAACAAAAAAAAATCTCCAAATATCGTTTCATATCAGCAAAGTATTTTTAATATTCATGCAAAACATCGGTGAGAAAAAAGTACAGTTTTTTCTTCGGTTAACCGCAAAATAAATCTAACACTGCAAAAATTAAAGTAAACCAGCACGTCTGCTAATCTGAACTATAAAAGTAGCTTTTAAGAAAAAAGTAGGAATCTCTTATCTTAGAGTCGATTAACAAAATTCAAATATCTAAACCACCATCAGATAAATTGAAATAAATAATTCTACAAATTTCCTGCTTTTGTCTTATTGCTATAGTGTAGCTTCGTTTAATTAAATATTATGAAATAAAAATATCTGAAAAGTTAGAGCTTTTACTTTGTTCTACAGCTAGTACACTGAACCCTTCAAAAAATAAAATTCCAAAAGCCCCGCGTTGACAGCGCTATTTTGTTATGTGTTTTTTACTTGCCCGATTTTTGAGGCGTTATTTTGTACCGTGTATATTAATTGGTCGCTTTTTGTGGCGTCATTTTGTACCCTGTGAAAATTGTTTTTCCCACGCTTGGGCACAATTTTCTTGCAACCTCTTTTTAATTTCTGTGAATGAATTGAGTGAATAATGATTTTAAAAGAACTAAAGAAATTAAACAAACACTAGCTCAGTTTTCCTTGGTAGAGAAATATGGGTAAGAGATAATTGTTATACGTCTTTTTGGAATTATTTTCTATCAGTTGTACAGATTTTGGGCACCATTCATTTTAAAATAGAAAGGATCTAACTTCAGTTAAAAAAATGAAAAAATACTGAAGTGTTTTACGGGTATTACTAAAAAGAATTATTCTAGTACAACTTTTCTTATCCTGAAAAGAAAAATAGGTATTCAGTGAGACACTAGCTTTAATCAACCAAAAAAAGAGAATTTATTCATGATTTAAAATAAAAGTTCCAACCCTTGCAGTTTTAAGGAATACAAAAAAAATTCTAGCCTAAAAGTAGTTTTTATAAGTTAGAGTCCCTAAATCAGAGATTTTACTTCTAAATCTTGACTACACTCGAAATCGAAGAGTCGTGATTTTCACTTCGCGATCTTTCAGTTCAAATTGCTGTTAAAACACTTATTTGCGGGGAATATATTTATTGATGTATTGTTCTGGTAACTTACGGTCTTCCTATGGGCTTCTAGGCCTTCAATGCAACACAAAACCGATTTCACACTTTTGAGAAGAGCCTACTTTAGCTACTCCATTTAGAAAACACACAAGGCCCACTACGGCTTTATGATAAAAAAAACTCGTGCTTAACTTGGCTCTCGTAGATATTGTCGTGAGCCTCTATTGCGGCTCGGTGGAAATTAGCCTGGCTGCGGCTTGATGGTACTAAGCCTGGCGGCGGCTTGATGTTACTGCCGGGCGGCGGCTCGGTGTTCTAAGCCTTGGCGGCGGCTCGGTGGAAATTAGCCTGGCTGCGGCTTGATGTTACTGCCTGGCGGCGGCTCGGTGTTCTTAAGCCAAGATTCGTGTCCTCCGGACCCTTAAATAAGCCGTGGGCACGCTGTCTGTAATATGGCGACGCCGGAACCAAAACTCCGGATACAAACATTTGACCAATCCCGGCGTATCGATAGATTCGGTCGCAAACCCGCACAGCACACTATATACCGAGCGGCTAAGCATTTCTGATTAATATACCGCTCGATACAAAAATGAAAAGAAGTACATTATTAAGAGAAAAATCAGTAACATTATATGGTCTTAAAATCTAGGAAAAAATGAATGTTACAGTATTTCAAATTCTGCGTATAACATTGCAACTCGTAACTCAATTAAACTAAACTCAATGAGCTTTTTGAGTCCCTCGAGATGAGCCTAAACCAACAACGTTCTCGTAGAACTTCAGCAAAAAAAAAAACGATCTCTGCATTTTTCCTAATTACTCGTCATGTGGCTATTGACGGCTTAGAGGATGGACAGACTATTAATGCTGGTTGGTCTATAACGCTTTTGCTAAATCTCATCGATGAATTGCGTAAAACAAACCGAAAACGATGTAACATCGTTCATAATGAGAGTGCGAGCTCTCACACAACCGGTTAAACAATTGGATATTTACAGAAAAGAAACGCGGAATTATTGCCTCATTGCACACGTAGTACTGATTTATCACCTTGTGATTTCCTTTTGTTTCCATTTGTCAAAAATCAAATGCATGTAAAGCGTTTTTCAGCAGATACGTATTTCCGAATGGAAAAAATGTGCAAACAATTGGTTCGTACGCTTGCAACAATGTACAGGTTTTAAAGGCGACCGTATTGAAAAAAAAACGGGCTAGATACTAATTTTTTATTACCTTGGAAGACATACCTTTATATCATTTGGAACTAAAATAAATATTTTGTATTATCCAATTACTCTTATCAAATGGAGAAAATTTTTTCTTAACAATCTCTTAAAATGTACAAGAATACAATTGGACATTTAGAAAATTGTGAGGACGTGGGTGTAAGACACAATTTACGTCATACAGAAGTTCAGAGCAACGGGCTACTCATATTTTAAGCACTTTCTTAGCTTTTCTTTTCTTTGCTAACCAAAGAAAAATAAAAATGCATAACTAAATGTTTAAAATGAAAGATTTTCGTAAACTTTGTCTCACTTTCCGAACATATTAAAACACACGGCTGCAGCCTTCTTCCACTGTTCCGATACAATGTATGCGACCAGCTCTAATTCATCAGAATAGGGATTTAACAAATCCCGATTCTGATGAAATCGTAACTGTTCTTCAGAAGAGATATTGTTCGTTATCATAAAGCTTCACATAACACCACAAATAAAAGATAAAATTAAAAAACATACGAAACCTTCACTTCATTCGCTAAAACTGCTCTAATTTGGCAGTTTTCAGTTGTCAAAACACCAGTAAGACAATTAAAATTATGAAGCCGTGTATAGAATGAATGAAATATGGTGATGAAATTATACATTAGAGATGTCAAATGTGAACTACCGGGTACAAAGTACCCGTTACTCGTCCAGATCTGAAGTACCGGGTAGTCGACAATAAATGTACCCGGTATAAAGTATCTACACATTGATGGCGTCTGCGGTCTACGGCCAACCAAACTAAAACTGCCAATGCCATACCGATAGCGGTAGATACCTACTCGTCTCCACGAAATATATCTCGTCCTCATCGGTGGCGTTTGGTTTTGGTACTTTCAGTATCAATAGTAATGATTGACAAGAATGGGTGCGTGTATACAATTATAAATTATACATACATACATATACCCGAAATTAAAATGGATGATAAATACAAACGGAGCGCGTACAATTAGAAATGCAAGCAAAATTTGCACGTCGTGTATGTAATATTTTGTTAAATAGCCATATGAAAGATAAGTACATATTTTGTCGTTTATGAATATTGAATTGAATATGAATATTTTTTTAATTAATAAATTAATTGGACACAATAATAAATACATAAAGCATAAATTAGGAATTTTGGAAATACTTATTCTCGGGCTTTAGGAACAGTTTTTAAATTAAAATAAGAAAATATTTTGTTAATATAATACAGAAAATTATAAAAGTACTTGCATATTCTCAATTCTTAAAAACGATGATAGTAAGTAAATTAATGTTACAACAAAAATAAACTTAGCAACGGGAACTTTTACGCTATTTTTCATTTCTTAACACTAAAAAAAAAAAAACTGATTATAGTTGAGAAAAATCAGTTTATTTACCTAATTTGATTTGAGTCTGTTACACCGTTCAGTAATAATCTGATCAGCCAACAAACCATGACAAAATAGATGCTTATACTGCACTCTATCGATGACTTATTTAAAGTTTTTCCGAACAAAGCGACCAGACCACAGCTGATATTTAATTGCAGAAGCGCACCTTCTCAAGCTACCCCCTTGAAGGCATAGATGGTGTAACCTAGTCCAGGTGTCGTGATACACCGACAGAGTGCAGTATAAGTATCTATTTTGTCATGGTTTTCCATCAGTACCCGGATAAAGTCTGAAATGGTGTTCTTTGTTCTATTTCTCATGTAACGCCATGTATTATGTTGAACCGAAATATTTAAGAACCCTAATTTATAATTTTTTTATAACTAAAGATGTTTAGTAGATAGTTTAGAAACTTGGTTAAAATGTGATTTTAATTACAATTTGACATAAAACTTAATTTCAATGGTTTTGAATTGTCCTTGGGTAGAGAGCTCTTATGAATCCATTACACAGACTCCTACTTCGTAAGAGGATACCGATGGAATACCAAAGTCTCGTTAAGTGTGACAATTCGCGAAAAATATCGTTCTCTAAAGTGGCCAAATATACTTCGCAATTTTTTTTGTTAGTTTCTGCTTTGGTATAAGGATCCATTATTCTTAAAAAAGATCTAGAAGAAATTCTATCTTGGGGTGACAGGAACCAAGGGCGGTAGTTTTTTTTTTAAAAGTTACCGTTGCTGAACCCGACATAATATATGTCAGGGAACTCCATTCCGCTAGCATCGTCACTCAGTTTGATGGGCGTTAATTTGGGAGCAAATAGGTCTTGGCATGAACATGTTGCACGTATAGCAAAGAGAGCGTCTCAAAAGCTGGGAATATTATTTTGAACTAAGAAGCTTTACACTCCACAATAATTATTAATTCTGTACAAAGTTCAAATTCGATGAAATACTGCCCCCATGTTTGGTGCTTTGCTCTAAAACACACACTGCACAGATTGTTCGATTTTATTCAGAAGAGAGCTATTCGCCTACGCTCTCCGAAACGAATCCCTTAAGTTAAAATTTAACTTTCAAAACTACACGGCTCTATATTAGTGCCAATCCAAGTTTCTATGACAAATAGTTTCGGAGAAAAACGGATGTGACAGACGGACAGACAGACAGGCACAACAGTGATCTTATAACCCTAAAAAAAGAATATTTTTCATCCGTAGCTCTTCATGTATAATCTTGATAGCTGTAGTTTTGGATATTCCAGCTTATTTAGCAAGCACTGAGATCTTTATTTGTTGATTTGACCGTAGCAAACCCTTAAAAAGTCTAATGATTTCCTCAGTTTGTGTCTAAAGCAGTCTTTCTGATCTAGGGTCAACCAAAATTGAGTCTCAGACCCATCGCGACAGTTTAGACCAAAATTGAACGTAAAAATAAAAGGCAGTAGAACACTTACGCATATTTAGTTTTTATCATCTGTCAGTAGGTTAAGTGCGTTAAAAAATATAGAAACTTAATCGCGTTGTAAATTATTTGTTATAAATCCTCTAGTTTTTTTTTGACCTGGTGACTTTAAATTTGTCGGTTTTAGAAATCAACTAGTCAGATTAACCTCAATTTATAAAATTCTATTGATAATTCAAGTATACGTACGATTCGCAAGACATTTATTTTACGTTCGACTATCAAAAGAATGTTAATTATTATGATGATATTGTTGCTACTTCGCGTTTCTATATACACGAGTAATTTTTGCATAATACAATTTTATTCGACCTTCAAGGTAAAGAATTAGGAATTCATAATTGGATAATTAGATGTGATTAGACAACGAGAGAACTAATGATGAATTAGTTTATTTCCTTTAAATTGAAAGTGCGTGTTACTGATTCACCTGAAAACATAGGTTTTGTGCTGGCTTATCGTCTTTTTCAGTTTAAATAAAATTTTTGTTAACTATGGTAAGCTGAAAAATTGAGTATTCGAGTAGGGAAGAGACTTACACATCATTTCTTCATAATAAATTCCCCAAGAACGTAATCGTTTCATTTATGGTATTTACATTTAGCAAGCCTGATTTAAATAAAAAAACCAACCAGGTGCAAGTCGGGCTTGCGCAATTAGTGTTCCATACGGTGACTACTTTTAAAATAAAATAAAATCGTTACCTAAGCTAAGTTATTTAGGTCCCTGACATGTATATATCTTAAGATCCAATATGTATTTTCACGTTTTTTTTTTTGTCAATAATGTATAATAGTTATGGCATCGTAGCTACCTAATAGCCAACAAATCAGTCTAGCTCAATTTAAAATGTAGTAATAAAAGTGCAAAACAAATATTTACTATCCGTTTAATTACAAACAAATAAAATTATCTTGTCTCGGTACCTAGTGGTTGGTCTCCAAATACTTAAAGTAATATCTCTTAGTTCCGGTTATA
This sequence comes from Pachyrhynchus sulphureomaculatus, assembly GCA_019049505.1. Lineage (NCBI taxonomy): Eukaryota > Metazoa > Arthropoda > Insecta > Coleoptera > Curculionidae > Pachyrhynchus > Pachyrhynchus sulphureomaculatus. The sequence goes on along the minus strand of CM032449.1, from coordinate 37,194,506 downwards.
TTCACCTTTTGTCGGTTAAATAGTTTTTTTATACCAGATATACTCGTATTATCACACGTAATGCACTCGTGATAATTTTCGTTCAATCTACACTTTATGGAGAATATTCCAGATCAGTAATTTTCGAAATAAGAAGATTTCCCCTCGATGACCTGAAAATTTTTTTTTAACTTCCCATTTTTTTTTTTCTTATGGGTCTACCACGAGTACTAGAGGGAAGTCCTTAAAGCGCTCCAGAAGCGGCATGTGTGCAGAAAAAGCGATTCACGTTGTTCTTGAATCGCTGTAAATTGTACTCGGTGGGAAACACAGCCTTGGGCAAATTATTCCAAAGGAATGATGTTCTCCATATAAAAGACTTCTTAAAAAGAGTTGTACGCGGAGTAATAAGCTGAACCTCATACGGATGTGAAGTATTAGCGCGACGAGTATTTCTAACATTCACCGCTCTGGGAGGAATTAAGCGGGCCACATCCTTCGAACACTTCCCATGAAAATACTTGTAGAACAGACTCAAGACTATCTCCCCTTATACCAGATAAATTATTATAAATAATACACTTGTGATAATTTTTGCTCAATTTACCAGGTGCAGAAGTATGAAATGCGGATTTTTTTTTCTAATTAAACATGTTAAATTCAGAAGAATGATAAAAAGTGCTTTATTCAAAGTATGCTCCATCGCTTGTTATACATTTTTCCCATCTTTCGGGCAATTTGTGAATACCACGCCAGTAAAAATCTTCCCGTTTTGCTGCGAACCATTCATCGAGCCATTTTTTTCTCAGCTTCGTACGAATTAAAGCGCTGCTCAGCAAGTGCGTGACCCATCGATGCAAACAAGTGGTAATCGGAAGGAGCCAAGTCTGATGAATAAGCCGCATGGGGTAGAACTTCCTAGCTGAGTGCTTGCAACGTGTCGCAAACTGGCTTTGCCGTATGTGATGGAGCATTGTCATGAAGAAAAATGACTTTGTGTTGCCTCTTTCGGTATTCTGGCCTTTTTTCAAGCAGGGAACGGTTCAAATCGGTCAATTGTTGTTGGTAACGTTTAGTATTAACCGATTCCCCAGGTTTTAACAGTTCATAGTCGACCACGCTCCTCTGGTCCCACCAAACACAGAGCATCGTCTTTCTGCCTAAGCGATTAGGTCTTGCGGTCGATGTGGATGGTGCGCCTGGGTCTACCCATGATTTTTTGCGCTTAGGATTCTCAAAACAAATCTACTTTTCATCTCCTGTAACTATACGATGCAAAAACGACTTCCTTTTGTACCGAGCGAGCAAAATGTCACACGTGTTTTTGCGCTTTTCCATTTGCCTATCGTTCAACTGATGTGGTACCCATCTACCGGTCTTCTGAATCTTTCCTATCTCTCGTAGCCGATTGAAAACAGCTTGTTGACTAACGCCCAATTGCTCGGCGAGTTGTTTTTGTGTTTCCGAATCATCTTCGTCCAACAATGCTTGCAATTCCACATCTTCGTATTTTTTTGGCGGTTTTTCCGCCTTCCTTGTCTGCAACATCGAAGTCAACACTTTTGAAACGCCGAAATCATCGTTCACACATATCTTGCGATGGAGCATGTTCACCATAAGCTTCTCGAAGTAATCGGTATGATTCAACAGCAGTTTTCTGCTAATGAAAACAAAAAATTAATGCTGTCCGCGAATGCTCTTTGTTCGGTATAAATTTCGACATATTAAACACAACACTATGCACACACTTTTCCAATTTATCAGTCATGCGCGTCTGACACTTGTTGATGACACAACAAAATGGCGCAGTGCAAGTCTTTATATCACAAACTGCATTGGTGCACCATCTATTGTCTGAAATCCGCATTTCATACTTGTATACCTGGTATATATTATGAAGAATATTCATTTCAAAATTTTTTGATTAGTATTTTTCGAGATAGGGTGGGTGACAGAGATTTTTTAGCCATTTTTTAAAAATATTACAAAGAAAAGTGTGCGCAAGTATTACATCATATATATTTTTGAAGTCGTGTTTTCACAAGCTTTCTTTTGAGACCCCACTCGATGACCTGGTATTTTTTTTTTTCAGTTCCGATTTCATCGACTAAAATTAACCCCTTAAGTCGAAATTTAATTTTCAAAACTACACGGCTCTGATTGGACCATCAATTCCTATATTTTTGCCAAATTTTAACTTTATATGTCAAATAGTGTCGGAGAAAAAATCGGTTGTAACACCAGAACAGACGGACTCCGAAAGTAATCCGATAAGTGTTCCGTAGTACAGAACACTACAAATTACTTATTTCGATTTGGAGTAGATTTCGTGCAAACTGTAAGTTTTTATATACAGAAAATATTTTGGTAATTAATAGTGCCTCGCGGAGTTTCGTAATTTTTTCACGATAGACATATTTAGGAGCGTAAATTCCGAATCTGGACGAAATTTGGTAGCAAAACTTACTTTTTGAGATACTTCCAAAAACTGCTTCCTTCTTTGAAGTCGGCCTTTTACTTACTTATTTTGCATTATATTACTTACATTAATACATTTTTACCTAATTTTTGGATTTTACCAAAAAATTTACCCTTCTTCTCTTGACAGAAATTACGAAACTTTGATTCACCCTAAACGATGGAATCCAAAGGATTTTTTTTTCTTGTTTCGTGACATCGCGCCCGCTGACACGGCTGGGATCATGGGGCAGTTTTTGGCGCGAACACAAGTGTCCATACTCCACCACTTTCCTTATTCGCCTGATTTAGCCTTTTTTTATTTCCAAGAAACAAGCTCCACGTGAAGGCTATGACGATTTGGAGGACATCAAAGCCACTTTGACGCGCTAGTTAAATCTCAAAAGAATATTTTTCACAGTTTCACATGGTTGTATGAACATTGTATGGAGGTCGGAGGGAACTATAGAACAGCCGAATGATAGATGTTCATTTTTAATTTTTTTTATTAAAGCAGTCCGGTAACTTTTTGGATAGACGGTGTGCATGATGACATACTTACTAAAATGTAAATTTAGAAAATATTGAACTGCTAATCATCAATATAATATTATTTACTTTCTTTTCTATTAGTGAAAATTATGCACTTCATTAGTTTAGACTTTTAATGATATTATGAAAGCCGATGAACCAAGGAATCTTTTAAATTTTGGGTGTTAGATGGCTCTATAAATTTTACCGATTTTTTACTAGCCTATGCAATCAACCAGTTCTGTTAGCACATTAGATGATTGGTCGTGTTTTCATAGAAATGTGCGCAGACGCAGTTTTTGGGAATATCTCGAAAAGTAAGCCTTGCCGCCAAATTTCGTTCAGATTCGGAATTTACGCCCTTAAATATGCCTATCGTGAAAAAATTGCGAAAGACGGCGAGGCATTATTAATTACCAAAATATTTTCTGTATGTAAAAACAGTTTGCACGAAATCTACTCCAAATCGAAAGAAGTAATTTGTAGTTTTAGGAACATTTATCGGATCATTTTCGGAGTCCGTCTGTCCTGGTGTCGCAACCGATTTTCTTCGAAACTATTTGACATATAAAGTAGAAATTTGGCAAAAATATAGAAATTGATGGCCCAATTAGAGCCGTGTAGTTTTGAAAGTTAAATGACTTAATTGGTTAATTTTGGTTGATAAAATTGGAAGTGAAAAAAACTACCAAATGGGAGGGAGTGGGGTCTCAAATGAAAGCTTGTAAAAACACGACTTTATAAATATATATGATGTAATACTTGCGCACACTTTTCTTTGTAATATTTTTAAAAATTAGCTCAAAATCTCTGTTACCCATCGTATCTGGAAAAGTACTAATCAAAAATTTTGAAATGAATATTCTTTATAATACGAGTATGTAAATTGGGCGAAAATTATCACAAGTGCATTATGTTTGATAGTTTATCTGGTATATGGAGAGTGAAATCGGAAGTGAAAAAACAATTTCCAGGTCATCGAGTGGGATGTCAAAAGAAAGCTTGCGACAGACGTTGAGTTTTGTAGATATAAAAATATTCGTCTAAGTGACTTTGTTCATTTAGAAGATATAAATAATTCCCCAACTTAAAAACAGCCTGTGGATACATATGCGAACGCGTTGTCTAGTAATAGTGTAAATTTACATTTTTTAACAAAATACATTTTAATCCTATCTTTAGATAAGTAGGTTCAGGCACCTCACATCTTAATATAATTTATTTTTTTACATCACGCGAGATTTCGCAACGCTTATTTCTCACATGCCTCTGTCCTTATCGTTATCTCAAGCATGCGCAATATTAAAGCAAATAACTTGCGCTTTCACCCTAGGGCAGAATTGCGACATAATAAACTAAAAGTAAGGTTAGAGTAGTATTTATCTTCTATAAATTTAGGGGATTTTTTTCTTTCATTTCATGGTTAAGCACACCAGTTATTAATATTTGATAGGTCAATACAAGTTTCTAAATTAAAATTGTGTCCAGCATCCTTCTATCACTTCCTTCCATATTTCCATGTTAATACAAATGTACGATAAATAAAATTTCATTTGAAATTCGCACTACACCACAGTTATCACCACTGCACCAAACACTTTATTTATTCACTTGGCACGTGTTACACTCACCATGTTAACATCCTCAGGAGCGATTAGTAAGTCGTTAGTCGGTCATCACTCATGATGATGCTGACATGGTTAGAGAAACGCGTGTGAGGTGCAGGTTTATTGTAGTGGTGATAACTATTCTGTAATGCCATTGTGCTGAAGATTGCAAAATCCTAATATAATCTGAACACTGATTAACTGTTGTCAGTGTTATTTGCAATAAAAGATTATAAATTAAATTTTACTGTATTTTTTAGTCGTTTGTATACTTAAGTAGGAAAAAAATAGGCCCTACTATAAAAGACATAAGAATAACGAACTTCAAATAACTTCTCTTATAATTTCCTATATATATATATATATATATATATATATATATATATATATATATATATATATATATATATATATATATATGTATATATATATATATATATGTATATATATATATATATATATATATATATATATATATATATATATATATATATATATATGTATATATATGTATATACACATATATATATATATATATATATATATATATATATATATATATATATATATATATATATATATATATATGGAAAACCAGGACAAAATAGATGCTTATATTGCAATCTGTCGGTGACTTATTTAAAGTTTTTCCGAACAAAGCGACCAGATCACAGCTGACACCGTTAGTACCCGGATAAGGTCTGAAATGGTGTTTTTTGTGTTTGCTGAACCTAGCCCAGCTGATGAGCCGTAATACGGCGAGACGCGTCTTGGGATGGTCTAGCAAATACAGAGAACACTTTTGAGAACTTCCAAAATGCGGATTTTTCGATTTGCCTTGGTTGCTTCACCAATGTGCCCTCTATGCCTTCTAGCGGGAAGCTTGAGAAGGTGCGCTTCTGCAATTAGTGTCAGCTGTGGTCTGGCCGCTTTGTTCGGAAGGGCTTTAAATACGTCATATATACATATACATATATATATATTTATATATATATATATATATATATATATATATATATATATATACATATATATATATATATATATATATATATATATATATATATATATATATATATATATATATATATATATATAGTGGAGTTCGCTTATAACGACGGCCAAGGGACAATTATATTCCGTTATACTAACCGGACGATGTTATAAGCGACGTCAAATTAAACAGATATTTACTGAAACATTTGTTGTGTATACGAGTGTTAGGTACACACGCAAGTCTAATCAAAACAAAAAAGTTATAAAAATATGTTTACAGCAAAAGTTAACAAGTCTAAAGTTACCTATAGAAAAAATATAAACTTCATATGTAGTGCACATTTATCGGCTTGAAAAGTCCCTAATTTTGATTTGTTTCTGGTTTACTTTCAACTTATAGTAGAAATAATGTATTAAATTATAAAGAGTAGACATTGTAGTTTTTATATTGTAATCCTCGTAATTAGAATGTATGAAGACATTTAGAACTTCAGCAACTTTCAGGGCCTCGACGACGCTCGGAATCGATTATATCTCTCGATCCCACCATCAGCGTAGTCGCCACTTTCGTGTCCTTCGGCGATAATATTCTGCACGATGAACTCATCGGAGGGATCCTCACATATGACAACATTATTATTGACATCCGAATATTGCTCAAACTCCTGGCTTGCTAGTGGCAGCTGCCCAAATGGAAAGCGGCATGTCGTCTACAGAAGAGTTGTTGGAACTTTGATCGATTCCTGCTGTAAATCCGGCATATCTAAAATAAGTCTTTATTACACTTTGTGTAAATTTAATCATAAATCATCACGATGGCGTCGAGTAAAGTAACACTGGCATTGGTATATGCTTCAAGATTTTCGCAGTCAACTCACGATCCCAGGAATGTTCTTATTTTGTGAAAATATCAAATGTCGTCCAAGCTTTCATATTATTCTCGTAATCTACTGGTAACGAATGCACACCTTTGAAGCATTTTAAGCGTTGAGATTTACCGACCACCAACATTTTTTTTTTAACCGTGCCACTCATGTTCGCTGTAACGATAACAGTTATCTTCTCTTTCCACCAGTATACGTTTCTCTTTTAAATTTCTATCTGGTGTTAGTCTATAAATCAACCCTGTCTCATTAGCATTAAAAATCTGATTATCTGTAAATTTTGCACCAATCACTGACGTCATTTTGTTTCACCGATAATGATTCTTTGCTTATCTTACCGGCGATAATATTGTGTCTAGTTTTGAATCGGTGGATCTAATAAAAAAGACCATTTACGGGTATTCCGTGATTTCGTTACACTTTAAACCACTGTAACAATGCTTGTTCCCTCTTTTCCGGAGTAGATTTCTTAATCCGTTTGTAATTCAAAACATCAGCATTAAATAAGTCTTCAGTTGTGGTTTTGCTCTTCTTTCTTGTCGAAATGGTGGAATGAGAAACACCAAACTCCTTCGCGAGTGCTACATGGGATTCATCTGCTTTCAAACGTCAGATTACTGCACTCCTTTCTTCAAGAGAGAAACACTTTCGACGTTTAGAAGTTCCAATTTTTGAGCGCGTAAATTGCCAAAATTATCATACATAGTCCGTGAGGATTACAAAAAAATGAATAATCCAGTCGCGAGCGATCAAGCACGGAACAGCGGAAGTACCGCTCAGAATTCGGGGAAAAATAATTATTGTTTGTAAACAAACGCGTCTTTATAACCGAACAAATCAGACCGTAATTACGTCGCTTTAAGCGGTTAGTCGCTTTATCCGCAAGGGAAATCGTTATCCTTAATAAAAGTTTCTCTTATTTTGTTTCAATACTGCGCAAGCTCCAAAGGGTGGGTGCATGGTTCAAATAACGATAACAGTGAGTGATATTTAATTTCTTCTCTTTACTATTGCGCATGCTTCAAATAAAGATTAAGACAGTGGCCTGCCAAAATAAGCGTAGCAAAATTTCTCTGGTATACCTATTTTTTTATTGACTTGAACCAATTTATTATTAGCATACATTTATGAGGTAAAAACTTTTATTTCTCTCTATAATTCTTTATGACTTTCTTTATAACTTTTACCTTACAAGACCTAACCATTTATTTGGTCAACTTAAAGTACCTAAAATCTTTTTTGTGTCATAAATGGTCTAGACAAGAATTTCAAGTGGTGCCATGTCAAAACGATTAGATATTATGCAGGCACGACTGAAATGTTTAAATAAGTACCTGTTTTCTTTTTACCGAGATATGGAAAAAGTGTTTGTATGTTCTCAAGTTACAGAGTTATCGACGTTATAGCATTATGTTAAGTACGGAATGTGAGAAATAATGTGAATTTGTACTTTTTAGCTTACTATTTTACGAAATCAGTACATCATTTAAATTTTGTTTTCGAGTAACAGCTTTCAAAAAAATACGAGAAATAAGAGAATAATTATGAATTCCAGAAATGGCTTTTTTGACGAGATTATACAAAAATTTAGGAATGTGCAAATCATTTTTTAGCGGCGTAACCAGGTTTAAGGGGAAGGGGTTTTGGATACAAAGGACGTCTTTCTAAGAAAAG
>CM032449.1:36948878-37181378 GCA_019049505.1 Pachyrhynchus sulphureomaculatus | reverse complement strand
ACTCCATTACATACGGCAAAACCAGTTCGCGACACGTTGGAAGCACTCAGCTGGGAAGTTCTACCACATGCGGCTTACTCACCAGACTTGGCTCCTTCCGATTACCACTTGTTTGCATCGATGGGTCACGCACTTGTTTGCATCGATGGGTCACGCATTTGCTGAGCAGCGCTTCGGTTCGTACGGAGATGTGAAAAAATGGCTCGATGAATGGTTCGCAGCAAAAGGGGAAGATTTTTACTGGCGTGGTATTCACAAATTGCCCGAAAGATGGAAAAAATGAATAACAAGCATACTTTGAAAAAAGCGCTTTTTATCATTCTTCCGAATTTAACATGTTTTTTTTAGAAAAAAAATCCGCATTTCATACTTGTACACCTGGTAAATATATATATATATATATATATATATATATATATATATATATATATATATATATATATATATATATATATATCAAAAATAGAGGCACAAAACACGTTCTAAGTAACATTACTAACATAATTTATACAAAATTAGGCAAAAGTTAGCTGATTCTAGTCACTTTTCTAGATTTGGCAAAAACATTTGATACTGTTGGCCATAAAATAGTATTAGATAAATTATATTACAATGGAATAAGAGAAAAAGCTCAGGATCTAATCAGTAGCTACCTTTATAACAGACAGCAAAAAGTAATAAATAATAGTGAAGGTGAATATAATAAAGTAATAATGGGTGTATCTCAAGGTACAATAATAGGACCTCTATTATTTGTTATTTATGTTAATGATGTGTTAAAGGAGATGAGTAATGATACAGTTCTATCATATGCCGCTGATACAGTAATCATATCTACAGAGGATACTTGGAATTAAACTCAAATTAAAATAAATGAATATCTTACATACAGGGCAATCAACAGCCTTAGAACGAATAAGGCCGTAGTACGCAGGTTACGCTAACCTCTTACTAAAGAAAACAAGCACATTTAATAGCGTGACGGCTAATATGATTACAGACAGACCGTTCTTGCAGTAGCATTAACCGGTGTGACGTCAAGGCAATTGGAACCTCTCTCTACATTGCTCGTGGTGGTAGTCCAAATAAGTCCTCACAAACCAGTTGCTAGTAACATACATACTTCAGAATGCATCTCCTAGAAAAAAAAAATAGCTACAAGAGACCATTTTATAAACTTCACAGCTCCACGTGGAAGGAAATGACTGTCAGTAAAACAATAGTCGATTACACAGGTATACAAAAAAATTGTCTGTTTTTTAAGTGAGACACGTGTTTTCTTAAGTATTTTTTTATGCTGAATCCAAAAAAATCATAGAAAACACACCTAAAGTTGCCAGAAAACTATTAAATTGAAAAAAAAATACTATAAAATAAATAATGTAAAACTGTAATCATTAAAATTATGGAATAAAACTATTATTTCGGATATATTTAAATGTTCTGAATCTACATTTATCATAAAAAGTTAAAAATATTACTTTTTAGTATTCACGTTCAACACAAAACACGCATACACCACCTTTAACTAAGCTACGTAGCAAAATGCTGTTTAAAATAAATATGTGCAATCGCTAAATTAAAAAATTGTTTTTAATTTTTATTAATATTGCACAAAACTATTATTTTCAGTGTTTTCTGAAGTTCTTAATCCTGCCTTAACATCCAAAAATAACGTTTTATGTTCTGTTTCAATAAGAAACTCGCTTTTAACACTTACAAGAGTGCTATGTGGTTGGTGAAATGCTTTTTTAAGTAAATGCAATGAAATAATAGTTTTGTTCAATATTAATATAAATTAAAAACAATTTTTTAATTTAGCGGTTGCACACATTTATTTTAAACAGTCATATACCACTGTGAAAAAATGGGTTGTAGAATTTAAACGTGGACGAGAGAGCATCGAAGATGACTCTCGCTCCGGCCGGCCCACGACGTCTACGACTGAAGAAAACATCGGCAAAGTGTGTGATCTCATATTAAAAGACCGTAGATCAACTATCAGGGAGATTGCAGACACTATAGGCATCTCGTATGAACGAACACAAAACAACATTGCCAACGAACTCGGATTTTCTAAGGTTTCCGCTAAGTGGGTCCCCAGGTTGCTTTCAGTTGAACAAAAACGAATTCGACTCACGATTTCTCGCTACTGTTTGCAGATGTTTGAGGCTGATCTGCAAGATTTTGTTAACAGGTTGGTGACAATGGACGAGACCTTGGTTCATCACTATACTCCAGAGTCAAAACAACAATCCAAGCAGTGGAGAAAATCTGCAGAACCGACCCCAAAGAAAGCGAAGGCAATTCTGTCGGCTGGAAAAGTGATGGCGTCAGTTTTTTGGGGTGCTAAATGTATTATTATGGTGGACTACCTTCTGAAAGACGAAACAATAAACTCGACCCTTTTGCGTCGTCTACGTCAAGAAATTAAAGAGAAACGCCCAGGATTACTGAAAGAAGGTTTTGCCCATCAGGACAAGGCTCGCGTTCACATGTCTGTTGAGTCTATGGCTCAAATTTGTGATTGTGGTTTCGAATTGCTGCCCCACCCGGCTTATTCGCCTGATTTGGCACCTTCGGACTTTCATCTGTCTCCAAACCTAAAAAACACCTCGGTGACCAGACATTTTCATCAAATAAAGAAGTCGAAGCTACAGTTAACCAGTATATTGAAGACCTTGAGGAATCTTTTTTTAAACAGGTGTGAAACCTTTGGAAAGTAGGTGGAAGAAGTGCATAGAGCTAGGTGGAGATTACGTCGAAAAATAAAAATATTTTTGTATGTATTTTATTTTGTTTCCTTGACTAGGCCGCGAACTTTTCAATCCATCCTCGTAGATTCAGAACATTTAAAGATGTCCGAAATAATAGTTTTATTCCATAATTTTAATGATTATATAGTTTTACATTATTTACTAAAATGTATTTGTTTCAATTTAATAGTCTTCTGGCAACTTTAAGTATATTTTCTGAAAAAAATCTCACGGTGGATGTCTTTGTTTATGATTTTTTTGGATTCATAAGAAAATACTTAAGGAAACACGTGTTTCACTTTAAAGACGACAGTGAATTTTTTTTGTATACTTGTGTTATTAATTATTCTTTATTACAACCAAGTACTTTTAAGTAACAGATTTTTTCAGTAACCGGTTATTTTTTTGGAATTGATAATTTTTTGTGAACCGGTTATGAAGAAATAACCGGCAAAAAGTTTTGAGCTGAAAACCGGATATTCCAATATTTATACTGCCTACGCATGTACTTAAAATTAATACTAACTTTAGTGAAATCAGAGCGATGTTTTCACCGCTAGTGAAAAATCACTTCCGCAGTTCTATACGCTGAGAGTAATTAAACAGTTTCCCGCTTTTACCATTGAAAATGAGAAGGCCTGAAAACTTCCGTAGGATAATTAATCATATCGCTGCCAAAATGTCCAGTAAAAGAAAACAATTTTAGTGTGAAATCGCTCGTTTTTTCGTCCTTTAATATTAGCTAGTAGCAATCAATATTTTTATTTGTTATAAATATTTAGATTCCTCTTGTATCTAAGCTTCTTTAGGAACTATATAATATTTCCGATTATTATAAATAAATGTTTTTATTGTTATAAATATTTACATATTTATTACATATTTATAATACGGAAAAAAACTGGGGTTTTATCATCAGTCATATCGTTTTTTGGCTATCATATGTAAAATGCCGTATGAATCGCCCCCAAGGGACCATAAAGTAAAGCTTGCTCAATGGGCACTTAAAAATCTCATTGTGGCTCTACTTATGGAGAATCTACTGGTCAGTATTTTGTTTGTATATTTATGAAAGTAAACAAACTGTTTTTCAGTAAATTTAGATGATGGAAGCTTTGCATCAATGTTTCTAACGGCAACACTTGGTTGAACTTAATATTGAACCTGTAATTGATGATTCAGCATTTATTAGGTTACAAGAAAAGCCAGGATTGATTTTTAAGGATTCTAAATGCGTCTTTGTAGGTCATTTTGATTCGTACACCCGGGACATTTCCATACTGAAAGCGTTTCGTTTTATAAGATGATGAGGCCACCAAGCAAAACGGTGGGTTCTATCTTTTCCTAACAATCGTATATATATATATATATATATATATATATATATATATATATATATATATATATATATATATATATATACAATTTTAAGAATATAACAAAATAGTTATATTCTTAAAATTGTGTCGCCGTGTCGCGTGTATATTTTAGTTACGCTTACTCAAAAACACTCTCGTAAAATCTGAAATACTTCTCCAAATAGTTTGGTATTTTCATCTGCATGAAATGCATGTAACGAAAACGTATTTATTTTGATAAGGATTTAATTTTAGTTACTGAAACAACTCTCGACAAATTTATGACTTGGTCGCATCTATTTTTAAGACCTATTTTTCAGTTTTGTGGGTTAACCTTGGCAGATAGACATATCCTGTCCAGGATTTTTTTTTGTAGACCCATTTATGTTCTACAATTCTTCTATACAATATTTTTATATGCCTTTTACTGTAACGGCAGCGTTTGCCAGAAAGCCGCTCGCTCGACCGTTTTTACGTTGCCTCACGTCACCAGAATTGTTACTGGTGAGCTCCCTTTTCTCATAACTTCATAAAATATAGCTTATATTCATCCTAAAAGTTCAGGCTACATCCCAGTAAAAGATTTTTTAAAATCGAATCAGTAGTTTCAGAGATTACCTCGAACAAATAAACATACAAACTTTACTTCTTTATTATATTATAGGTTATATATATATATATATATATATATATATATATATATATATATATATATATATATATATATACATATATATGGTTCATCTACTGCAAATGGACAAAGACTATATTTCACCCACTGTTTATCAGTTAATTTCGGATCGCGTTTTGCCGTATCATGGCTCATTAGTCGAACGGTAATTAACAAGCGAAAGAATGTAACTTCGGCTACTGATTCCCGTACTGGCGTGAGATTGTGGTGAGATACAATATATTGTGCCTAATATTGAAAAGCATATGTATATATATATATATATATATATATATATATATATATATATATATATATATATATATATATATATGCGTTTCGATTTACTACGATATTACGCCAAAACTCGTTTTTTTTGTTCACTACTTTGTATATATATATATGGGTTGTCCCAAAGCAATGCACAGTGCGCTCTAGCGTGCAAACGTAACCTAGGGAGCCCATTTAACTAGTAATGTTAAACTTGGAGTCTATTAAACACGCGTATATAAAAACAATGTGGGTTTAGTGTGTTTGTACAATGTCGGAAGCTGAGGAAGAAACGGGTCCAACAACGCAAGAAATTTGTGCTGGCGCGACAACGCCGAAGTTACCGATATGCAGTATATAAATATTCTTCTGCGTGTTAATATACAAATGCTAAACATACAAATAATTTTACAATTCTCCAAATTTCAAGCACTCATTATTTTCTTTCAGGTCCCGCAGGCGATCAGGTAGTAGCATCGTCATACTCGACTCAGATCTGCAGGAACCAATTAAAAAGCCCCCCGACGATCTACTGGACGGTAACAGTTTGGATATGGTTACCATGGTGCCTCCTGGTAGCGATGGACCTCCCCATCGTGAGATGGCGGTAGATGTACCGGATAGCTTCGTTGCTAGGAATAAAACGCCCCCAAGGTATCCACCGCCTAAGCCTACCCTAACGGTAAGTGGTTATATACATTTCATACTCTTTAAATAACATATATTTTCTTTAATAAATATTGATAGATTCTGTATTTTAAGGATCCCGAATCCTGACTCTTTATTTGGGTGTTTATGTTAAAATTTTATTAATTAAAATGACTCAAAAATAGTATATAACCCTTTTTTATAGAGATGATAGAAGTAATATAGTCTTCTGAATGATAATACCCCTTCCCTTTCGTTCAGGAATAGTTACTATTCAGGCAATGAAGCTTCTTATATAGTAGTATAAAAGTAATGGGGAACAAATGTTCTTTCATATCGGACAAATAACTCAGAGTCATGGTTGAAGGAACGATCTTACAGGAAGCGATAATGGAAGCCGGTCCTACAAGGCTCTTCATTATCTCTACGATGGTTTAATGTCTACCCGACCTATATTTTAAAGACAGAACATATCTTTCATTATATGCCAATGACACTGCCATTGCAACAATATACAATGCCATAAAATATTAACCAGTAGGCTCTAAACACACCTGAACAAATTATCGGGTTGTTTCGATCACTGGACAATCTGAGTGAGTCTGATAAAGAGTTAAGCAATTTTTTTCTCCAAGTAGAGTAGGTTTCCACCTTATGGACACCTAACACTAGGAGGACCAGACTTACAGGACAAAGAGGCCCTCAAAGATTAAGCTGCAGTTGCAATCGTTAAAGCCAGAGTGGTACTTTACAGACTCTGTTCACCAGCAAGTTTTCGCTTAGAAGTAAAATAATGAAATATAACACTGCTTGTCAGATATGGATTTACGTGTCAAACTCCGTGCAACCGATACCGAATAAGACATTGAGAATCATCAACGCCCTTGGTTCGTTCATAGACATCAAGATAGTGTTAGATAAGGGTAGTTATAATAACAGTCTTGGAAAAGGTATCCCAATATGTTAGTTCTATCATCGGCGCAGACCTTACGTCGAATCAAAACACAATTGGCTCCATATCAGTCGCTTAGGTGGGGGGAATATGCTGGTCGACTCAGTAAAACTCTAACCAAGATAGAACTAAGATTTGCTTCACGATGAACGAAACATTGGATTAGCGGTGTTTAGCTATATCTCGCTGATAGAACTCTTTAGCAGAAGCTAGGAAACTTAGATAGTATATGTTGATCGGACAAGTCATATAAATGTTCGTTTGGGTTAAATTTTCATGAACAAATTGGCTACGAAATTTTGCTTACGGTATAAGAAAGGCTACATATAGGCTTGTGGTTTCAAACAAATGATATTTAGACTAGTCTCCTTGATTCGCTAGTCCCTTATAGTTAGTTGGTTGGTTAGAGACGTAGGAGTTATGTATGTATGTGTCCAAGGGATTTATATTTAACATCACCACTAAAGAAGCAAAAAAGTTTGGTACAGCCCTTAGAACCAATATTTCGAGGTGGTGCCACGAATTTATCAAAATGAAGGTACCATATTACTGTAGCTAAGAAACAAAATTTGACATACACAGGAGCATATTGAAGCATTTTTCGTAACTGTGCTTGTTCTCTAAAACTGACCCGAACGAACATGTATAGGATATGTGTCCCGCAACATTGATAGTTCCTGACTAATGTTAAATTGCTCTATTCCTCCTTCGTTATGGAGCCAGTATACTGAAGATGATTGCTTTCTATATATCTACTGTTAAGATGATAATATACATATATTACCACGAGTTAAAGAAAGCTTGAATGACAAGTATGTTAATTATTTCTTTTATACTTAGTAAATATAAAATTTCAGTGTCTAGCAGTTACTGCTCCTGAAATTGAACCTGAGGGAGCGGGTACTTTTAGCTAGCAATCTTTGTTTCATTGATTGATTAACTTAGGTCGGGTACAGCAGATTTTCCGGTATCAGTTTCGGAAGTGAAACGCAAGAACGAGCTATAGATGTACCTGAAAATTTTATCGAAAGAAAAAAGACACCCCCAAAATATCCCCCACACCACCAAAACATGTTCTAATTGAGGTAACAAGAATAAATTGAAATACGTAATAATAGTTTAGCTTACTGATGCATCCATTAACGTAGTTTAACTTCACTGAGTAATTTGTATTAATATTATATACACAGTAGCAACTAACAAATGTACAGGGTGTCTTATAAACACAAAATCGGTTTGAAGTTCCTCGGAAAATCACCCGATACTTTAGTAAAACGTGAAATCCTATTTGTTAATGACGTTATTGACCTCCACACTCAATGGTGTGGTCGAGGTTCGTTCGGCTCAGTTTAACAAAGTTTCTATAAAGCTCCTTTGAGGTTAATAGGCACTCTGCGTATTAATATTAACTTGGATACTATTTAGTTTGTAGAAATAGATTTAATAGGTTTAATAAAACTAACGGCAATTTTTAAAAGGCTTTTATTTTATAGAATGACATGGTATTCCTGATAAATACCAGTATGTTTTTATTTTTCAAATGGTTCAATATATAGGTCAAACATGTAGATTATAATATTAGGTGACTAAAGTTGCCGAGAAGTTCGTACGTTTTTATTAGGCTTCCGTTAAAACGTTCGTTCGTTACGACTAATATATTATGTAGGAATTATTTGTTATCATCTTTTACACCACTTTTCTCAATTAAAGCTTACGAGTATTCTAAAATGCCCTTAAAATTACGACTATTCAGAAACTATCGAACAGATACAACAAATATATATATATATATATATATATATATATATATATATATATATATATATATATATATATATAATATATATATATATATATATATATATATATATATATATATATATATATATATATATATATATATATTATATATATATATATATATATATATATATATATATATATATATATATATATATATATATATACGAGGCTGGTTTGAAAAGTCCGTGCAAAAATAAAAAACTACTTATGTGTTTGGGGTAAACCTTTTTTATTTTTCGACATAGCCTCCTTTTAGGCTTATACACTTCGTCCAACGATGTTCTAGTTTGTTGATCCCTTCCGAATAATAGGATTTGTCCAAGTCTGCAAAATATCCATTAGTGTCTGCAATCACCTCCTCGTTTGAATAAAATCTTTGTCCCGCCAGCCATTTCTTCAAATTGGGGAACAAATAGTAGTCCGAGGGAGCCAAGTCTGGAGAATAGGAGGGATGTGAAACGAGTTGGAATCCTATTTCCATTAATTTTGCGACCACAACTGCTGAGGTGTGTGCTGGTGCGTTGTCGTGGTGGAAAAGGACTTTCTTGTGGGCCAATCGCGGGCGTTTTTCTTGCAGCTCGGTTTTCAAACGATCCAATAACGATGAATAATATTCACCTGTAATAGTTTTACCCTTTTCCAGATAGTCGATGAGGATTATCCCTTGCGAATCCCAAAAGACAGTCGCCATAACCTTTCCGGCCGAAGGAACGGTCTTCGCCTTTTTTGGTGCAGATTCCCCCTTGGTAACCCATTGTTTAGATTGTTGTTTGGTCTCAGGAGTATCCATGTTTTATCCACAGTGACGAAACGACGCTTAAAGTCCTCACGATTCCGTTTTTGGTCAAGCGTGAGCAATCGCGGCACCCATCTTGCGGATAGCTTTCTCATGTCTAAATGTTTATGCAAAATATTATGTACCCGTTCAGTCGAAATACCCACAGCACTAGCAATCGCACGCACCTTAACTCTTCTGTCATCCATCACCATATCATGGATTTGATCAATGATTTCTGGAGTCGTAACCTCCACAGGCCGTCCAGAACGTTCAGCGTCACTTGTGCCCATATGGCCAGTCCGAAAATTTTGAAACCACTTATAAACTGTTCTAGTCGAAGGTGCAGAGTCACCATAATGTTTATCAAGCTTCTCTTTAGTCTCCTGAGGCGTTTTGTCTTTCATAAAGTAATGTTTAATCACCACACGAAATTCTTTTTCGTCCATTTCTTGAAAATTACTCGACTTCCTTGATTCACACAAATGCCAAACACAAAGAAATAGACCAATATGGCTGAAACTTGGTGTGCGTTCGTTCAAGAGATGCTATTAACTAAACATGACCTCGATACGCGCCGGTGGTGCCATCTCTCGGACTTTGCACGGACTTTTCAAACCAGCCTCGTATATATATATATATATATATATATATATATATATATATATATATATATATATATATATATACGGTGGGTTGCCAAATTATTAGGGACGGTAAAAAAAAATGGAAATTTGAAGTATTTATTACAAATATGAAAGATAACATGGTTATTTACTTACAAAGTGTTTTTATTCATACATTGTGATTATTAATCTTAGCTATTATAACCTAAGATAATATAAATATAATATATATATATATATATATATATATATATATATATATATATATATATATATATATATATAACTAAAATGTGCTAATATTTGGTGATATTTCATTTGGCCATTATTAATGCTTCAAGTCGTTTAGGCATGCTTTCTATGCACTTTCTGGCATTTTCTTTTCTGTCAGTGTTATGGTGCCACACTCTAATTAGTTTTTCTATCAATTGGCGTTTAGTTGTAATCATTTCTTTAGCGATTTCTCTCTTGGTTATCTCCCAAAGATTTTCTATTGCGTTCATATCAGAAGAATTGCCTGGCCAGGGTAATATAGGTATGTTTTGGTTAGCTAGAAAAGTTGTGATGCTCCTAGCTTTATGGCATGGTGCTGAATCGTGCATAAAAATAAATTCCTCTGGATCTGGAAATCATTCTTGAAGTTGGGGAATAAGACGAGTCTGCAGGACTTTTTTGTACTGGTCTTGTTTCATGGTTCCCTGCACAATATGAAGCCTTCCAACCCCTTTGGCACTAATGACCGACCACACCATGACTTTGTAAGGATGTTTCACCTTCTCTACAATGCAGTCAGGGTGATATTTCTCGCCTGGTCGTCGTCGGACGAAGTTGCTCTTATCGGCCAAAATCTCAAATGTTGATTCATCTGAGAAACACACCTAAAATTATCGACCAAAGGTAAACAAAGTAAATAACTATAGTTTTAGCAAATTACCTTACTCCAATCTTCAACAGTCCTGTGGCGGCCTTCTCTTGCCCAGGCAAGCCCTTTCTTCTTCATAGGTTCTGTGAGTTTTGACTTTTTGACAGGACGATTTTTCCTCAGCCAATCGCCTCTGAATAGTTCTTTTTGAGACTGGGATCCCGGATTCCTGTACTAGGTGGGTTAAAACCTCAGCTCTTTTTTTTTTTCTATTTGCTAAGCAAATATCTGATTTTTCGATCAGAACGTGGGGTAGTAATTCTTTTTCTGCCACTTTTCCTCTCTCTTTTTGGAGACGATGACTCATTTTTATCCAAATTCAGCTTTATTCTGTTGACAACTGATTTAGAAACACCAGTAATTTCTGCTATTTTTCTCTGAGAATGATTTGTGTGGAGTAAAAGAGTTTTTACTTCGGATTTTTTTTGTGGAGAAAGGTCACCTCGTTTACCCATACTACAAATCAAAAAAAGTAAAAATAAGCATAACTTAGCAAAATTAATGAAAAATGTAATCGCCAAGAAAAAATGGTTAATACTTACATGACATAAAATGCTTTATTTAAAAAGAGAAAAAGTAAATACATAGAACAAACTTGAGAAATCACGATTACTCAGTAATAAACCTCTCTAGTACAACACCATTTGCACACTAATAGAACCAAAAAATAAACTTATACGTCATCCACCACTTCAAGTTATGTTGAGGGAATAATAATCAATAAAACAATAATTTGGCAACCCACTGTATATATATATATATATATATATATATATATATATATATATATATATATATATATATATATATATATATATATATGTATGTATATGTATATGTATATGTATATATATATATATATATATATATATATATATATATATATATATATATATATATATATATATATATATATATATATATGTATGTATATGTATATGTATATGTATGTATATATAATATATATATATATATATATATATATATATATATATATATATATAATATACGAGGTGCGACAATAAAGTACTGAGAATGATTTTTGTGAGCGAAATGCGGCCTTTATAGACACTCCATTTTTGACCTTGATCCTTACGCCACTAATAACCGAAGCGGCACACCCCGTGCAATCTCTCAGTCTTGAGTAGTGTTGTAATAAGTGAACACGTGTTTTTGTTTCTCGTCCCGAAAATGGAATCGCGAACAATTCAGTTACGATACGCCATTTCTTTTTGTGTTAAACTCGGTGAGAATGCGACGACAACTTACGGTAAGCTTCAGAAGCCTTTTGGAAATGAGGTTATGTCGAGAGCTCAATTTTTTTGTTGGCATAAAATGTTTTGTGAAGGCACAGCGAATATTGAAGACGAAGACCGAAGTCAAAAGTGAAATGCATGCTTATGTGCTTTCTCGATACCAAAGGCAATGTTCATAAAGAGTGGGTGCCTCCTGGACAAACAGTTAATCAATATTTCTACAAAGAAATTTTAGAAAGACTATGAAAACGAGTCCCCCGTGTCAGTTCAAACATTGTTGATACGTGAATTCTTCATCACGATAATCCGCCATGTCATTCTGCATTGTCTATACAGCAATTTTTAACCTCAAAACGCATTTCAGTACTACCACAGCCACCTTATTGACGGGATCTCGACCTGCGTGACTTTTTTATTCCCAAAAGTCAAATTGGAAGTCAAGGGACACAATTCTTAAACAGAAAAAGACGTCCAAAATGCTGTGACAAAGACATTCTAGAAAAAGCGTTCCAGAAAAGTTACCAGCTGTGGTAAGCACGTTGGGATAAGTGTGTGCAAGCAGAAGGAAACGACTTTGAAGGAGATCACATTACAGGAGACTAAAAACATAAATAATTTTTTTTATCACATCAGTCTCATTACTTTATTGTCGCACGTCGGCGTCATATATATATAGCAACAAGAAACCAAGCTCCTTTGAAACGTTTTACTTTCAAATGGATACAGTCAAAACACGATCCGGCGGGCCCTAAATAAACAACACAAACAGGAAAGAAAGACATATACTACAAAAGCATTTCTCCCATATATAGAAGGCATCACAGACAAAATAGGAAGACTTCTTGGGAAAACACCAAATTGAGACCATTTACACAACGAATCAAAAAATTAAAGATATTCTACCTACACCAAAAGACATTATAGCCTTAGAAGACCAAGGTGTATATGAAATTCCGTGTCAGGACTGCGGTGTTTCATACATAGGCCAAACAAACAGGAAAATTAGCGCCAGAAGAGACGAGCACAAAAACGCCGTAGAACAAAAATCCACCACCTCTTCTCTAGCACAACATGCACACAATACAGGCCACAAAATCGATTTTGACAATACCAGAACCCTACAAAAAAGTAATAACCTATTCACTAGGGTAATCAAAGAAGCCATAGAAATAGAAAAGAAGCCCAACAACTTAAATAATCGGGATGATAGCCAACGTTTACCGAACTCTTGGAAACATATTCTATCCCAGTACCAAGTCCAACCAAGAGAAACAATAATTCAACCATATGTTATTTCACCAACACAAACATTACAACGAACCACAGGACCGACAACGCGCAGCCAAAACCGAGCCTCTATTATCCAGATCCGTCCGAGCAATAGAATCACCCCCGAGCACATAAAACCGGCGCACTCGGAGCCAGTCTCGACATTCAACGCCAAGACACCGACCAGTGATCAACGCTTTGAAAACGCGAAACGTCAGCGAAATCGTCCATCAAGGGGCTTCAAGCTAACACGGGATACCCGAAAAACCACTACTACATTTCACACCCGTGAGAACATTCGTCAAAACATATATATATATATATATATATATATATATATATATATATATATATATATATATATATATATATATATATATATATACATATGCATATATACATACGGTCAGTCCAAAAAGTCTCCATACACCACCTGCTTTCTGTACGATTTTTCTGTTATGTTTAACTAGTTGATTGGAACTACGAGAAAACATGTTTAAATTAATATTTGAAATTTAACCAACAAGGATTAGTATTAAAAACAACTACAGAACATCTTATTTAGAAGTTACCTCATTGTTATAAAAATGTAAACAAAATTAATGTCAAAAAAGTCTTCATACACTTAACAATTACCAAAAATTGTTTGACTTATTCTTGTTCAAACTTTTAACGGAGAAAATAATAGAAGACGTAGAGTCACTAGGAAGAGATACAGAATGGGTAATAACAGAATTAGTTCGGTTTGTTACGTAGACGACGCAGCGCTGATTGCCGAAAGCGAAGACGACCTACAGATACAACTTTTTAAATTTTATCAAGCCTGTTGACAGCTTAATATGAGCATATCTACTGAAAAGACCAAAAGCAACATTACTGCCAAAGACTTCATCAGGTGCAAACTCGTAGTGTAAAGTAAACTCATAGAAGGGTTAGCCCAGTTCACATACCTTGGTGTGGACCTATCAAGCTATCGTGACCTAATCAGAGATCTTAGAGAATTAATTAATAAAGCAATCACGAGAAGATACCAATAAAACAACAAGTATGCGGCGTGCCGCTGAAATGAGAATCCTAAGAGCAGTTCGTAAAACATGTCTGAATGGGATACAAAACAGTGATATCAGGGAATAATTTGGCGTGCAAGACGTGGTAAGATGGGGGTAGACAAAGAAGAAGACAGAGGCATAAATACGTAAAAAGAATGGAGGGGCACAGGCTACCAAGGATCGCTCTGGAAGGAAAACCAGCAGGTAAACGTCCATCGGAGAGACCACCTAAAAGATGGAGAGATAGCTGGCAATCTACCTAGCAAGAGCTTCCACAGCCTCGTAATTAATAGATCATCAGATCTATAAAAAGTATAAGAAGAACAAGAAGTAGACTTATTTTAGGAAGCACTATCATCTGGTAAAAATATAGATCAAGGTTCTTGTTTTCATATTTCAAAAAAATATATATAAATAGAAATTATTTTTAAATTACTATACATCTAGAGTCGCACGCAGATTATATTACTAATACATTTCCGCAGGTATTATATAACTTGTATATTACCAGTCAATGTGGATGAGACGGTGTAAAATTTAAAACCAAATCGATACTTGTTTTATTGGGTTTCATCGAATTATTTGTATAACGGTTATCAGAATACCGAAAAGTAAGCAAAAAATAAAATTACTGTGTGCCTAGTTCTTTATTTTTCCATTTTAGTCATGTTTTCGACAAAAAAACCCTAAGGCTGTGGACGTGGAAGAATCCGGATGGTAAAACAAGAAACGAGATCGATTATATTATCACAACCCGAGAAAATACTGCAAAGATGTATCAGTACTCAACAAGTGTGATACAGGTAGCGACCACCGCCTAGTAAGAGCTTTATTTAAACTAAATCTGAAAGTAGAAAGAAAGAACATGATTGAACATAAACACACAAATTTTCCAACTATGGAGATGCTTAAGAAAAATCAATCACAGATACAAACAACATTGAAAACTCTCCAACCAGTAGACAGTTTAAAAAACATGGAAATAAATATATATATATATATATATATATATATATATATATATATATATATATATATATATATATATATGAATATGAAACATTGAACAAAGCCATAAAGAAAGAGAAAATACAATACAAACCTAATAATTAACATCATTGAAGAAAACAAAAATATGGAAATATTGAAATCCAAGATGTCACAAGATAGAATTAAATTAGTAAAATTACGAAATAAAACAGGTAAAATAATAACTGACAGGAAGAAAATAACGAATGAAATAAAGGAATTCTACACAAAACTCTATTTCTCGACTATACCAAATCCAAATCCGTAGCAAAAACATATTCTTAACGTTGGCTCGGAAGAAATTCCTGAGGTAAGCCGAAGTGAATTGGAAACTGCTTTAAAACAGATGAAGATTAAGAAATCTCCAGGTGAAGATAAAATAACATCTGAAATATCGCAAATGGGAGGAATAAACGATACAGATATTACTTAACAAATGTATTGAAGAATACCTGTACATTGGCAAAACAGCGAGGTTATACTTTTATTTAAGAAGGCGATCACGAAAACCATGAGAACTATCGCCCCATCAGCTTGTTATTGTATTTGTACAAGCTTCTTACTAAAATTGGCAGAAACCGTCTAATAAATAAGTTTGATGACTACCAAGCAGTCGAACAGGCGGGCTTTCGCAACAGATCATATCGAAACGCTACGCCTTTTAATAGAAAAAGCGACCGAATATAATATTAAGATGCACTTAGCTTTCATCGATTATAAGAATGCTTTCGACTCCCTGGAATATTGGGCAATTAAGCAGTCCTTAACTCATGTTAGAACAGATTCAAGATATACCAAATCCGTAAAATTCATATATGAAAATGCGTCATTAATGGTTAAATTAGATGAAGATCGAAAAAAAGAACCCATAAAGATCAAGTACGATGTTAAGCAAGGCGACACAATTTTACCAAAATTGTTTACCCTGGCCTTGGAGGATGTATTTAAAAGCCTTGAGTGGAAAGGGAAGGGAATTAAAAACGATGGCATATATTTATTTATGGTACATTACTTGCGATTCGCAGATGATGTAGTACTGATCAGCGAAATCTAGAAGAACTGAAAATCATGAAAGAACAAGCTTCACAGAAAGTTGGACTCGAGATGAACATCAAGAAAACAAAACTTCTAAGCCCACAAAACCAAAAATTAAGATCAGCACAGAAGAGATCGAGAGAGTGGAAGAGTATATATACTTAGGACATAAGATTAGATTGGATAAGAACAATCAAACAGCGGAAATATCAAGGTAAATTGGTCTCAGTTGGACTGCATTTCAAAAACTGGGATTCATTCTAAAATGATATATCTCCATGACCTTAAAAAGAAGTGTGTGTGTGTGTGCGAGAGCTACATACTTTCAGTAAGTACGTAAAGGCTGGAAACCATGACCTTTACAAAAAATTATCTTTGTCGACTCAAACGTACTCAATGGGCAATGGAAAGATCGATGTTAGGTGTTAGTTTACGAGAACACATTAAAAACGACGATATCAGACGAACAACAAAAATTACAGAAAGAGCGGCAAAATTAAAGTGGTAATGGGCGAGGCATGTGGCTAGAACGAATGATGGTAAATGGACAACAAAATTACTTAAATGGAGACCTTGAGAGAGCAGATGAAGTGTCGGAACACCAATGAAGACAATTGAAAGAAATTTGAAGAGGCCTGTCTCCTGCAGTGGAGAAGCAGTGGCTTATAAAGAAGAAGAAGAAATTATGTGACAGAATTTGTTAGTGTTACAAAACCCTTTCAGTCCTTATCTTGTTTATCGACCTATGTAAATAAATAGACCTGCATTTTCTTGTGTTTTTCTCAGATCAACGTAAATTAGCATTAGGGCGCAACTGTAGTTCACCCTTAGAAAAATTTTACTTACTGAAATTTTTAAACCGGCACACAGTGTGTCGACTAGTACAAGTTAGCTGGACAAAATTATTTTTTCACTTACTTCAATTGTTTATGTATATTCTAGGCATATTAAGTTATTTTAAGAAAAAATTCATCGCGTTGGTTTTCATTATGGGCGTGGCTAATTTTTTCCCCTAAATTAGTCAGCTACGCAGACATATTTAACGATAACTTGGGAACAACTTGTCAGATTTTTATAAATAAAACATTAAAAAATGTGTAACAAAATTTTATTAAAGTTGATTGAATATTATTTTATTCTATCTTTTATCGTTTTGGAGTTATTTAGAAATTAATGGAGAGAAAAATTTTTTTTCGTGTAAAATTCATTATTTTTTTCGGTAAAAAAAGCGCAATAACAAAGAAAAAAAAAAATATTATACATTTTTACGACAGCTGCGTATCTGGAAAATAAAATAAGGTATTAATCATGAAAATCGGTTAATAAATGTGGGTTTTATTCACAATTTACCGCAGGTACTCAATATCGATAAAATTTGTGTAATACAGCCACCCTTGCATATCGCGGTAGGATTGCATCAGCTTACCAGGTAGATAACGGAACTAAAGGGCAAGGGTATTTTGTATGGTTATTAGAATTAAAAATTATAATACAGTGTCTTTCATTTAGCTGCATTTCGCTTACCTGTATTTTTTGTCCAGCTGCACAAAACATTGTATAACAAAAACAAAATATTCTACGTATGTGCACGAATTTTTCTACAAACTTGAATGTGCAACTAAATGAAATACACTGTATTATTATTTTTAATAATAACCAGATGAAAAATCATTTATTGCATTTGTCAATTAAAAATAAAACAATTAATCCATAATACTTAGTTTTATTGACACAAAAAGGATAAAACTCAAATAATACCTGCCTTTCAGGTAGGTAACTTGTGCATTATACATACATAAGTAGTTGGTATTTTAAAATGTTTTTGATTTTTTTAAGGTACATATTTCTTGCTGTTCGGTTCAAAAAAAAATTGTTTTTGAAAATTCCAGTCAAAAATTGTTTTTGTTTAATTTTAAAGTAAATGTTATAAATGCTCTGTAATAAATTTAGCATAATGACACTGACTGTAATTATATGTAAAATAAAAATACTCATTTATTGATAAAGAAAAATTTACAAGTCAAGGTTTACATGCTCAGTACAAGCAATACATAACTAAAAAATAGTAGCTGAACCTAATAATCATCATCAGAGTCTTCTGATGAGTCGTTTACTGTGTAATCGTCATCATTCTGTGGCATTGTGCGACAATATGATGACGATTCCAATCTTGACTCTTCTATGCTAGGGCTTACAATTAACTTTAATACATTTGTACATATTTTTTTTTCGGCTTTTTTTTGGGAATCTCTCGAAGGTTGTTGATCAAAGGATCAGATGTTCTAATTAACATGCACAGTAAGTCTCTATTCGTGGCAACACGCGAGCACTTGCGGGTGTTGTACTCCCTAAATCTGCGGCAATCTTTGTTCCGTGCTTCTTGAGCCTCTTCGGAAAGCTGCCCAATTGGAAGCAATGCCGCTTTGATGACTTCTGTGCTGTGAATTAATATTTTATGCACAGTAGTAGGCATACAGTACCACGAATAGAGACTAAGATAATGTTTTCTGGTTTCAAGACAAAATTTTTTGAATTCAACTAAGTTTATCTCGAATCCAGAAGACAATGTTCTCAAAATAACATCAAACTTTTTTATAATTGTAACATCCAACCCTGTGATCTGAGCACTCATCTCAGCATTCTTAAAAAAAAGCGACGGGCTGTATTTCCATCATTTGAAGAACCAAATCCTGGCTTTGGTTTATCTACAATGAGTCCCATCTCGTTCTTAAATTTCAATTTGGTTTCCTCGGAACGAACCTTGATATCTGCTTTGTCTTCGTTGCTTCTAGCATGCCATTTCTTAATATTCAACTTGTAACTGATATGTAAAAGACATTCGAAGCAACGAATCCAAGCATGAAGTGTAGATAAACCAAAGCCAAAATGTTCTTGATTGCTGTTAAACATCGCGGGGTCATCGTTCATCGTCTTGGGGGTGGCGCCACAGATGAAACACTTTTGGGATGAACTAGTTTCCGTTAAGGCGTTACACACCTTTCCGTCTGTCATTGTCAGCAAAAGTTCGTGTTTTTACAGAGATTTGAGAATCACCAAAGTTGATAAGTGTTGGAAGAAGAGCATTAACTTCTTCC
This sequence comes from Pachyrhynchus sulphureomaculatus, assembly GCA_019049505.1. Taxonomy (NCBI): domain Eukaryota; kingdom Metazoa; phylum Arthropoda; class Insecta; order Coleoptera; family Curculionidae; genus Pachyrhynchus; species Pachyrhynchus sulphureomaculatus. The sequence continues at coordinate 37,161,865 of CM032449.1, read as the reverse complement.
AACAATCTATTTGTCTCCACTAACGTGAAGTCGTTCGTTTCTTTGGCAAATATAAATTTGATTGGGCGACAATACAAAGTTGATGAAGGCCGAGGATTTTGCCAAATAATTTTGGACCCATCATATAACTTAAGGGGAACTAAAGAAAATACGAAAAGAAACTCGTCCGTATATTCAGTGTTCTTAAATCTCTGTTTGTATGTGCTGTGCCCAGAACTTCCATTACATCCCCATTTACTAACAAGTGTAAACGATGAACTTATTGGGAGCACACTGCTGATAACTTCATTCTGTGCTAATACTAGACGTTCCACTGTTTTATTTAATAAGGCTTGCAAATTTATTTCAGCACGAGTTTCTGTTATAGCAATGTGCTCCTCTGCAGGGTAACAGGCCTGTTTGGACTTTTTTAAACTAAAATATGACGGAAACACATTATGCCCCGCCTTCATGGACCACTTCCTAGTTTGTTTGTAAGAATGCGTTGTTGACTTAGAATCTATATAGTAAGCTAAGGCTTCGTCACTACTTAATTGCCTAGGATTAACGGAACTGGTATTTTTAGACTTAATAATATTATCTGGGCTCTCACTAATGTCTCTAATCACATTGGCAATTTTCCTTTACCCTGCTGAACGCACAGCAATTTCGGCAGCAGTCACCAATTCACTGACACTTCGGGATTCTACGAGATCCACGACGCGACGTTTCTTCGTCTTAAACGACGATTCCTCGAAATCTTTGCGAGGTCTTCCTGCAGGAGTCACATTCTCACTTGATGTTGAAGGTTGTGGCGCAAAAGAACTCGCAGTAAACTGTATGTCTGCTTCATCCAACCAATTCTTATTTTTAATTAAAAAACGCTCCTTCGACTTTCCTGAAGCCAACCATTTGGCACCAAACTTATTAGACAAGTTGGATATCTTCAACTTTATTTCTTTTTGGCTGCTTTCAGTAATGTCACCAAAGTGAAATTTTGAAGAAAGAAAGTCATATACACGCGGGATTTTTTTTTCATTCTTCATGTGTTTCAACCACTCCTCAAAAAAGGCTACCCTTGAAATAGAGTAAACGTGTTCTGGAAAAAAAAAAAAAAAAAAAACATGTTGTACTAAAGTGTGCTAAACAATATGTGTATTTTTACGAAGAATAAAGTTATTTATGTGTAATATCTAAAAACTAGCCCGGATAGAGGTGAATTCTGTTTATTCTGAACTTTCAAAGTTTTTTTTTTTAAAAAAAACACGCTAAAATATATAGGCTATTTAAAAAAAAATACTAAAAATTCAAATTAATAGATTCTGATTAAAAAAATACATTAAAAAATAGTACTTACCCTCAGTATTAATATTTATCACAAAAACTTTCACAATATTACAATATGTCACTATAAGATGTGCACGAAAGTGTCGCTAAATTGCAACTGATTGATTGAAAGAGCTGCATTAAACTCATTACCTGACTTCTGACGCTTATGACTCGCCACTTGCAAATTTGATAAACAACCTTTTCTCGGAATTCGGGGTTTGGTGGTGTTGTTTACGTTTTGCAAATAAGATTTCCTGGAAATCATAACATGAATTTTGTCCACCTAGCATGTTCTACGCGACACACTGTGCGGCATCAAGTTTTTTTCTTTTTAGTGTCCTGTACCAAAATTGAAAAATGGAACACTCTGTGTGTCACAGCCGATTGTCGCCGAAACTATTTGACATAGAAAGTTGAAATTTGTCAAAAATATAGAAATTGTTGACCTAATCACAGCCGTGTAGTTTTCAAAGTTCAATTTTGATTTAAGGGGTTAATTTGGGGCGTGAAATCGGAAGTGAAAAAAAAATTGTCAATGTCATCGAGTGGGGTATCAAATGAAAGCTTGTGAAAACACGAATTCAAAAATATATATGACGTAATACTCGCACAAACGATATATTATTTTTAAAAAATTGCCAAAAATCGCTGTCCCCTCACTCTATTTCTCGGAGTACTAATCGAAAAATTTCGAAAAAATTCTGCAATATTCTTCATAAAGCCTAGATTCAATGAAAATTACCAAGGGTGCGTTACTTTTGATAATTTCTATAAAATATATAAAAATAACCTTTACATTTTTCGATATATGTTTCGTACTTGTATACAAGTATAGATAAAAGTATAAACACACATGTACATCAAGGATCTAAGATGTTATCGTGAGAGATTTTTACAAATATTTTTTGGAATCTGATATTAATAGTCTATCCACCTATTTGAATAGCATTGGTACGAGGGCCGTCTTTTAAGTTTTTACAAACGACCACTAGATGGCGCTATTGAGCTGTGATATTACCATTGTTGTAAAATTTGACATTTGTTATTGTCAAAACAGTGGTAGGTCAGAAATTGGCCGAGTGGTTTGTTTACAGTGGCAGTTTAAAAGAAAAGAGTTTTGTGAACAAATGGAAATTTCACGTGAAGGTTTTCGTTTGATAATCGCTTCGTTCAACTTTTGGTAATAAATCACCATCAGAAAAGACTGTTTACAATTGGTTTGCAGAATTTTCTTCATGGTCGTGCTTCTGTCAGTGATGAATTTCGTGAGAGTCTACCAAAATCGGTTGTTGTTCCAAAAAACATCGATGCTGTCCGCAACATGATTGAAGTATGACTTACCGTGAGAAGAGTTATCCTTACGTATATCGAAAACTGCATTACATTCGATTTTACATGAACATTTGGCTGTGAAAAAGGTCTGTTCCCGATAGATTCCGCATAATTTGACCAAAACTCAAAAACAGGCAATTGTCGTAAGGAAATGCTCAAAAAATGCGACCGAGGACATGCAAAATCGGTATACAACATTTTAACACGAGACGAAACTTGGATATATTTATACGAGTCGGAAACTAAGCAACAATAAACTGTTTGGGTGTTGTATTATTCATTTTTTCCTAGATTTTAAGATCATGTTACGACACTATTTCCACTTATAATTTACATTTTTTTACTTTACTTACTTATTTACTAACTTTTAAGCAGTGTAGTTTTGAATTTTTGAGCCGTTTATTTTACAGTGTGCATTGCGGGTTACCTACTGGACCTATTTAATTTGCATCGAATGCGTCCGATTGGCTAAAGATTTCTATCCGGGAAGTAGCCAACTTGAAGACGTGATTTTAAGGAAAGGAGAAAAATATTTAAGGTTCCGGATGGCATGAATATACGCTTTTTCCAGCCGAGATGTAGTAAAGGCTTTTTCCAGCCGAGTTCTAGTAACGTCTTTTTTCCCATCATAGAGCCGCAGTGAGCTCTTCTTTTGATTATGTAGCCAGAGAGGGCTTTTCCTTTAGTAAGCCGCCCAGTGGGCTTTTTTATCACGTTGCCGTACTCGTTTATTATTGATGTAGTAGTGCAGAAACGGTTTTAGTTTTCAAGTTCAAGGCCTTTTCCTTGAAATATCCTACTTATTCCCAGACCTTTAGGGGTCAAGAAATGTTTAGCAGCCCAAAGGGAACTGGGGTAGCCAAGGTGGAAACATCAGTGTTATGAATATCTCATCAGGACAGGCCAAAAAAATCATAGAAAAACCGTAAGTCATCAGTATATCAATCCATAGACCTAGCTTCCTGCTGACAAGTGCGTTTACATCGTCTATTCAGCACGTGTAACTCGTGAAGTAAATTCCACGAACTTTTAACATCGTGTTTAGCTAAGTCTTTAATTAGAATCCTGATTTAAAGACTCTAGATAATCGTACCATCTACTAGACTAAGGGATTTTATTTAGTAGTAGTAATTTTAAAGTGTAGCGAAGATAGAACTTTTAATTTTGTCATTAATAAACCTTTTCTTTATTTAAATCTAGCGTTTCACTGAATTACCCGTTTTATCTTTCAAGACACAACGGTTTGTACCACATTAAATTTTTTTTAACAACTACATAACCCTTCAGTATTTTTTCATTTTTTTGAGCTGAAGTTGGATTCTTTTTATTTTAAAATGAATGGTGCCCAAAATCTGTACAACCAAAATTTTAAACAACTATAGAGACTATTTTCAAAAGACGTACAAAAATGATCTCTTATCTATATTTCTATACCAAAGCACCTGAGCTAGTTTATATCTAATTTCTTTAGTTCTTTCAGTATTAATATCCACTCAATCCATTCTCAGAAATTAACATATACGTAAGGGGCAAATAACGACTTCTATTTAATAAATAATATATTTATTAAAAGCAAAGAAGTTAAGACGTTTCAAAATTGCGCCTCAAAGTTCGAGCGTTATTAAAAGGTTACAAAATTGCGCCCAAATGGGAGGGCAATTTTTTTAACACGCCACAGTGTTCCAAAATAAACCGAATCCTACAGAAGTGATTTGTTTGAGAAGCACTTCTAAGAAAATGATCGCTTGTTTGGTTTACTGGATATGCTGCAACCATCGCATTAGAGGATCGAAGATCAGTTAATGCTAAATGGTATACAACAAATTGTTTGCCAGCAGTCATCGATGATATCAGGAAAAACGACCGAAAACGTCGTATAGTTCTTCATCAAGACAATGTCAGCTCTCACACATTTGTTTAGTTGACGGAGAAAAACATCAAATTGATGTCTCGTTGCCCGTATTCACCTGATTTATTGCTTCCTGCTTTTTGTTCCCAAATCTCAAAAAAAAATTCGTGGACAGCGATTTTCATCACCTCAAGAAGCTGTTGAATCCTTCCAAAACCATGTTTTTGAGGTACTAACTTCAGAGTGGAATTTGTTTGAACACATGGAAAAGTGTGCAATCTTAAACGATTTGTACCAATTTTTTTTTTTCTTTCATTGTTTTTGTAAAAACTTAAAAGGTAGCCCTCCTACAAATGACAGCAGATACTAATGATATTGAAGTTCATGTTATAGTTTTTTTAGCCATCACAAACAAGTTTGTGTCCGAGTCCTAGATATTGACTTTTGAAAACTCATTTGGGGTGTGTTTTGTGAAGTCATTGATCATTTTCTACCTTCGAAACAAAAATTTTTATTTTAAAAGCAATAGCGGTACGGAACACTAATTGCGCAAGTTGGCCGGTTCTTTTCATCTAAAAATGGAGTTGGATAGAAACTCATGTTACGAAACTAATAAATATAGCTTATTCGACTTGAAAACCTAAAATTGAGTAAACTAACCAATTAATTTAATAACCGACAATGATTTTGATTTACTGTTCTCAATTTAAAATAATTTTAGTAGATTAGAACACTCCTATTTGTCATTAGCATAGCGTTAATCCTTTTACCTTGTCTTTGTACCATTGCTATGCACGTTAGTAGATTTGTCCAATATATTAACAACAAATTGTAACATAAATATGAACATTTTAAATTTTTATATTTATTTTTATTAAAAAAAAAACAAGTTCTTTTATTGCACATTCTATACATTTTAAAACGTAATAAATTTTAATTTACAACTTTGTTTATTATGTATATTGAATATATTATTCAAGAGATTAACATAGTATTGTGCTTATAATGAAATAAAAAATATGAATACTTTTATACCAATATCAAAGTTTATTTGCAAATCTAAATAAACATACCAGTCCTGGCGGTCGGAATTTAAACCTACAAAACGAGTAATATCGATTTGTTAACGTTTAACGTTAGTTCTTGGTCTTATCTGAGGTATTGTGGAATGGATTCCGGACCAAATATCGAAAGACGCAATTTCGAAAGACAAATTATTGAAGGACATATAATCTAACGCACTAATGTTCGAATGGACAATTGTTCGAACGGACAACATTTCGAATGGACAAATATTCGAATGGACAGTTTTTCGAAAACTACTTAATTTATCCTTCCTTTAGAAAGATAAAATTTAAAGTATAGTAAATGCAAGAACTAAGTAGGATTAAGTAAAACTGATATATAGATATTTATACTGTATAATAATGATTTGAAGATATTTAATACGTATTCAATGACACTTAAGAATAGCCATATGTTACATATTTTGTCAATACTGTAGCATTATAGACACATTTACAAAGAAATATTTACAGCTAAATTATTTAAAAACCCTGCAGGATCATCTACACAAAACTGTTGTAAGAGATTTTTTTATTCTTAGGTCAAGAACAACGTATTTCGTTTTCCGAAGAGTCGCGATTTATTTTTACTGGGCTAATCCATGTTTCCTCAAAGTAGTCCACGACTTCGTTTGCTTCTTCAGGTACGGTTTCGGCAGCTGCATTAAAAAATAATTGAACATGTTTCGGTGGTATAAAAGCCAAAGCTGCCAGAAGTTTCATTTGCTGGGCGAATTCGCCGTTGGTGTCATATTTTTGTTTTGAACCAGGACTTTGTATTTTTCTGTCCTATAGGGCTTGGCAAAAATGAAAAAAACATCCTCGAATAGAAGAAAATGAAAAAACTGTTTCTATGGAGGCAACCGTTGCTATTTCGAAGTCTATCAGGAATGATTTTGGATGAAGTTCTGGCAGTAAACTTTTTACACCTTCCAGTAATCTGATGTAGGTCCCCTTGATCTTGTTTGGCAGTGCATGAATTAATGGTAAACACGACAAGGTGAAAAATGCGTATATGGTGTATACTTGGTAAAATATTTTAGAGGTCGTCTTGAAAGTGCCATCCATATAGGTTCTTTTTGCTGGCAAAAATTATTATTCTGTCTTTACTAGGTCCTGAATCGAACAAAAGAAAAGGCTCGCCACTTTGTACTTTTTTGGAATATCTGAATCTTCTAGGTTGTTTGATATTATTGACTTCATTTTTTTTTGTTCTCTCTCTCTCTCCGTCATGTTCTTTTGAGATTCTCGAAGGTAGATCAAGCTGCTGCAGTAAGGTGGTCGACATCTGAGGTGATTGCCGAAACTATATAGTGTAGCGTAACTCTGGTTATTTTGGTCGACTCTTTAATTTTATTTTTGATTTTTAAGGCAGCATTCCCCAATGGTTGTGGGCGTTTCCTTTAACGATGATTTCTCCCTCTGTGATGACTCGGCGTTTATATTTCTTCTGGGCAAAATACTTTGTTGCATTCGATGTCTTTTTGGCTAACTAAATATTCTAAAGCCATTTTATCTTTCTTAAATCAAGGGAAGAAGATAGAATAATGAATACTTTATCATTTTTTCGGCTTTTATACCCGCCTGCCTTAAATACCTATACCTATGTTTCACTTAATCCTTAATTAATAGCTACAATTGAAAGGTTGAATAACCCAAGTGCACAAGCCGTTCTGTAGGTAAGAGGGATTAAAATAACAGAAAACCCTTTTTTTCAACATGGCCTTTATAGGTACCTACTAAAATTCTCTTATTACAGATTATTTCTATAAAATGTTTTGAAAAACAAATGGAAATATTTTTATTATATTATATTCTTAAGTGTCATTGTATGCGTATTACTTAACCCTAACTAGTTCTTGCATTTATTATACTTTAAATATTATCTTTCTAAAAGAAGGATAAATTAAGTAGTTTTTGAAAAACTGTCCATTCGAATATTTGTCCGTTCGAAATATTGTCCGTTCGAACAATTGTACATTCGGACGTTAGTCCCATCGATTATATGCTTTTCGATAATTTGTCTTTCGATATTTGGTCCGGACATGTTATGGAATGTTTACTAATTTTCTTCAAGTTTTAATACAGAAAAATTTAACTGAACTGAAATAAATTTGTACTAATGTGAAAATTAAAAATATAAAAGTAGTCTCGTCTTTTCAAATTTTTAAAATTTATTCTTGTAACGGATCAAAAATACAATATTGATGTACTTTTTTACAACAATACCATACCAATCTTCTGATTATTTATAATACTATTTTATTACGATTTAACCACATTTTGTCAAGACTTACTTTTTTTTCCACTACTCTTTACAGCCATCAGCACCTCCATCGGTCGCTAAAATTGCCAATTGAAAAGAATGACAGGTAAAACAAGTGGACAAAGATAATGATCACCAATCATCAAGTTTAAAAGTTTAACCAATGAGAACTGTTAGCTGACAAGTTTTAACAGTGAAAATGATATTTGTTTTAGTCGGTATTATCCTCAATTGACTTTGATATTGGTATAGGCTTAGACCAATTTATTGTATAGCTGTACATTTTTTTAATGGTTTCTTGGAATAGTGAATTCCAGTAAAGTAACAACTAAATTTCTTGATGCGTCCTGAATTTTCATCCTACGGGATAAATAAATAAACGAAAGGTGCAAACATTTATTGTTAATCAAACCCTATCTCGAATCACTTTATCTTTTTTATCCAACCGTATTAAACTGATTTGCTTTATTATTTTGTTAACCATTTTAGTTATTTTAATTTTTGTTCCCAGCCCTCCGTAAACGGCTCAGTCACCACTCCTATCCATAACCACCTTTCACCCTTACAAGCAACCCCTCAAGTCCCCCCGAAGCCGGTGCCGCCCCCTAGGGATCATTTGAAAATCGAATCGGACGGTAGACTGGTCAATAAGGCAGTAGCGCCACAGTTACCCGCTAGAATAGCTAACAACAATAATAATATTAATGCTACTACTCCCTATACGTCAAATCACACCGGTGGTAACAAAACGTCAGTGGTCACGGAACCTACCAGGGAGCAGTTGGATAGTATTAAGAAATACCAGGTTAGTGTTTTTTTTTTTTTCGTTGTTTTATTTTTAGTTTTTTATTTTGCTTTAATTACTTTAGAGACGAATAAAATTCTGTTTTAGGGATGTTTGTTTGGTCTACTCTTTCTGCTATAAAATTCTTGAAATACGAGAATGAGATTCTTAACTACTGACTATTCGTGTTGTATATGTCTATAATGTACACTTTAAATAAAATAAATCCCTTTCGCAATTATTTGCCCATAAACGTCAAATTTTTACGCCAATTCGACCGAAACATCTTTTATTTACGAATAGCAGAAAGGGCTGATCAATCAAAGGGGAGGAGGGGACAACAGAAGTTTATAATTTTTTTTAAATAGAAACATGGAGAATTAGAATAAGTCTATTAAACCGAAGCCATAAAATTTATTTTAACTTATGTGATACTCTATAGCGTCTTCGCATAACAAATATGAGTGGAATGCAACAGTTTTGGGCTTTTTGTGATGTACGGGGTCGGAAATATCACGACATAGTCCATAAACATTATTACAGTATAATTAGAATAAATATTTTTTAGTGGCGGCAAATGTCCTAAAATTTTCATGATTTTTGGAAATTAGAAATCGATTTAACTACTTTCAAACAGTGCCAACATAATTAACAACATTTTTTTCTATTTTAGTCAATTTTTTCACGTTTTAAAAAACGCCTTCGGCTCACTTTTTCTTAAACATCTCAGCTTCTGTTCGTTGTTACGCGACAAAAAAATCTCAAATATCTTCAAAAATTCACTACAAATGGCAACAAAATCTAGACCATCAAACTTTGTGTACGTATTTACTAAATTCTAAACTACTATCCATAGAAATCGCATTCGTATTTTACCACAGGTAATCTAGGCTAACTAGTTATCATTACTGGTATGCAAATGCCGTAAAATTTTCTTGATTTTTGGACATTTTTGGGTATAGCTTGGAAATCGATTTAATTACTTTGAAACAGTGCCAGCATAATGTAAACGAGTTTTCTTAGCCTAATTTTGACTGCAAGGCCATTTTTCTTATATTTTAGTGCACTTTTTCACATTTTACATTCGTTGTTATGCGACAAAAAAATTAATTTTACTCGTCATAAAATTGCCTAAAAAACTGCGTAGATTGCATTAAAAAATATGAAGTACTCGTACATAACCTAAAAAAGTATTTACTGCGGCAAATTGAAAAATGGTTTTTTACTGGTAACTCCCGTTCAATTCGACATTACGGCTTTAAATTATAGGAAAATATAGCTTTGATATTAACAAAAAAGTGTGCCAAATTTTATTAAAAAATATTAAGTGGATTGGTCAAAATTCGGATTTTAGTTCAAATCTTATGGATTTTTCTCGTGGAGAAAAGGTCGTAGTAAGCTTTTTTTTAAATATGTGAAATTTTATGCTCTTCAAGAAGGTTAGAAGGAAAAATAAAGAATATACAAAAAACTATCTTATTTTTCAATTTTTTCGTTGCAAAAAATTAATTTTTTTTCGCTTCTGTTCTAGAAAAGGTCTGATTCATTCTCTTTATTTCTATTCAATATTTTATCTTAAATATGTCATTAAAAAGTGATTTTAAAACAAATAAAATTATGATTTAGATAAGAGAAATTTTTATTGGAAAACCATTAATATTAAACAAAAACAAGATTAAAAGAGAAGACATATGGGAAACATTGAGAAAAAGAGAAATATCAGAAATAATAATAAAAGGCGTACAGAATTTAAACAAGGAATCAACAAATTATATAAGAACAAGACAAGACAGATCTGATATATTTGAAACAACTATGGGCCTTAGACAGGGATGCATCCTGAGCCCCATATTTTTCTCAATAGTTCTGGATGAAGCAATAAAAGAAGCAAAGAAGAAAGGGGTAAGGCCATACCAGATAGGATATTGGAAAAGATAGAAATATCAGAACTATGCTATGCAGATGATATGGTTATTATAGCAAAATACGAGGAAACGCTTAATAAGAACGTACGGATATATAAAGAAACACTGGAAAAAATAAACATGAAAATTAATAAAGAAAAGACAAAGATAATAGGAAAACAAAAGCGACAACATGAAATAAAGATAGAAGAGGAAAGGCTGGACCAAGTGAAGAAGTTTAAATATTTAGGATCAACAATAACGGAGGGTGGAAGGATGGAAGAGGAGATCAAGGAGAGAATAATAACAGGAGGAAGATTATTCAATAGTATAAAGAACACATTCCTAGGAAGGAAAGAGATACCAAAAAATAATAAAGTCCAAGTATTCAAGAAGGCTGCAACAGCAATACTTTTATATGAAGGAGAAACATGGACAATGACAGAAAGAAGAAAGGAAAGATAACGGCTACAGAAATGAGATTCATAAGGAAAATAGAGGACAAAACAAGGATGGACAGGGTTAGGAATATACAACTCAGAGAGAATTTGAACCTGAAACCAATGGTGGAAAAGGTTGAGGAAGCCCAACTAAGATGGTATGGTCACGTCGAAAGGATGCCTGAACAAAGAATAGTTATACAAGTGTTTGAAGCCAAAGTGAGCAAGAAAAGAACAAGAGGTTGACCTAGAAGGGCATGGTTGGGGAATGTTAGAGAGGCAGTAACCAGAAGAGGAATAGAGTGGGAACACGCAAGACGAGCCACACAGGATAAAAAGAGGTGGAATGAAATATGGAAAAGACAAATATAGAATAACTCAACTCCACGGGCCTTACACCTCTAAAGGGGTAGAAATGCATAAGGATTAAGTAAGTAAGTAAGTATTAATACATTAATACTCGTACATTTACTAAAATTATCACACATAGATATTTTTAGGTTATGTAGCTAATATTTTTTAATGCAATCTACGCAGACTTTTAGGCAATTTTATGACGAATAAAATGATTTTTTTTTGCCGCATAACAACGAACAGGAGCTAAGATATTTAAGAAATAGTGTGCCGAAAGCATTAAAATGTGAAAAAAATGCATTAAAATAAAAGAAAAGTGGTCTTGTGGTCAAAATTAGGCTGCGAAAACTCGTTTACGTTATGTTGGCACTGTTTCAAAGTAGATAAATTGATTTCCAAGCTGTACCCAAAAATTTCCAAAAATCATGAACATTTTACGGCATTGGCGTCCACTGTTTATATATGTGAGTCAACAACTAAACCCAAGCTTTTACCTTTATCATTCAATGATTGACAACAATGATGGACAAATGATACTTTCATGATCATTTTGTTGTTAATATTTTTTCTATTACTACACAATATTACTGTTGATTTGGACGGGTTTAATTTAAACATATAGCCAGAAGTTATGTTAAAAACAAAAAATATAATTGAGTATCGTCTGCATATATATTGTCATATTACATATAAATATAATGAATTTTAGACATAGAATTTGGCGGGATTAATTGTCTATTTTGATTGGTATTGTTATTTCCGCCAAATTTTCGTTGCTATTAATATTTTATATGTGCCCTTTTATTTACGGTGTTCTAAAATTCCTTAATTGCTAACATTAAGTAAAGACGGTAGAACGGAAAAAGAAGCGGAGAATAGACTAAGTAAAGGAAAGGCGGTCATAAGATACCTAAACTCTGTTCTGTGGTCGAAGAACATAATATCACAGAGAAAGCACCTCATTTATAATGTAGTATTTAAGAGCGTCGTGGTATATGGTTGTGAAACTTGACAATTGACGAAACGAGTGAAATAGAAACTAAATGGATTACTGACGACGGCAACTTATAAGGCCCGGACACGTGGAAGGAATGGAAGAACACCGGATAACAAAGATGGTTCTAAAGTGAGTATTAAGCGAAAAGGGGAGAAGAGGGAGACCAAGAGCGACATGGTTTGGAGGTGTTCAGAGGGCAATGTCAGAGAGTAATCTAAGACCCAGAGATTGGAAAGATCGAAGAGGATGGAAACTGGGGACCGGAAGGCTATAAAAAAACCAGATTGATGATGTCGAACTCCCATAGAAGTTACAGAAGAGGATTGTCTTGAAATCAACCCGGAAATCCAGTATAAAAGTGTCTTGAAGATTGGAAATAAGTGTGTTACAGTGGAATGAGATTACTTTTAAGTGGATCAAATAGATTTGGATAGTTCGTATTTTATTTAATCATATCCCCTTAATTTTTGAACATAGGGGTATATTACGTTATCCGAAATTTGTGATACTTTTAACTAACCTTTCAGGATCGCTGTTTACGATTGATGTTAATTATATTTTATTCTGTTATTTGTTAAAATTAATCTTAAGTCGTTAAATTTGATGGTATTATGAAGAACTTACAGCATGGATACTTGTATAATTGTATCGAGAATCGTTCAGTTTGGTTCTTTTAAAACAACTTAATAGTGTTCTGGCTTTAACTTAAATTTAAAATCCGATAATACCTTAATTCAAGTTTGTAGTCGGTACATTACAGTAAATATATTAGGACAATAATATATAAAAGGTGTTTTACGGAAAAATAAAACAACATATGTACAGTAGTTTTCCATTAAACAACAAATTACCGGTGCCCTCATTAGGCGAATAGCGACAGTTTCCTAAAGTTAACAACGAGCAGTAGTTGTATGTAAAATATATATATATATATATATATATATATATATATATATATATATATATATATATATATATATATATATATATATATATATATATATATATATATATATATATATATATATATAAAAACATCAGAAGATAATAAGTAATCTGTTGTTAGATAAAAATAAATGAACTGAATGACAGATAAAATATATAAATGAGTAAAATGTACAGTCTGTTAAGTAAGACCGTGACCGCTCGTACTCTTGAAAAAATGTGTTTCGAGAGCATCTTTTGCCATCAATGTATTCTTTGGTGTGCTAACAACGCCTGGCAATTTTCCAGGCATGGTATCGACGATATTTTCTGCAATGATCTTCAAACTTTTTGAATCTTGCGACAACTGAGCCAGTCTCAGATTCTTCCTCTCAGCTTTCTCTTTACAAGAGACCAAACCTTTTCAATACAGTTGGCGTCCGGCGATTGTGAAAGCCATTCTAGTATTTTATCGTTGGCCCAAGCGAGCCGCTTCGCGGCGATATTTTTACCAGGCAAAAGTTTCTTCAATCTGCTTCGGAATCTGACATCATGAGTATGAATATATTGTCGAATGGTATCATGGGACACATTCAAATCCGACCCTTGACGCCGCCCCGCGTCGATTTCGGGTTCCGTGAAAACAAAGACACGATTTGTTTTTCAACTCTCGGAGTGATTTTGCCTACCGAGCCACGTTTTGGCAAGTCGAAAATGATTTACCCAGTTCTTTACAAACGATAGCGACTTTTTAATATATTTAGCGGCCGCGGAATGTGTCACTTTAGACCCCTTTGGATGGAAACAAAAAAAACTCTGCCTTGAACCGACCTTCGAACAAGTAACTAATTTTGGATTTTACCTAATTTCTGTGTTCTCGAAGGATGTAGCCCGCTTAATTCCTCCCAGAGCCATGCATGTTAAGAATACACATCTTCACAACTATATGAGGTTCAGCTTGTCACTTCTCCCTCCTCGTATAACCTTTTTCAAGCAATCTTTTATATGGAGAAACCTTTGCATGGTCGTAGCTTCTACTTGATTGAAATTCATTATAAATATATAATAATTTCCACTGGTTTATCTATAATTGTGATGACGCATTTCGCTGTTGATGCAGCTTCTTCGGATCTACATTTTACACTGTCAAGTTAGGTTTAATGTTTAGAATTTTATATTATTTCTTAATTATAAGATTACACCTATTTAAATTATAACATATTGACAGTATTGGAAAATTCACACAGAAATGGTATTAGGAGAATAAATTCAATAATGGTGAATTGTTTAAATCTACCTGGTCGTTGAGCAAAGTACCTGTAGTCCTTAATCGATTTATATGCATTGTCTCTAAAAGGTTTAGTTTTAAACCTTTTTGTTGGGTATGTAAAATTTTGAAATTCTTATTAAACCTGTGATTCTCTGTTAAAAGATGATTAGCATATGTTGAATTAGACTTTCTATAGATGAAACTTTTTTCCTGTTCTATAATTCTTTGTATAAATGTTCGTCCAGTTTGTCTTATGTATGCTTTAGGACATGACCCACATGTTAATTGATATACCCCTGATTTATTATCTTTATTGATTTGTGGTTGGTAGTTTTTGAGATATTTCTCTATAGTATTGTTTGTCTTGTAAGCTATGTTGATATTTTTTTGTATTAAAAATTTTCCCAGTTTTTCTGGGAAATTTCTATCCTCGCAAGTTTCTGCTCTGATGTAAGGAATTTTGCGATTGATGGAAATGGAATTTAGAGAGTAATTAAAAAAGATAATGCACAGACCTCCTCTCGTAGCACTATGAGTTTTCTGGACAACAACAAATAAGTTTTGAAGCAAGCGTCCAGGAGGTTCTTGCACAGCGATTAACAATCAGGAGTGTTGCTGATTTTAATGATCAGAATGTAATTTTTACACCTTGTTTACGTGTTTACGGTATTCTAGAACTTCCGGCGTATTGTCAATGCCTGCTACTGAAAGGCCTACCGACTGCCAACATTTATGTTTTATTATTTATTATTCATAACGACTAAAGCCATAGACGTATGAAATAAAAAATCATATTTCCTGTGCTCACAGGTCATGTGTTTAAGTGGTATAACCCTACAAGATATAAAGATTATAAGACTGTTAATTAAATTGTAGTAAATGTGTAATTTTCTAAAGTTATTTTATAAATTACCTTTTCTATATTTGTGTATGTGTAAGTGTTTTGGCACTGACTATAACTAACTGGCCAGCTTTTCTATTTTTTTTTATAGGAACCAAAAATTAAAGAAAAAAAATTTTAGTAGTATATCTTATGTGCAGTAAAAAAAAGGCCAAAATAATGATGAGAGTTTAGATACAGCAATATTATGGTTTTACTCTCTTTATGGTATCACCAGGAGTATTGTCCTAAGTTTTGGACCTCGAAAAACTTGTGCTCTCTTGTTTATAAATAATTTAAGTTTTCAAAACGCGTTTTTTGACTTTAGACGAATCGTGGATCCACCATGACATCCTGGAGACAAAATGGCGGTCAGAACAATGGTTGACGATGGTAAAAGTGCACTGAAAAAGTCGAAAATGTTTTGTTAGATCCTTATTCTCAACTATAATTGTTCATGAATTTAGGGTGATTCTGTGGGCAATAAAACTAATTTTCAATTTATTCTAAAGGTGGTCTATACAAGCTATTTAATAAGTTGTGATATTTCTTTTGAACCAGTGATACTTATATAAAATACTTTACCATATATATATATATATATATATATATATATATATATATATATATATATACATATATATATATATATATATATATATATATATATATATATATATATATATATATATATATATTATATACATACATATATATATATATATATATATATATATATATATATATATATATATATATATATATATATATATATATATATATATATATATATATATATATATATATATATATATATATACATAGGATAGCTTGCGGAAATCATTTGAATTATCTGTAATCTGTATTTGTACTTTTTTCTTCTTGGACCATGACAGCAAAGCAATAAGATTCGATTGAAAATGTTTCAGCGGCACTGACCATCACCTTCAATAGTCTAAAAAAAAAATCGATATAAAAAACTCATCTCGCGAATTAATTGGTCGGGCCATACTTTGTATACAAGGTAAGGGTAAATATTGATTGAAGAAAGAAGAAGAAGAAGTGTGTATATTGTTCTAAATAATTGTATTTATCCTGTATTGGATTTTCTATTAATTTTTTTTTTGCTGGAAAGAATATATAAAGTTCGATAATAAAGACAATATGGCCGAATTATTTTCTATTAGCGGTATTAATAGGTTGTTATGAAATCCTAGGTACTGTTAAAATCCTTCCGCAATATGACTTGTTTATATTTATTTTTTACTAAAATTGTTTTGATATAACAGATATCATGATACCTTGAAATTAATTGCCTGCAGCAAGAGGTGGTATTTTTAGTGTTCCGTGTGGAATACTTATGAGATCACTTCGGTGGCTGTCCATCTGTCTATCACACCTGATTTTCTCCGAAACTATTTGACATAGAAAATTGAAATTTGGCGCTAATATCAAATATATATAATGTAATACTTGTGCACAATTTTCTTTGTGTTATTTTTAAAAAATTGCAAAAAGTCGCAGTTCCCTCCCTTATCACGAAAAACAGTGAACAAAAAATTTTGAAAAAATTCTGGAATATTCTCCACAGGGTGTAGATTGAACGAAAATCATTACCTCATTACCTTTAATAATTTATCTGGTATATAAAAAATTCAAGATCACAAAAAAAAAACTTTGTTGGAAACTCATTTAGAGTGTGTTTTGTCATTGATCATTTTATATTTCCGTAATAAAAAAATTTATTTTAAAAGCAACCAACGTACGGAACACTAATTGCGCAAGTCTTGTACTTGGTTATTATACATTTTGGATCGGATTAAGTACAATTTCAGTGGGGATTGTTTTAAACAGTTTTGTGAAAACCGCATTTGAAGAAGTGACGTTCAAGTTGACAGTATTAATCACAAAGTGGATGGTGATTTCGGTTGGTTAAAATATCATATTCGAGGTCTTAACAAAGCTGTGGAGGGAATGAAAACAAATGACTAGGGACAAAATGACGGTATATTTCTAGGCAATTCTCGCCGTGTACGGTGAATGGCGTAGTAGGTATCAACTGGTAATTTAATCATTTTAATTTTTGAGTGAAACAATCTATCCTCCATCATCATATCACGCTGTTGGCTGTAGACGGCAAAAAAACAGTGTGCCTGAAAGAATCCTAACACAAATCAGCCTTCTTTATTTCGGTACTCTCGACATGTGCAATCTAGAACTAAACCTTAATAAGGCATTTTACGAAAAAAATTAGACTTGAGATAATTTTGAAATTTCATCTCTGCCTAATATGACAAAGCCATTAAGCTCTTTCCTGCCAGGTTATCGGAGAAATCGTCCGTTGAAATTATTTAGTTTGACGTTTTCGTTACAACTATACAAAAAAAAAGTCGATCCGGCAGGCAAAAATAGTGTAATTATATGATTTTTGGGACGTTGAATCCGAATTCATTATCGATTTAACCCCATCGAGTCATGCTTTGTCCCCAATCTTAAGAAATTCATTCGAAATGGCGGATCCGATATGACGGGTTGAAATTCTGAAGAGTCTAAATTAGTATAAAAACTCGATATTTGTTATATTTTTCCCTCAAGTAAAGTAACTTTGACAAGTTTCTTTGTATAAACGATCGCATATTATCGCCATCAGTCGAACCCAGAGTCTACGAGGACGTGGAGGTGTTGAATCCATTTTTCTTTTTTTTACGATTTTTTTTCAGTGAATTTTTTTTACTCTTTACTAATTAGAATGATGTGATGGGGCAATTCTGAGGTAGGATTTGGATTCAGTGCACCAAAAACCTGCGAGAAAGTATAGTCTGGCCTCAGTGTTTGAAAAATGTTGGCTTGTGTTATCGAAAAAAAATTTTTTGTTGTGTATTTTTGCCAGAGAAACATTATGCCGTCATAAAAAATCCCATTCCCATTTAAAAAATCAATGTTGACCTTGAAATGATCTTCAAAATAATCTTCTAAGGTCATCACAATTATATCATTTTATTGCCCCTTCAAAACCCTTTAGCTTTTGTCTGAAACTTTTTTACTAAAAGTTGACATAAAAAAATTAAAAAGCTTGGTACATTAAAATGAGACATCATGTATGATAACAAATACCAGGTGTACAAGTATGAAATGCGCATTTCAGACAACAGATGGTGCACCAATGCAGTTTGTGCTATAAAGATTTGACACTGCGCCATTTTATTGTGTCATCAACAAGTGTCACACGCGCACAAGTGATAAATTGGAAAAGTGTGTGCATAGTGTTGTGTTGTTGTGTTCAATAGGTCGAAATTTATACCGAACAAAGAGCATTCGCGGACAGCATTAATTTTTTGTTTTCATTTGAAGAAAACTGCTGTTGAATCATATCGATTACTTCGAGAAGCTTATGGTGAACATGCTCCATCGCAAGATACGTGTGAACGATGGTTTCGGCGTTTCAAAAGTGGTGACTTCGATGTTGCAGACAATGAACGTGGAAAACCGCCAATTGCAAGCATTGTTGGACGAAGATGATTCGCAAACAGAAAAACAACTCGCCGAGCAATTGGGCGTTAGTCAACAAGCTGTTTCCAATCGGCTACGAGAGATGGGAAAGATTCAGAAGACCGGTAGATGGGTACCACATGAGTTGAACGACAGGCAAATGGAAAAGCGCAAAAACACGTCTGACATTTTGCTCGCTCGGCACAAAAGGAAGTCATTTTTGCATCGTATAGTTACAGGGGATGAAAAGTGGATTTATTTTGAGAATCCATTGCGCAAAAAATCATGGGTAGACCCAGGCACTCCATCTACATCGACTGCAAGACCGAATCGCTTTGGCAGAAATACGATGATGTTAAAACCTGGGGAAACGGTTAATACTAAACGTTACCAATAACAATTGACCAATTTGAACCGTTCGCTGCTTGAAAAAAGGCCAGAATACGGAAAGAGGCAACACGAAGTCATTTTTCTTCATGACAATGCTCCATCACATACGGCAAAACCAGCTCGCGACACGTTGGAAGCACTCAGCTGGGAAGTTCAACCCCATGCCGCTTACTCACCAGACTTGGCTCCTTCAGATTACCACTTGTTTGCATCGATGGGTCACGCACTTGCTGAGCAGCGCTTTGGTTCGTACGAAGATTTGAAATAATGGCTCGATGAATGATTCGCAGCAAAGGGGAAGATTTTTACTGGCGTGGTATTCACAAATCACCCGAAAGATGGAAAAAAATGTATAACAAGCGATGGAACATATTTTGAATAAAGCACTTTTTATCATTCCTCCGAATTTAAATTTAACGTGTTTTTTTAGAAAAAAAAATCCGCATTTCATACTTGTACACCTGGTAAACAATGTTACTACTAGAAACATGATTTCTCCGAGAATAACTAAGATATCTGAAAAATTCAAAATGCATTTTGACTTTTATATGCCGCAACAAGTTTTGTGGCGAAAAATTAATTCGCGGTGTAATATACAGCAAAAAAACCATGTTTTTTTGCATTTCTAGGTTAGGATGTCTTGAAAATTTGATGTGATGGAGCAATTCGGAGGTCGGATTCGGATTGAGCGCGCCAAAAACCTTACAGGCCTCAGGGGTCTGAAGTTTCGTCCAATTTTGTCGGCATGTGTAATTCAACTAATTTTCGGAAACAGCAACAGGCGATAACGATTGAAACTTTTGTCATAAAAGCTTATTGTTGAGATGACTATCTTGTTTTTATAATTATTCTGACAATAATACTCATAGCAAATTTAGGAGAGGGCGAAAACTATTTAGAGGTTTATTGAAATATCGTTCCTCATCACTGCCATTCTAGAAAGTTAAGATGTCGGCAATATATCGAAGGAAAAATTTGGGTTTATTGTAATTTATTAATTATTTCCATTTCAAATCCCTCTGTGTATATGTTAGTTCAGGTTCAGAGTCTTAGGGAGAGAGGTAGTGATTATCACGTAATTTAATAGATAATAATTAAACAAAATAATCTTACGTTTTCCATATAGGAAGGATGAAGGCAGCGCTGTCGTTAAACTATAAAAAGTACATAAGTCTTATAAAATCTTATCTAAAATTTTATTCTGAAACATGCACATCCTGTATAAGTCATGTGTCATCGCGTATAATACATTAAAAACATAGCCACTTCCACACACTATTGAACCTACTTCGTAAACATAGACAGGTGGGAGTAGAACTTATATTGCCTACCTGTGTGTTTGTACGTGCGACTAATCAAACAAAATAGCGGGGAACATGCATTTGTCCTTTTCTAACATATTAATTAGCCGTAGGCGTTCTCTTTCCAGTAGATTGCTTTGCGTCACATAATTTAAATAGTTAATTTGGATTTTTGTGCGTGAAATAGTTTTTTTATGCCTGTCTTGTGATATATACCGAAGTGCAGATATTAATGACCGATGAATGAATTTTATACGTTTATAATTCAAATTAAATTTTAAAAACGGCTTTAATTGTAATTATAACGGAAAGGTCTGTTAGATTTTCGTGTGTTAATTAATGAAGTTTAAACTATGCCAGTATGGTGGTGGACACGAAGAAAAGAAACAACCTAAATAATAATAACTACTTTTTAAATCAGGTTTGTGCGGGCTTTTTTTTAATATTTTATGTCAACTGGTCACTAGAGCCATTATTTTTTATTAGTTTTATTTAATTAATTATGTTGATAGTCCAGTTTCCAAGGTTTGTTTATTATGATGGCTAAATATTGTTTTTCTCATAAATATACGTATATCTTGTTGAAAGTGGGCTGTTTTGCATTTAATGACACAATATAGAGGAAAATAACTCTTGTTTTGATATTACAGGAATAGGCAGAAAGTGTGCATTATATGGAATTTTTCTTTATTATTAAATTTAGAAAAAATAACCGGTCAAATGCAAGTTGGACTTGCGCAATTAGTGTTCCGTACTTTGATTGCTTTTAAAATAAAAATTTTCGTTACGGAAGTATAAAATGATCAGTGACTTCATAAAACACATTCCAAATGAGTTTTCAACAAAGTTTTTTTCCTGATCTTTAGTGAAAACTGATCACCTTGAATTTTTTTTTTTTATATACCAGATGAATTATTAAAGGTAATGCACTTGTGATAGTTTTCGTTCAATCTACACCCTGTAGAGAATATTCCAGATTTTTTTCAAAATTTTTTGATTGGTACTTTTCGAGATAAGATAGGGGGGTAGCGATTATTCGCTCTTTTTTAAAAATAGTACAAAGAAAATTGTGCATAAGTATTACATTATATATATTTTTGAACTCGTCTTTTTACAAGCTTTCATTTGACAATTCACTCGAGGACCTGGTAAAAAGAAAATTCACTTCCGATTTCACCCCCCAAAACTAACGCCTTAAGTAAAAATTTAACTTTCAAAACTATACGGCTCTGATGAGGCCATCAATTCCTATATTATTGACAAATTTCAACTCTCTATGTGAAATAATTTCGGAGAAAATCGGATGTGACAGACAGACAGACGGACACCGAAGTGATATTATAAGCGTTCCGTAGGGAACACTAAAAATGGATTTATAGGTGAATTCTACATCACTTGAAACCCAAAAAATAACTTTATAGTGCCGATTATTGTCGTTTGGCGGAACATTTTTAAAGTTTTAAGTCCAAAAGTCACTCCGTTAAAATATCGGAAACCTCTATTAGGAAAAAGTGTTTAGAATTGCATGTTATGAATATTAATGTGCAATATTTTATATTAATTGGACAAAATTCGTATTTTGTCACTTTTTGACCAATAAAAATACGATCCAAGGCGATTTTTATTTCTTCAAATTCAATTTGACAAATACTAAAATTAAATGACATCCTTACTAAAGAGACAATACAAAACATCTTCTGTTTCATCTAAAGTCAACTTTATGAAAAGCTAAAGTAAAATTGCATTGTTATTTACGGCAAGTATGTTATAAGTTATTAGGAAAAACTATTTCACGTGAATTTAGTTCTTTAGTCTTCGAGACCTAAAAAGAGTTTAATTTTTTGGGGAAAAATACTTACTTTAATTTAATGGATTTAATGTTTTTTTGTAATTGTCAATATAGCATAGCAATATAGCTGAATCCAAATTTCTACTATAAGGAAAACATCGAAAACATAAATTTTTCGTTCGTTAATAAATATTAATGAAATTGTATTCCTTTTTGTTTTGCAATAAATTATAATGCTGATGTATCCTTTAAAAAACAAAAATCTCAAACTGTAAGTAATAGGTTAAAAATATTCGATTCGATAATTTTCCGTGCAACAGTATCGGTTTTACGAAAATCAGAATTTTTTAATTGCTGATTGTAAAACAAGTAAAAGATAGCTTGAAATTAAAAAATAAATGTTTAAATTACTGTACTAAACTAACAACAACACTTTTTAGTGTTTCGTACTGAACACTTATAAGATCACTTCGGTGTCTATCTGTCCGTCTGTCACACCCAATTTTCTTCGAAACTATTTAATATAGAAAGTTGAAATTTGGTACTAATATAGGAATTGATGGCCCCATTAGAGCTGTATAGTTTAGAAAGTTAAATTTTGACTTAAGGGTTAGTTTTGGGGGGTCAAATCGGAAGCGAATTTTTTTTATTGGGTCATCGAGTGAGGTGTCAAATGAAAGCTTATAAAAACACGAGTTCAAAAATATATATAATGTAATACTTGCGCACACTTTTCTTTGTATTATTTTTAAAAAATTGCGAAAAATCATTATTATCTCGAAAAGTACTGATCAAAAAATTTTGATAAAATTCTGGAATATTCTCCACAGGGTGTAGATTGAATGAAAATTATCACGAGTGCATTATCTTTAATAATTTATTTGTTATACAAAAAAAATAAAAATTTCAAGGTCATCGGTTTTCACTAAGGATCGGGAAAGAATTTAGTTTGAAAACTCATTTGAGGTGGTTTGGTACAGTCATTGATCATTTTATATCTCCGTAACAAAATTTTTTATTTTAAAAGCAATCAACGTACGGGACAGTAATTGCGCAATTCCGACTTGTACATGGATTTTTCTTGAATTTGAGATACAATTTGACAGATACTAAAATTAAACGACATTCTTATTAAAGAAACAATGCAAAACATAATTCTTCTCTTTCATCCATAGCCAACTTTATGAAAAGCTAAAGTAAAATTGCATTGTTATTTACGACAAGCATGTAATAAGAAAAAAGATGCACTATGTTACCGACGTTTAGTTCTTTGATCTTCGAAACCTAAAAAATATTTAAATTTTTGAGGAAAAATACTTATTTAAATATTCTGAATGGGTTTGCTGTTTTATGTAATTGTGTACATAGCATGGTAATATAGGTGAATACAAATTTCTACTGTCAGGAAAACATCGAAAACATTCAAAGTATTGAAATAAATTTTTCGTTCGTTAATAAATATTATTGTAATTGTTTGCCTTTATGTTTTGCAATAAATTATGATGCTAGAGTGTCCTTTAAAAAATAAAAACCTGAAACTGTAAGTAATAGGTTAAAAATATTCGATAATTATCCGTGCGACATCGACAGTTGCGGTTTTACGAACATCAGAATTTTTTCATTGTTGCTTGTGAAATAAGTAAAATATAATTTGAAATTAAAAAATAAATGTTTAAATTATTGTACCAATCTAACAAATATATTCCTAATTCAAAAAACAAAAGTTCCTTGTGATCATATTTTTATTGGTCAAAAACTAACAAGATACGATTTGTGTCCTATCTACAGTCAGTCAAGTAAGAACATGTCCGCGATAATTCATTTTTAGTAGATGCGATTTTAGCGATTCGACAAAAAATCAGTAAAGGAAACCTTTGTCTACGACACATTTTAGTAAAAGTATTAGTCGATCCCGAACTTCCGAATCCAAAATGAGTCACTTGTTTGTCCGTCTGTTTGCGGTAGTCTTTCTTTGTTCCCATCCCAAGGGGCTTAAAATGATATATTCCGCGGCAGCTAAATATATTATAAAGTCGGTGTCGTTTGTGAAAAAGTGGGTAAATCGTTCTAATGAGACAACTTGCCAAAACGTGGCTCGGTAGACAATGTCACCCCGAAAGTCGAAAAACGAATTGGGTTTTTGTGGCACCCGAAATCGATGCTGCGTCAAGGAGTGATAAAATTACAAAATCGGGTTCGAACGTGTCCCATGAGACAATTCGACATCTTCGTGCTCATGATGCATGAAATCACATCGCGAAGCGGCTTGCTCGGGCTCACGATAAGATACTAGAGTGGCCCTCATAATCGTCGGATGCCAACCCTATTGAAAACGTTTGGACCCTTGTAAAGAGAAAGCTCAGAGGAAAGACTCTGAGGACTTTGGCTCAGTTGTCTCGCGAGACTGGAAAAATTTGGGGCTCATTGCCGCGCGAGTATACAGAAAATCTCGTCGACAACATGCCTCGAAGATGCCAGGCGCTAATTAATGCAGGATTCGATTGGACAACTTATTAAGGGAATTATGCCGTTGTTAGCACATCAAAGAATATATTGATGGCAAAAAATGTTCGCGAAACACGTTTTTTTTCAAGCATACGAGCAGTATAGTAATAGTAACTAAAATTTTGCATACCATAAAATGAAATTCCAAACACTTTTTTCTTAATAAATACTTTCGGTATTACCCATAAACTCTCATTTCTTCTAAATTTAATTAATAAAGAAAAATGGCATATGTCTCACACTTTTTACCTGTCACTGTATAAAGTTTAATTATTTTAACTAAAATTTCATTATTGCTGCGATTATATTTTGTGGCTTATTTTGGATGTAGAAAATGAATTTTTCAATATAATTACACTTTATAACAGTACCTAATAATAGGTTTTTTTATAGCCAAGGTAAAAACTGTTACATAAGGAGTGGATTTGATTAGCTTTTCCTAATCTGTATAAATTTGGTTAAAAAAGGTTAAACCAAAAAGTTAAATTTAAAAGTGGCGACTTTAAAGAATTTATATTTTTTTAGTGTTCCGTACGTCACTTCGGTGTCTGTCTGTCACGCCTGATTTTCTCCGAAACTATTTGACATAGCCGTGTAGTTATGAAAGTTAAATTTTAACTTAAAGAGTTAGTTTTGGGGGATGAAATCGACAGTGAAAAAAATTTTTTTTTACCAGGTCATCGAGTGGGGTGTCAAAAAAGCCTGTAAAAACAAGAGTTCAAAAATATATATAATATGCACACTTTTCTTTGTGTTATTTTTAAAAAATCGCGAAAAATCGCTGTCCCCCCCTATCTCGAAAAGTACCGATCAAAAAATTTTGAAAATATTCTCCACAGGCTGTAGATTGAACGAAAATTATCCCGAGTGCATTACCTTTAATAATTTATCTGGTCTATAAAAAAAAAACAAAAACTTCAAGGTCATCAGTTTTCAGTAAAGATCGGAAAAAAGCTTTGTTGAAAACTCATTTGGGGTGTGTTTTGTGAAGTCATTAATCATTTTATAGTTCCATAACAAAAATTTTTATTTTAAAAGCAATCTTGTACTTGGCCGGTTTAAATGGAAGATTTTGTGTATTTTCGTAGAACTCTTAATTCTGGTAACGCCAATATATGTTGTTGTTTTAATATTATGCAAAACAAGGGAGAAAAAACACGTTTTCTAACTTTGTCGAATTTAGCTATGCACGTTTGACAATAAGGTAAATTGATATTTGTTTATGTTGGATTTTAAGAGTAGTACAGTCTGTCAAATAAGAACGTGAGCGCTCGTATTGTTGAAAAAATGTGTTTCGAGAACATTTTTTGCCATCAGTGTATTCTTTGGTGTGATAACAAGGGCGCAATTACCTTAGCAAGTTGTCTAATCCCCTTCTGCATCAATAATCGCCTGGCATCTTCGAAGCAGGCTGTCGACGAGATTTTCTGCGTACCCTGCAAATTTTTCGAATCTCGCGAGACAACTGAGGCAAAGGCCTGAGTCTTTTCTCTGAGCTTTCTCTTTACAAGGAACGAAACGTTTTCAACAGGGTTGGCGTTCAACGATTGTGAGGGCCACTCTAGTATCTTATCGTGGGTTCAAACGAGCCGGTTCACGAGGTGATTTTCCCCCAGCAAAAGTTTCTTCAACATGCTTCGAGATTTGACATCCTGAACACGAAGATGTTGTTGAATGGTCTCATAGGATATATTCTAACACAATTTTCTTAATTTTACCGCTCCTTGACGCAGCGTCAATTTCGGGTTCCGTGAAAACAAAGACACGATTCGTTTTTCGACTTTCGGAGTGACTTTGTCTACCGAGCCATGTTTTGCAAAGTCACCGACATTTTTCGTCTCGTTAAAACGATTTACCCACTTCTTCACAAACGACACCGACTTTTTAATATATTTAGTGGCCGCGGAATGTGTCATTTTAGGCCCCTTTGGATGGGAACAAACAATTGACACATTTTGGATTTTACGGGATTTTGACGAAAGTTCGGAATTGACTGGTACTTTTACTAAAATACGTCATAGACAAAGATTCCCTCTACCGATTTTTTGTTGAATCGCTAGAATTACATCTACCAAAAATTGATTATCGTGGACACGTTCTTACTTGACAGACTGCAACTGTTACATAAGGAATGGATTTGAATCGCTTTTCCTAATCTCTATAAATTTGAAGGGTTAAACCAAAAAGTTAAATCTGAAAGTAGTGGCGATTTTAAAGAATTTAGATTTTTTTTTAAATATAACATTTTGTGTATATTGTCTATTTTCATAGAACTCGTAATTCTGGAAACATCAATATATGTTGTTATGGTAATATTATGCAAAAGAAGGGAGAAAAAACACTTTTTCTAACTTTGCCGAGTTTAGCTATACACGTTTGACACTAAGGCAAATTGACATTTGTTTATGTTAGAGATTTTAAGAGTAGTAATATAAAACGGGTTTTTTTTTCGGAGGGTGACAAATGGAATATATACGAAATATTAATATAATTTAATAATATAAAAACAGTGTCGAAGATTCAGAACGCTGTTTGGCACTGTTTCGGCGTAATCCAAAGGAGTTTTTGCATCGATTTGTAACAATAGACTAAACATGGATTCACCATAATACGTTTGACTCCGACAGTCAGTCCGCAGAGTGGCTGGAACCGTATAAAAAGCCGATCGAAGCGTCCAAAAACACAAACATCAGCTGGAAAGGTTTTGGCAAGTATTTTTTAGGATGCCCATGGAATAATACTGATCGACTATCTTAAGAAGAGGCAAACAATCATCGGAGGGTATCACGTTTGTTTATTGGACCATTTGAATGGTGAAATCAAGGAAAATATGGCCGTATTTTTCGAAGGAAAAAGTGTTGTTTTACCAAAATAATGCACCAGTTCACAAGTCCATAAAATTGATGGTGAAATTGGACCAATTGGTCTAGGAATTGCTTCCTCATCCGCCGTATTCACCAGATCTGACCCCTAGCGATTATTACTTTTTCCCAAATTCGAAAAGGTAGCTTAAAGGTCTCAGGATTTTTCATCCCATGTAGTAGTGAGTTGTCATTAAATACTTCAATATAAAGTAAAATTTTCTAAGCACACGCAAATAAAGCGTGTTCCCATATACGTGGGTTGTATGATAAGTACCTGGCATTGACAAAAAAAACATTTTTATATATTAAATTTATTTTATTTTTCAACATAGTCTTCTTTTAGCTCGATACACTTAGTCCGACGTTTTTCTATCTCTTGTATTACATCTAAAAAATACGATTTCTCCAATCCTTCAAAATAGGCGTTTCTTTTCCTCCCCATCGTTTCAGCCAATTTTTTTTCAGCTGGCCATTTTTTCATATTCGGAAATAGGAAATAATCGCTGGGTGCTAAATCTGGCGAATATGGTGGATGTGGAAGTAATTCGTATCCTAACTCATGGAGCTTTGCCATGGCGGTGACACAAGTGTGAACACGTGCATTATCTTGAAAGAGAATTTTTTTCTTGGCCAAATGCGGACGTTTTTCTTTCACAGTATGATTAAAAAGATCCAATAAGTTGACATGTGGCCATGACTTTGTTGGCTCATAAAGTCACCTTGGCCTTCTTTGGCACCGGTTTCCCACAGAAAATCCACTGTTTGGACTGTTCGTTGATTTCTGGTTTGCTGTGATGAATCCATGTTTCGTCAACAGTTATAAATCGACCCCAAAAATCATTCTGATTTCGTTTTAACATCGTCAAACATTCTTTTGAAGTTGACACACGTGCGTGTTTATTGTCAATTATGAGCAATCGCGGCACCCATCTTGCGGAAAGCTTTCTCATATCCAAATGAGTTGTTACAATGTTCAGCCGTTCAGTTGAGATGCTCACAGTCACAGCAATCTTACCCACTGTCATTCTCGGATCATTTATCATTATATCGTCCATTTTTTCAATCATTTCTGATGTGGTGACTTCATTTGAACGACGTGGAGGTTCTTCGGACGGCTGAATTCAAACGTGCCCGTTTGAATTCAGTCGTCCAATATTCACTTCACTGAGTTCCTCTTTTATCTCATCATTCGTTTTCTTTTTAAAAATAAATATTTTATCACCGCTCGATGTTCAAATTACAAAAGTTGTTCTATTTAAATGGCTGCCACTGAAACACTAAATCACTCAGCGACTTGAAATTTTGATAGGATTCTTGTGAAAGGTTATGTTTACGAAAAATATAATTTTTTTAAGAGTAGTAGCGTCATCTCTGCTGAGGCAAGGTACTTATCATACAACCCTCGTAATGCGACCTTTATTAATAATACTGTCGATATATGAAAATTTAAACAATTGCCTGTATTAATGCATTAAATTATTAGCTCCTACTGATTATGTGTAGGAAATAACATTGCCATATACAACGTTGGAATGCTTTGAACGGTGAAGAATGTACAGTTAATTACAACATCAATTAAATTAAATATAATTGTAAATTTTTTAAAAATTGTTATATAAATTTCCTCAACCATTATAGTTTTTATTATACGTTAAAATTTTAATGTTGCGCAAATTAGTATACTCATAGTAATCAGTGTTGGCATAAGTATATTATTGCATCCTTAATAGCGATGTCGTGGGAAAAGTAGGCTACAATATTTACGCAAAGGTGTTTTTTAACTGTTGTAACTTGTTTAATTTTTAAATAATTATGGCCTAATTAAAAATTACTTCAACTTCTATAATTGTTTGGATACTGACTTTTTCAGTTTTATGCATGTTGCTTTTTAAATTGGCGCCTTATTTTTAATTGGTTATAATACTCGCCAAATAAATTCTCCGTGTCTCAACAATTACAACAATTGTAATCTTATTTTACAAGCTCTCGATACATGTAAGAAATTTTTATTGCCCGATAGTCATTTATATGCGTACAGGGTGAGTCAACGATAGATTATAGTTCATTATCTCATTTGTTTCGGGAATGACGAAAAAATGTTAAATACAATAGTTTTAGGGAATGTTAAAGTGCACAGTTTAAAATTATTTTTGAGTATACAGGGTACTTCAAAAAAATGTGGCCGATATAACATATGTTTTTTTAAATGGAACATCCCAGTTTCTAATTTATTTTTAAATTCTGCGTAAAATTTTTTATTAATAATGCTATATACCTAAACCTAGTAGTTTTTCTAATATTTCAATTTTTTTAAAAAAATACTAGTTTTCAGTTTTGTAAAAAATTGCCAGTAGCACCATTGTTTCTGAAGATGGAATACTCATAATTGGTACGAGCGTTCTATAGAGATGAAAAAAAAGATGTAGGTAAAGAAATTTGAGTTAGATGCTACAGGGTGTACAAAATAAATTTAGGCATTTCGACTATTTTAACTTGAAAAATCTCAAATTTTTTAAATGGCACACCCTGCATATTATTATTTTTTCTGATATATTTTACAAAACCCTCCAACTTTTATTAAGTATGTCATATACCTATTTCTAATAGTTTTAGATTTATTTTGAATTTTTCAATTTTTACCCTTGTTTTTAATACACTTACGCCATAACATCATTGTTGCCAAGACAAAACAAAAATTTATAGTAGACATTGTCAAATTTTGACATGTCTATGAAGTAAGTAAAAAAATAGTTTAATTTGTGGTTGTAAGTGACGTATAAAGGTGATAGTTATGGATTTTCCTAAAAGTGAATTAATTGATATGGTTTTTATACTGGGCGAGAAGGGAAAAAATTGTCTTTTGGCAGTAAGGCTTTACTGAGCGAATTACCCTAATAAACGTATACCATCTAGAAAATCTTTTCAGTGCTTAATAGAACGGTTTCATGGTAGTGGTAGCGTTGAGTATTCGAAACGGAAAATAGTAAACCAGAATGAGGAATGAGGAAAAAGAAATGGAGTTTTACTTCATGTTGAAAATAATCCCAAGGTCAGCAGCCGTCAACTAGCTGACTTATCTGACACATTCCAATCTACGGCTAATCGCACCACGAGAAAAGTATCATCCCTTTCATATGGAACTCCATCAAGAACTTCAAGACCGTGATTTTGAACGACGAGTAAACGTTTGTACCACCATGAATGGAGCAATAGAGGCCGATCCAAATTTTGTTTTATCCAAAATAATGTTTTCTGATGAAGCTATGTTCGCAGTAATGGAGCAATTAACAGCCATAACATGCATCATTATTCAACAGTTAATCCATTTTGGGTCCGGGAAGTTCAAAACCCCCTACATCAGTAGATATGGAAAATAAGATACGGGATACGTGAATTTTTCAACAAATGACGAGGTGATAGCATCCGTAGATGGGGATTTTGAAGGCCTTCGGGAAAACCACTTCAGAGATTTCAGAGATGGGGTAAATGAATGGAAAATCGCTGAAAAAAATGTATTGAGCTTAAGAGAGATTATACTGAAGAATAATTTGTATAATAATATTAACTAATCGTAAAATAAAAAGAGAAATAACATTTGTTTCCAAAAACAAATTCTCAACGTAATCTCTTCATTCGACGAAAATCTCTTTCCCAAAGTCAATCTTTGAGGTTAGAAAATAACAAAAATCCTTTGGTTCCAAATCTGGGGTAGGTAGATTTTGAAGCACAACTCGTGAATTTTTGCCTTTGCCGATGTGTGAGCACTTTTTTTTCGTGCCAATCTTGGCCGTTTCTGCTTTAATTCACCATGCAAACGATTTAGTAATGTTGTTTAATAAGAGCCAGTCACTATTTTACCTTCTTCCGAAAAGCCAAGCATGACGATATCCTGTGAGTCCCAAAAAATAGTTATCAACATTTTTCCCGTCGATAAAACTGTTTTAGCTTTTTTCGGAGTAATTTTACCTTCGCCAACTCAGTGTTTTTACTGCCATTTTGTCTCCTGGCTGTAATGGTAGATTTATGTTTCGACTACAGTCACAAAACATCGCCAGAATTTATTAGGATTACACTGTAACTTTATTTTCAGAACTTCATGCAGGATATTATGTATCCACTCATATGAGATGCTTACCATGTCCGAAATCTCACGAAGCTTAATGCGATACCATGAAATTTATCAAGTATTTCTTCAGAAAAAACACCAATCTGGTGTTCTGAATGTGCAGTAGCCGCAGTGCTCGGTTTAAGTTCATTTATCCAGTAATAAATAATCTTGAGTGCAGGTGCATTGTCCTCATGACCCTTCTGTAGTCTGTTTCCGTCTCACTCCACTGTTTTAAATAAAAATATTTCATTACTGCACGATGCTCGGCGGCCGTTTGAAACTTTAAATACAAGTGTTCCAAGAATCATGCTTAAAAAAATTTCCCGTCATTTCGTAGAAATTCACTAGACTTATCAAGACACCTTGTATCTGTATATATATATATATATATATATATATATATATATATATATATATATATATACACAGGGTGCCCCATATGTATGGAGTAATGATTCCACAACATTTATTAATCAGTTTATATGTCTAAATAAAACTTATAGGATGTTATACGGCGCATATGTTGACGTTAGCAATAAAATATTTTGAACCATCACGTCAGTTCGAAGAAATTACGCTTAATTTTTTTTAAATGGAAAGCCCTGTATATTATTTTATTTCTGAATCCTACCAAAAATTCTAGATATTATTTGTCTAACATACCATATGTTTGAATTGAACTATTTTGGAATTATTGATATTTGAAATTAAGGAGATTCAATTAAAAAAAAAAAAATTAAGCTGGCTTGTGTCCAACATTTACTGTCAGGTAACGACTTAACGCGCCAAAAATGATTTATTGACGAAAACGTTTATTGCTGCAGTTTGTGAAATTGCAATTTGAGCATAATGGTACATTTAACAGAAACTGGAAGAATCACTTTGCTAACGATGTCTGGTTACGGAGACCGTAAAAGAACACAACAGGAGGTGTGTGATCTTTTTAACGCAGAATATCCGAATCGAGAACCTATTACACAATCCGTAGTTAACAAAACATTAAAACGATTTAGACAATCAGTTCATGTTAAGGATCGTTGTAAATCTGGACCTCCAAAAGTTAAAACAAGTGATGATAAAAGTAAGTAAAGGCACCTTAAGTCGTATACTGAATGAAGAAAAATTGCATCCATATAAACCCATTCTATTGCAAGAATTATCTGAAGATGACTACGATAGACGCGTTGAATTTTGCGAGGTCATGATGGTACGAATCAATAATGTTCCTAACCTAATTGATAATATTGTTTTTTCTGACCAGGCTACATTTTGTCTTAACAGAAGAGTTAACAGGCATAACTGCCAGTACTGGTCTACTGAGAATCCCCACTGGATAATCGACAGTCATTATCAAAGACCACAAAAGATAAACGTGTGGGCAGGGATTTGTGGACGTTATAATACTGGTCCCTTTTTTATCGATGGAAAGCGGTATTTACAGTTACTTCAAGAGCAAGTTATTCTAACTTCTGCAGGTCTTTTTCTCGATGAAAATAATTTGGATACCCCTAACAGGAATCTGTGGTATCAACAGGATGGAGCACCTCCTCACTATGAAATCAATGTTCGTAGATATTTGGATGCGATTTTTCCTAATCGACGGATAGGAAAAAGAGGTGTTGTAGAATGGCCTGCAAGGAGTCCCGACCTTACGCCACTCGATTTTTCTTTATGAAAACCAAAGTTTACCGAAGTCGACCTGAAACTGTAGAAGATTTACAACAAAGAATTCAATATGAAGTAGCATAGATTACCCAGAATTCTCTGCAAAACTCTGATCAGGCTGTTTATGACAGATTAGGTCATCGCCTCGCGGTTAATGGTAGGCATTTTGAGCAATTGTTACCTTAAAATTAAACCTAGAGTATTTGTCAATAGTTTTTTTGTCTTTTTAGTGTTCCGTACGGAACACTTATAAGATCACTTCGGTGTCTGTCTGTCTGTCTGTCTGTCACACCCCGATTTTCTCCGAAACTATTTGTCATAGAAACTTGAAATTTGGTAATAATATAGGAATTGATGGCCTCATCAGAGCCATATAGTTTTGAAAGTTAAGTTTTGACTTAAGGGGTTAATTTTGGGGGTTGAAATCTGAAGTGAAAAAAAAAATTTTTTACTAGGTCATCGAGTGTGATGTCAAATGAAAGGTTGTGAAAACACGAGTAAAAAATATATATATAATGTAATACTTGCGCGCACTTTTCTTTGTATTATTTTCAAAAAATCGCGAAAAAAATCGCTGTCCCGCGCTTTATCTCGAAAAGTACTTATCAAAAAACTTTGAAAAAATCCTGGAATATTCTCCACGGGGGGTAGATTGAACGAAAATTATCACGAGTGCATTACCTTTAATATAATTTATCTGGTATTTAAAAAAACAAAAATTTCAAGGTCATCAGATTTCAGTAAAGATTGGAAACAAACTTTGTTGAAAACTCATTTGGGGTGTGTTTTCTGAAGTCACTGATCATTTTATACCACCGTAACATAAATTTTGACTTAAGGGGTTCGTTTTGAGGCGTGAAATCGGAAGTGAAAAAAAAAATTTTTTACTAGGTCATCGAGTGTGGTGTCAAATGAAAGCTTGTGAAAACACGAGTAAAATATATATATAATGTAATACTTGCGCACACTTTTCTTCGTATTACTTTTAAAAAATCGCGAAAAATCGCTGTCCCCTACCTTATCTCGAAAAGTACTGATCAAAAAATTTTGAAAAAATTCTGGAATATTCTCCACGGGGTATAGATTGAACGAAAATTATCACGAGTGCATTATCTTTAATAATTTATTTGGTATATAAAAAAAAACAAAATTTCAAGGTCACCAGTTTTCAGTAAAGATTGGAAACAAACTTTGTTGAAAACTTATTTGGGGTGTGTTTTGTGAAGTCACTGATCATTTTATACCACCCTAACAAAAAAATTTTATTTTAAAAACAATCAACGTACGGAACACTAATTGTGCAAGTTCAACTTGCACTTGACCGGTTTTTTTTTATTTTAAATTTCAAATGATAATAATTCCAAAACAGTTTAATTTAGATAAATGGTATGTTAGACAAAAATCAAGTAATATACAGGGCTTTCCATTTAAAAAAAAAAACAAGATGACTAATTTTTTAAGTCACAATAGAGATATATATATATATATATATATATATATATATATATATATATATATATATATATATATATATATATATATATATATATATATATATATATATATATATGTAATCGTAGATCCCTTCTACCATATGGTGTAGGGCAGTGATGTCAAAATTTAATTTTCAAAACTATACGGCTCTGATGAGGTCATCAATATTAGTGCCAAATTTTAACTTTCTATGTCAAATAGTTTCGGAGAAAATTGTTCTGTACGGAACACTAAAAATTGAGTATTTATTAAAAAAAAAATTCGATTCTAATAATAAAAAAAAATAAACTAGTTTACGATAAGAAATTATGGTCGTACGACATGATAAATTCGGTATGTCGATGACCTATATTTTCGACTTTAAAGTGATATAATAATGGGTCTGGAATTTTAACAGACAAATAATTTTCCTAGAAATAATTTTACGACGATAGCACAAGAGTCATTAAAAAGTGCTTATCTGCTTTTTAAGTGCATTTCCACAATTTTAATGATTACAAATTTTTATTCGAACTAAATAAGTAGGTATTTTAAAAATAACACTCAAGGACTTCACGCCTAAAATGGAAACTCACAATATAACTCTAAATTCTCCATAATTTTCTTAGGAATTACACAGATCTGTTTTTTTTTACCTGTCTGGGAAAATTATAGAATTTTAGTTAACATTAAAAGAACCCTATGTACGGTAATCTTAGTGTTGTACCTTTTCAAGAAAGTAATTAAATTAAAGTAATTGAATGAAGCTCAATTACTTTTTTTAGATGCTCTAACTAAATTAAAGAGGGCGCACAGAGGGACGAAGTCTAGCTGCCTTTCAATTTCAATTGCATTAATTTTTTTTTTAAATACTCATCAGACATAGCGCTTCAACTTGTACCTGCAACTATTTTGTTAAATTTTTCTCTTTTTTCTAAATTTGGCTAAATTTCACTGAAAGATGAAGGTTTATTTTTTTAAAATAATACTCTTTTGGGCGATGAACTTTTTACTGTGTTCATTGAAATCTCGATAATTTGCTTATGGTAATACAGGTTTCTGAGGTGTAAAAGTAGTCATTTTAGCAAAAATTTTGAGGATTTTAAATTATGGGCTAATTATGGTTATTGTCTGCTGTTTTTATAGTTTTTTCAGCAAATAAAGAATTTCTAATTTAACACTATTTTTTTAATGTACTTAATGATGGATACTATAATAATTTTGGCAAAAAATATTTTTAATAAATGGCCAATTTTCAATTTATTTAAAAATTTTATTTCTTTGTTTTCAATTGAAATTTATCAAGTAGGAATCATTTGAAGAAAATAATTTACTTGTATGAGGCATATAAAAATGAATAATATTATTTTGTTCGAAATAAGTTTTGTTTGTATGGTAGTAATTGACCATTTTTGGACCATTTTGTGTCTTTTTTTATAAATTTTTATTAATGTGCAAAATAAAGTGCATTCTTCAATATAGGCAAAGCCCAAATTTCAGCAATCTACCCATTGTTCTCTTATTCGTCCATCCATCCCGACATGTGTTTCACCATATCACGGATCATCAGTCGGGCTAGTATCGACAAGTAAGAAAACAGAATTTCTATTACTTATTCTGGTACTTGCGGAACACAACGGTAATATACAGCGAATTGTACCAAACACGCATACCTAGTACTCAATCGGAGGACACAGCAGCCACAAGCCGACAGGGTGGTTGGCACAGCCAATACTAAAAGCAGGCAGCGCATTTGCGAGGGTTTAACAATTTGTTATATATATACATATATATATATATATATATATATATATATATATATATATATATATATATATATATATATATATACATATATATATATATATATATATATATATATATATATATATATATATATATATATATATATATATATATATATATATATATATATATATATATATATATATATATACATACGAGGCGGGTTTGAAAAGTCCGTGCAAAAATAAAAACTATTTATGTGCTTGGGGTAAACCTTTTTTATTTTTCGACATAGTCTCCTTTTAGGCTTATACACTTCGTCCAACGATGTTCTAGTTTGTTGATCCCTTCCGAATAATAGGATTTGTCCAACTCTGCAAAATATCCATTAGTGTCTGCAATCACCTCCTCGTTTGAATAAAATCTTTGTCCCGCCAGCCATTTCTTCAAATTGGGGAACAAATAGTAGTCCGAGGGAGCCAAGTCTGGAGAATAGGGGGGATGTGAAACGAGTTGGAATCCTATTTGCATTAATTTTGCGACCACAACTGCTGAGGTGTGTGCTGGTGCGTTGTCGTGATGGAAAAGGACTTTCTTGTGAGCCAATCGCGGGCGTTTTTCTTGCAGCTCGGTTTTCAAACGGTCCAATAACGATGAATAATATTCACCTGTAATAGTTTTACCCTTTTCCAGATAGTCGATGAGGATTATCCCTTGCGAATCCCAAAAGACAGTCGCCATAACCTTTCCGGCCGAAGGAACGGTCTTCGCCTTTTTTGTGCAGATTCCCCCTTGGTAACCCATTGTTTAGATTGTTGTTTGGTCTCAGGAGTATAGTAATGTATCCATGTTTCATCCACAGTGACGAAACGACGCTTAAAGTCCTCCGGATTCTTCTGGAACAGC
The DNA here is from genome assembly GCA_019049505.1 of Pachyrhynchus sulphureomaculatus. Classification (NCBI taxonomy): domain Eukaryota; kingdom Metazoa; phylum Arthropoda; class Insecta; order Coleoptera; family Curculionidae; genus Pachyrhynchus; species Pachyrhynchus sulphureomaculatus. The sequence continues at coordinate 37,124,257 of CM032449.1, read as the reverse complement.
TGCAAACCATCCTTGCAACACTTCACACGATTCCGTTTTTGGTCAAGCGTGAGCAATCGCGGCACCCATCTTGCAGATAGCTTTCTCATGTCCAAATGTTTATGCAAAATATTATGTACCCATTCAGTGGAGATGCCCACAGCACTAGCAATCTCACGCACCTTAACTCTTCTGTCATCCATCACCATATCATGGATTTGATCAATGATTTCTGGAGTCGTAACCTCCACAGGCCGTCCAGAACGTTCAGCGTCACTTGTGCCCATATGGCCAGTCCGAAAATTTTAAAACCACTTATAAACTGTTCTAATCGAAGGTGCAGAGTCACCATAATGTTTATCAAGCTTCTCTTTAGTCTCCTGAGGCGTTTTGCCTTTCATAAAGTAATGTTTAATCACCACACGAAATTCTTTTTCGTCCATTTCTTGAAAATCACTCGACTTCCTTGATTCACACGAATGCCAAACACAAAGAAATAGACCAATATGGCTGAAACTTGGTGTGCGTTGATTCAAGAGATGCTACTAACTAAACATGACCTCGATACGCGCCGGTGGTGCCATCTCTCGGACTTTGCACGGACTTTCCAAACCAGCCTCGTTTATATATATTGCTAGTTTTAACAAAAGGAATGTAAAATATATAAAAAAATTTTAAATAAAATCATCTTAGAAGTACACAGTTGTTCGTATCATACATAACAAAATGGAGTAAACTATTTCTATATTCTTTAAAAGTATTTTTGTCGAAATTTTCTCATGTTTTCCTAATAAATACTAACAATAATATGGATTTTTGTTCAAAGAAATTATCCTAAAAAGCACCACATAGCAGTAAGTTGATGTTAATAAATTGGGTTGCTTTCTGTTGTAAAGCTTAGAATACTAAAAGTCTACTGTATTTGTAGCCCTGAAGAAGAAAAAAAATGGTCGAAAGCTTGACGTAACTCAAAAAGGTGTTAAAAACCTTTTAGCCCTATTTCCATAACCGCTTACCCCTCGAATTTCAAGTTTGCTATACATATATATATATATATATATATATATATATATATATATATATATATATATATATATATATATATTATATATATTTATATATATATATATATATATATATATATATATATATATATATATTTATATATATTTATATATATATATATATATATATATATATATATATATATATATATATATATATATGCGAAAGAATTGTATTTTACAAACGACTATTTATTATTTATTGGATGATGTTGTGTATCATATATATGTATGTATGTATGTATGTATGTATGTATGTATGTATGTATATTTATATATATATATATATATATATATATATATATATATATATATATATATATATATATATATATATATATATATATATATATATATATATATATATATGATACACACTATTATCCAATAAATAATAAATATTTGTTTGTAAAATACAATTTTTTCGCACATATATAAAAAAAAGAAACAAAACTAAACAAAAAATGGTCAATTACTATAAAAACTTATTCCGAACAAAATAATATTATTCATTTTTGTACATCTTACACAAGTACATTATTATCTTCAAAAAATTCGCACTTGGTATATTTCAATTAAAAACAAAGAAATACAATTTTTAAATAAATTGAAAATTGGCCAATTATTGAAGACTAGATTAATTTTTGCCAAAATTATTATAGCATATATTATTTACTACCTTAAAATAATATTGTTGAACCAGAAATTCCCCGTTCTTTCGTCATCAGCTGAAAAAACTATAAAAAAAACCTAGATATAACTGAAATTGGCCAATAGCTTAAAATACTCAAAATTTTCGCTAAAATTACTATTTTTACAGTAATCGGCGACCTCAGCAACATAGGTATATTACCAATAGCAAATTATCGAGATTTCAACACAGTAAAAAGTTCATCGCCCAAAAGAGTATTATTTAAATCATCTTTCAGCCAAAATTATAAAAAAAAAATAACAAAAGAGTTGAAGATGCAAGTTGAAGAGCTATATTTGATGAGTACTTAAAAAAAAATTAATGCAAGATCTTAAAAATTGGAAGGCGGCCCAAGAAAATATGGGATCTTTTTCATAAATTTTATAATAACATCTTAAAGGATATATCATATTTGTTACAGGAACAAATCCGTAAACGAAAAGAAGAGGAAGAACGAATAGCTGCTCAAAATGAATTCCTCAACAGATCGTTACGAGGTTCCAGGAAATTGCAGGCGTTGGCAAGTTCACCTCAGGGTGCCGTTAACGATGCATATGAAGACGAGGCTGTGGAGGCTAGAACTGAAAGTCCCATAGAGGAGGGCGAACGAGTTCATGTGGCTTATGGTAAGAAAAAGATACTAAATATACTATGTCAACCAGAGGTCAAAATAGTCGCAATCTAAGTCTAAATTCGTTGGTTTCTGTCTGGATGTTATACCCTATATTACATTTTTTAATTTACACTTTTTTTTATTTTTAAGACACCCTGTATAACTTACTTCCTATTTTAGCAAGATAAGTAAAGCAACAGGCAGGGACTGTGAGAGCCAAAAGGTTTTTAAAAAGTTACAAAAAAAAACGAGGGATGTCTGACGAAAAGCGAGTCTAGGATCCTCCACTTCAAGTGCCACTGAATGCTGCGTGCGTGACTCTGAGACATATAAGAATAGTGTAGGCCCACATAAATATATAGTTTGGAAGTAGCTATCTGTAAAGTAATACGATATCGCGTGAAAGAAAAAATTTATGATAATTGAAATATTGCATTGTAAAAAAAAAACTTTGTAAAGAAGGGAAGAGTATATAGAAGACTAGCTGTGCCCTCAGCTCCACTCGCGTGGACTACAGAATTATTGTTTAGGATTTAAAGAATCATCCACTCATCTGTAATCATCTACTCACCTACCTCGGTCATAAAATAAAGCTTGGAAAAGAAAACCAAACGGCTAAGTTAGCTCGCAGAATACGCCTGACTTGGGCAGCTACTGGAAAATTAAGCAAGGTCATAAAGTACCCTGATATTCCTATAAACCTACAGAGAAAGTTTTTTTAATAGATGCATTCTTCTAGTAAAGACGTACGGAATGGAAACGATGATATTAACAAACAAATCGATCACTAAACTGCGCCCAACACAACGTGCAATCGAACGAGTTATGCTGGGCATAAGATTACAAGAATGCATTCGAAATGACATAATACGACTAAGAACTACTAGGTGTACAAGTATGAAATGCGGATTTCAGACAACAGATTGTGCACCAATGCAGTTTGTGCTATAAAGATTTGACACTGCGCCATTTTGTTGTCTCATCAACAAGTGTCAGATGCGCACGACTGATAAATTGGAAAAGTGTGTGCATAGTGTTGTGTTGTTGTGTTCAATATGTCGAAATTTATACCGAACAAAGGGCATTCGCGAACAGTATTAATTTTTGGTTTTCATTTGAAGAAAACTGCTGTTGAATCATACCGATTACATCGAGAAGCTTATGGCGAACATGTTCCATCGCAAGATATATGTGAACGATGGTTTCGGCGTTTCAAAAGTGGAGACTTCGATGTTGCAGACAAGGAACGTGGAACACCGCCAAAAAAATACGAAGATGTGGAATTGCAAGCATTGTTGGACGAAGATGATTCGCAAACACAAAAACAACTCGCCGAGCAATTGGGCGTTAGTCAACAAGCTGTTTTCAATCGGCTACGAGTGATGGGAAAGATTCGGAAGACCGGTAGATCGGTACCACATGAGTTGAACGACAGGCAAATGGAAAAGCGCAAAAACACGTGTTACATTTTGCTCGCTCGGTACAAAAGGAAGTCGTTTTTGCATCGTATAGTTACAGGGGATGAAAAGTGGATTTATTTTAAGAATCCCAAGCGCAAAAAATCATGGGTAGACCCAGGCGCACCATCCACATCGACCGCAAGACCGAATCGTTTTGGCAGAAAGACGATGCTCTGTATTTGGTGAGACCAGAGGGGCGTTGTCTATTATGAGCTGTTAAAACCTGGGGAAACGGTTAATACTAAACGTTACCAACAACAATTGACCGATTTGAATCGTTCGCTGCTTGAAAAAAGGCCAGAATACCGAAAGAGGCAACACAAAGTCATTTTGCTTCATGACAATGCTCCATCACATACGGCAAAACCAGTTCGCGACACGTTGGAAGCACTCAGCTGAGAACTTCTACCCCATGCGTCTTACTCACCAGACTTGGATCCTTCCGATTACCACTTGTTTCCGCATTTCATACTTGTACACCTGGTAAAGTAGATGACGTTATCGAGAGTGTAGTCGCATTGAAATAGGCCTAGGTTGGACATATCGCAAGATGGACGAAACGGGTAGTGCAATGGAGGTGTAGAACATACATGAGAAGCATAGGAAAGCCACCTGCAAGATAGATAGACGACGTAAAAAGAACCACAGGAAAATTCTGGTACCGGTTAGCGCAGGATAGGCCGGAATGGTAGGAAAAAGGAGAGACCTCTATGTAGGAGGCGACTAAAAATGGTTGCTAAAGAAGAAGAAGAAGAATTATCCACTTTACAGTTCTGATCTAGCACCCAGCGATTACTGTGTTTACAAATTAGGAAAAAGATTTGAAGGGTCACAGACATAGGGATTCAGAAGAGATGATGTTAGCCGTACAAGGGCGTTTCGCCGGTCATCAGGTTACTTTTTTTAAAGAATCGAAAAATTAAATAACAATTTTTAGAAGGAAGATCACTTTCTATCAGACATCCTTCGTATTTTGCAAATTTGTCATATTTAAAAGAGAATAATGTAAGTTTCAATAATAATTCGGTGATTGCTTGTTATAGCTATTTAAATTTTAAAAACAAGAACCACAATTTATGAAGAGAATCCATTAAGATTCCGTCAACAAAAACCACTTAAAACTCAATGTAATGCACAATGTTGCATAAACAACAAAAAATAAGGTCACTCGTGATTAACAGCCTTTTACTTTTTTCTTTATTTCATTCACAAACATGTCTAGAATAAATCAACAGAAAGATAAATCAGTTGGTGATTGTTTTTAAATAGTTTAAAATCTTTAGAATAAATAATCTGTTGAGAAATATGCTGAACAAAAGGCAACAATTAATTTAAAAGAAAATGGTTTTACTTTTACTTTCCGTACAGAGATATTGTGTACGTATTAAAAGCGCACTAAGTGATTTTGTATTTTTCTATACTAATAATATGTTTCCAAAAAAAGTTCTTTTCAAGTCATCTTTCCATCTTGTTTGGGGCCTTCTTCTAGATCTTTGTCCCAACCATGGTCTCCATTCTTGTATTCTTTTATTCCATCTCTCATCTTGTTGTCTCATTGTGACCTGCCCATCGCCATTTCAAACCCGCTACCTGTTCTCTTACGTCTATCACTTTGGTCTTTTACCTTATACTTCCGTTTCTGATTTTGTCTTGTAATCTTATATTCAGTATCTGGCGTTCCATTGCTCCCCGTGTTTTACTGAGCCGCGTAGGTGAGAACTGGTAGAATGCATTGATCGAATGCCATCTTTCTTAGTTTCAGAGGAATTCCTTTGGTGGTTAGTATTTTCCTTTGTTTTACATACATATATATATATATATATATATATATATATATATATATATATATATATATATATATATATATATACGAGGCTGGTTTGAAAAGTCCGTGCAAAAATAAAAACTACTTATGTGTTTGGAGTAAACCTTTTTTATTTTTCGACATAGTCTTCTTTACACTTCGTCCAACGATGTTCTAGTTTGTTGATCCCTTCCGAATAATAGGATTTGTCCAAGTCTGCAAAATATCCATTAGTCTCTGCAATCACCTCCTCGTTTGAATAAAATCTTTGTCCCGCCAGCCATTTCTTCAAATTGGGGAACAAATAGTAGTCCGAGGGAGCCAAGTCTGGAGAATAGGGGGGATGTGAAACGAGTTGGAATCCTATTTCCATTAATTTTGCGACCACAACTGCTGAGGTGTGTGCTGGTGCGTTGTCGTGATGGAAAAGGTCTTTCTTGTGGGCCAATCGCGGGCGTTTTTCTTGCAGCTCGGTTTTCAAACGGTCCAATAACGATGAAATAATATTCACCTGTAATAGTTTTACCCTTTTCCAGATAGTCGATGAGGATTATCCCTTGCGAATCCCAAAAGACAGTCGCCATAACCTTTCCGGCCGAAGGAACGGTCTTCGCCTTTTTTGGTGCAGATTCCCCCTTGGTAACCCATTGTTTAGATTGTTGTTTGGTCTCAGGAGTATAGTAATGTATCCATGTTTCATCCACAGTGACGAAACGACGCTTAAAGTCCTCCGGATTCTTCTGGAACAGCTGCAAACCATCCTTGCAACACTTCACACGATTCCGTTTTTGGTCAAGCGTGAGCAATCGCGGCACCCATCTTGCGGATAGCTTTCTCATGTCCAAATGTTTATGCAAAATATTATGTACCCGTTCAGTCGAAATGCCCACAGCACTAGCAATCTCACGCACCTTAACTCTTCTGTCATCCATCACCATATCATGGATTTGATCAATGATTTCTGGAGTCGTAACCTCCACAGGCCGTCCAGAACGTTCAGCGTCACTTGTGCCCATATGGCCAGTCCGAAAATTTTGAAACCACTTATAAACTGTTCTAATCGAAGGTGCAGAGTCACCATAATGTTTATCAAGCTTCTCTTTAGTCTCCTGAGGCGTTTTGCCTTTCATAAAGTAATGTTTAATCACCACACGAAATTCTTTTTCGTCCATTTCTTGAAAATCACTCGACTTCCTTGATTCACACGAATGCCAAACACAAAGAAATAGACCAATATGGCTGAAACTTGGTATGCGTTCATTCAAGAGATGCTACTAACTAAACATGACCTCGATACGCGCCGGTGGTGCCATCTCTCGGACTTTGCACGGACTTTTCAAACCAGCCTCGTATATATATATATATATATATATATATATATATATATATATATATATATATATATATATAATATTTATATAGATTAATAGAGATAGGTCGGCACTTTTAGAAAACGCGTTGGTCGACAAAAAAAGTTGATAGAATTTTGGCAAAACTTGAAGACCGATAATAAGTGGCTCTGACATCGCCAAGGAACTAAAATTCATCACCAAACAGTTTTAAACTATTTGAAAAAAGTTGTCTACTAGAAGAAGATCGATATTTGGTTGACACATGATTTGACGCAAAAAATTAACTGGGTCGAATTTACATCCGCGAATTTCTATAGAACGAAATCGAGCCATTTCTGAAACAGTTGATCATGAGCGATGGAAAGTGGATCACGTAAGACAATAATGTGCGAAAAAGATTGTGGTCGGAAAAGAATAACGGTCCACAAACGATGGGAAAGCCCGGATTGTCGCCAAAAAGGTGATGCATTGTATTTGGTGGAATTGGAAGGGAATTCTGCATCATGAGCTGCCGTAGCCTGGCCAAATGATTGAGTCAATAGTTAATATCAGCAACTGACAATATTGAAGCCACAACTAGTCAACAGAAGGGATGTCGTCGTCCATCATAACAACGCTAAACCAGACACATCTGTAAAAAATTGAGAGAGCTTGGTTGGGAAGTTTTAATACATCCACAGTATAGCCCGGACCTCGCTCCATCAGATTACCATTAGTTTCGGTCTCTGTAGAACTCCCTGAATGGCGTTAAGTTAGACGGAAAAAAAGGCCTGTGAAAACCACTTGTTACAATTTTTTGCCCAAAAGTTCTAGTAACGGGATTATGATGTTGCCAAAAAAATGGACAAAGGTCATCGAACAAAATAACATGTATTTGGTTTAATAAGTATCGGGATATTTTTCACCTCATAATCATTATTACGGTCGAGAAAAATAAACACTATATATATATATATATATATATATATATATATATATATATATATATATATATATATATATATATATATATATATTATTATTCAGTTTGTTAATGAAATTAAATACTTAGGGGTAGTCTTAGATCAACAGTTATGTTTTAGTAATCATGTAGATTATATATGGAAAAAGTTAGGGAAGAAAATAGGTTTTTTTAGACGTGTGTCATGGTGCCTATCTCTATGGGCCAAACAGCTGGTGTATAACACTATTATTAGCTTATTGACGAGCCAACACGAATCCCTGATCGAGTCTTCTTGATCTGTTTTTAACCACCAATCCGGAGATTTACACGGTCACCGTAAATCCGTCGTTAGGTTCTTCCGACCACAAACTGCTTTCGACATCGAGTATCCTACCAATCAGACAGAGAGGCGCCTAAACCGCGTAAGATTTGGCACTACAAATCTGCTAAATGGGAAGATCTCATGGAATATTTTCGAACTCTCCCTTGGTTAGACGTTTGTTTTCGATCCGACGACCCATCTGACTGCGCCAGGGAGGTTTCCGATGTTATTTTGGTCGGTATGGAGGCTTACATCCCTTTTTCGAAGAAATGCCCTTCCAACGACAAGCTGCTGCTTCTAAACATCTTGCCTACCGACAATGGCGTGAAAATCCTAACACCATAAACCCTAACGCCTTTGTTCGTGCCAGGAACAGATGCAAAGAAATTATCGACGAAACCAAGGAGGCACACAATCAACGAATTAGAAACAAACTTCTCGCTTGTCCCATCAATTCCAAGTCCTTTTGGTCAGTCGCTAAGGCAGTCAGTCAAAATTTCACCAAATCCACCACACCACCACTCACACGGCCAGATAATTCTATTGCAATGACACCTGTTGAGAAAGCGAATTTGTTGGCTGCACTCTGCTTCACATTCTACCGTCGATTTCCAAAAAAAAAAACACCACCTACTATTCCCACAGTGCAGTCCAGGATGCCCGATATTGTCTTCAGACAGCGTATCATAAAACGTATTTTAATGAAGCTAGACACCAAAAAAGCTTCTGGCGCTGACGGAATACCTGCCATAGTTCTCAAAAACTGTGCGAGGGAACTAACACCAGTTTTCTGTAGACTTTTCAACCTATCCTACAGAAAGGGAATATTTCCTTCCTGCTGGAAATGTGCCACAGTTCAGCCGATACCTAAAAAAGGCAAGAAGACCTTGCCAAATAACTACCAACCAATCGCACTGCTTTCAATAATATCGAAAGTCATGGAAAAGGCTATTAATCAGCATCTTCTAAAATATCTTAAAGGATTCAACATTATTAGCGATCATCAATATGGCTTTCATAAAAATAGATCAACAGGAGATCTTCTGACTTATGTAACACACGTTTGGAACAACGCAATTGAACACTTTGGAGAATCTCGAGCGGTTGCTCTTGACAAATCGAAGGCATTCGACCGTGTTTGGCACGATGGGCTGTTGGCTAAGCTACGCTCTTATAGTATGTCTGAAAAGTTCTGTTTGTGGCTCTCATGTTTTCTCAGAGAGCGTTCTTTACAAGTGGCGGTCGACGGATTTCTTTCTAACACCTTCACTATCAACGCCGGTGTATCTCAAGGCTCCATACTGTCTCCTACTCTTTTTCTCATTTACATTAACGATCTGCTGGAAAAGACCGAGAATCCAATCTACAGCTTTACAGATGACAGTACGCTGACTATCTCTTCATTCACTTTGAACGCTCGGACATCGGCTACTCAGACGAATATCCGCAGACAGCAGGAAGTCATTCGACTTAACAAAGATCTAGAAGAAGTTCTATCTAGGGGTGACAGTAACCAAGTGGATTTTAACGCTACGAAAACCCAGGCGGCAGTTTTTTTCTAAAAAAGTTAACGTTGCTGAACCCGACATAGTTATGTTGGGGCACTCCATTCCTCTAACATTGTCAGTCAATTTGTTGGGCGTTAATTTGGGAGCAAATATGTCCTGGCATGAACATGTTGCAGGCAGGAGAGCTTCTCAAAAGTTGGGAATATTATTTCGAACCAGAAAGCTTTACACTCCACAACAACTGTTAATTCTTTACAAAGCTCAAATTCGACCAACTATGGAATACTGCTCCCATGTTTGGGGCTCCGCTCCCAAACATACACTGCATTTGTTGGATTCTATTCAGAGAAGAGCTGTTCGTCTGATTGGAGACTCGGAACTGACCGGCGGCCTTGATTCGCTGGAACATCGAAGAACGATTGGCGACTTGAGCCTATTCTACAAGTATTTTCATGGAAAGTGTTCGAAGGATGTGGGCCGCTTAATTCCTCCCAGAGCGGTGCATGTTAGAAGTAAACGTCGCGCTAATACTTCACATCTGTATGAGGTGCAGCTTGTTACTCCTCGTATAATGCTTTTCAAGCAGTCTTTTATATGGAGAACATACACAAAAATTTGTCCAGGACTGTGTTTCCCACCGAGTACAATTTGCAGCGATTCAAGAACAACGTGAATCGCTTTTTTCGCACACGTGTCGCTCCTGTAGCGCTTTAGGGACTTCTTTCCTGCAGCCCGTGTGCTAGACCCATAAAAAAAAATTAAATTGCTGCAATTCTCGTATGCCTGTGCATTGTTGATTGCATATACTGGGGAGCTCATTGGAGACAACTTGGGGAGGCTTACATCCGACTATGGATGGAATAGGCTAATGATGATAATGATAATTATTTAAGCATTACACGTTGTTTACGCGAGTAAATACCTGAATTTGAAAAAAAAATGTTTTTGGATTTTGCATCTTAACTCACGCAATGCGGTTTTTTAAGTAAAAATAAAACGATGATCTTTCAACAAGTATTCACCAAATATGACTTCTTTATTTGTCAAAATTACCCCTTTGTGGCCACCGTTTTGAATCTAAAGAAATTTAGCCGCATTGAAAGCAATACCGAAAATCCTGTATAGCCAGTATTTTGAAAATTGGAAAAAATGTTGTAACATTCATTTTTTCGTAGATTTTAAGACCATGTTACGACACCGTTTTTCTTTCTATAATTTATAATTTATTATCTCTTTATATTTTATTAAGAAGTGAGTTTAAATTTTTGAGCAGTGTAACTTAACCAGTAGTGTACAGCGTGTTGCCGACTTAACTTATTTCGTTAGCACGGTATGCGTCTGATTTGTTAAAAAAGACGGGTATCATGGGTCCTTGTCTCTCAAGTCGTGAGTTTAACACTCACGTTTGATTTTGTGTTTCGGAAGTGGACCAAGAAGTAGGGAGAAGATATATAAACGGCCATTTGGGATTTTTCGAGGCTTTTTCCTCCACCATGCCGTAGTGGCTTTTTTCCTCCGTGATGCAGTAGTGCAGTAATGTTTTTTTTTTATTACCAAGTGGGTGTAGTTTCTAGATCTCAAGTTTGAGGCCTTTTTCCGTTCTTAAAATATTCTGCTCATCCTAAGGCATTTCGGGTTAAAAAGTGATTAGTTACCCAAATGAGATTGCAACTGTTACAAAATAAAACAGTGTAATTTCTCTTGAACTGTGATAGATACACATCCATTAAATATATGCTAGATTCGTTAAACTGGCTTGATATTCGTCATTTTATCAGGAGAGCAAATCACATTTTAATATATAAGATTGAGAATGATCTGCAGCCAGATTATCTTAGATCATTTTTAAATAAAAAATGTAACTACCATAGTTATAACATTAGACATAGTCAGCACTGTAATATAGAATTAGTAAGAAAAGCGTGGTTGCAAAGAACACTTTTTTATGACGGCTTGCGTTATTATAACGATTTACCGACTAATGTAAAAAATGCTCCTACGTTAAGTATTTTCAAAAAAAGATTGTTTTTATATTTAAGAACTTAATACTTAGCATATTATATATATAAAATAGATCACTGCTTTTTAAATGGTGTTTAACTTTTATATGAGGGGGTTCATTTTTATGAATAATCTCCCCACCCCGTCACGAGTTCCAAATCAAATTGAAATTAAGATTTGCATCTTACTACTTTTACATTATTTTTTAGTTCTATGAATACAATATGGTATATGATACACATTCATTCATAGTATGCCCTTCCGGAGGCCGATGTTCTACCGTTTTTGGTACATTCCAGTACTGCATTTTGTTTTTTAATCTTCCCATTTCTATTATTATAATATATACGGTAATATTAATTTGTTTCGTTTTTGGAAGTATTTTTGTTGTCTATTGCCCGTTTGTTTTTTATGCTTAGCTTTTTTTTTTTTCTGTTCACAAAAATTATATCCAAAAAACTCAACTTATATATGCAGGTACTAGTTATTTGCGATTTGAGCATGTTTAAATCACTCCCGCTCTCTTACACATCCTTTCATTCGCTCTCTCATTCTTCTAATGCTATTGTTTATATACATGTTTACATATTGCAATCTTAGATTGCGTTCTTTTTCATTTTTACGTTATTCTAAGTTATGCTAGTTTATTTAGCTTATTTTTTATTACACGCAAGTCACATCATTGTTGTTTTATTATGCATATTTACACTGTGAGTGAGTTCCAATGATAGAAAGGTTTTTTCTTCAAAAGACTCCACCTACCGGTTGTCAAGTGATGCCCCCTCTACTTTCAGCTTCCCATTTAATCTTCTCAAAAACGCCCGGTAATTAAGAACCAAAACGCAAAAATTATTGTGATATTGGTCCATAATATATTAAGCTTGTATTATTAATTTTTTTATTAGTTATCGAGCTTTCGAAATTTTATTACATTCTTCATCAGGACTAAAATAATTTCTACCGGACACATTGTCTATTAAAATTGAAGCAGCAACTGTAGATTATACAAAAAAAAAGACGTGGTCTTTCAAAAAAAAAACTGCGAGTTTAGCATATATTTTTAATTATAATGAAACCAAACTTTTACTTGATGGAATATTAAAATCAAAGGTTATTTTTTGAATTGGTAAAAAATTTATACAAGCATAAAGTCTATTAATGAAAAAAAAAACTGACGCTGATGTCTGTAGTGCCATTTATTTTAATCGTTTTGACCTTAAATAATGACTACTATAGTGCTAATGATGATATTACCATAAGTATTTAAAAATTTAATTCATATAACCTTATATTTATTAAAACATATTTAAATCTATGAGTATGATAATTACGTAACCAACAATTATATTTTAAATTTTTTATTTTTTGTGTTAATTTTGTTTTATGTTGTCCGACCTTATATATTTATTTATATTTTGTGTTATTTATATTATATCCTTTTAGAATTTAACTGTATATTTACCTATTGTCCGTATATCTATAGTAGTGGCGTAGTCACTTTCAGTGGACCGGGAGGGGGGCATGTGGATATTAAGGGCATTTTTTAAGGAAAATAAGAGAACAGAGAGGCGTGTGCCAAACGACAACCGGGAACCGAAGCCCCTTGACGCAAAAAGACCCGCTTGCATAGGAACTCTAAAAGTTTAGTGCCCTTCTCCATACAGTAAACTAAAAATCTATGATTTCTTACAGAAAAAACCTTCTATACAGAGTAACTTTAAAAATCCAATGTAAAAATTGATAGCCGGGAGGGAGCAGACGAATTCTTTCACAAAAAAAATCCCTTTCATACACTGTAACTTTAAAATCTCATTTAAAAATGGTTTGTGTTTTTATTGTATTTATACATTCATATATCCGATAATCCTTTATATTTTTTAACAATGATATGTGAAGCCATTATATTATAATTTCTTACCATACTCATTGAAATAGAAAATGTTTTCATTACAAACTATTTTTAGCTTATATAATAACAGTAAATATTTTGTTTATAAGTTAGAATTAGAAGTTTATTTATTATACTTTTATTTAAAGCCTACGTTTTAGTGTTATATGTTAATACCGGCAATGTTATATGTTAATATATATACCGTATTTGCCACCTAACAAAAACTTAAAAATCTTAAGATTGGCATATTTATTATAAAAATTAATCTTTGATACAATTTCCTTTGGCTGTTATTACCACTGCAATTCTTTTTTTGGTAATGAAGAAATTAACTTTTTGCATTCTCCTAGAGAAACATTCTTCGAACAAGACACGTTGGGTGTATCTTTTGGTGTAATTGGGTGTTCCTTGATGCTTTTCTTGAAGATCGACTATACCTGTTCTATAGGGTTGAGATTTAGTGCCTGTGGGGGTCAATCCAGAAACTCAATCTTTTTCTTAAGGAACCACTTCATTGTCGCTATTGCTTCATAACATGGTACATTATCTTGTTGGAAACGCACATTGTTCGAATTTGTATCACCATACAATTTACGAAATGATGCAGTATTTAGAATTCCTATATACTTTGTGAATTCATTCGACTCTCGCAAACTACTATTTCGCCTACGGTACTTGCCGACATGCACCTCCACATCATAATACTTCCGGCTTCGTATTTTTTACAGTGTATACTACGAAATCGGACCTATTCTACTCTCCTCTTCGGCGCTTTACGTAGGTAGCACCAGGAGTACCAAAAATCTAAAATAAAGTAAAAATAAACAAATAGAGAAAAATAAAAAAAGATACTTTTAAGTTATTCATTTACCAAAATAAATGGTTTAAACAATAACCAGACTTAATAGACAATACATACCTCGAAGTTGGACTTGTCCGACCAAACGATGTTTGACCAATCCTCGTCGTTGAAAGATTTATGTTTTTGGGCCCATGTCAAGCGCATCGTTTTATTTTTCTACGCAAGATAAGATTTTTTTTTAGCTTTGCAGTCTTCGAGTTCTGAACAGTGTTTGAACAGAAATTTTCAGTGTCTTCTTTTTGCGTTTTTCAAAGAACCATGTCTTAACTACCGGTCTTCTTTTGCATTTGTAATGCATTTTCGACCACTTTTGTTTAAGTTTTTATGCGTTTTTGCATTCTTAAACGAATTATAATATATCTCACCATATTATATGAATTAAGTTTACAAAGTCTGATTTATTTTTTCTACTTTCAAAAAGAAACTTTTTAAATCCAATTTATATTTTTTGTCATTTTTACATAATGATACTCTTAACCTTTAGTGAAAACAACTAAAACTATTTGATTATTAACGATATGTACACTACGGGATCTCGAAGCAAACTAAATAACTACAAGAATAAAGTAGGTCAGCAATTGTTGACTTTCAAGAGTTTGTTCTTTTGTTTTTTTAATGGGATTCATTGTTTTGGTTACTTAATTTCATGTGTCAATTCAGAGAAATAAGCATAAGTGCAGGAAAAAATAAGAGACATCTAGTTTCTAAGAACCGAAGGTGTTACCAAATACTTTTGGCCAAAGATGTATACATAGCAACAAAGTTGGTTGTGAATTAGTAATTAATAATTTAAATACGACCTAATGCATTCCAACAGTGTATATTTTTTTTAGCTTACCGTGATTTGGAAGCCGCCGTTCAACGCCTTCAAATGCAACTGAAGAAAACCTCGGCTGGTTCAGGTATTTCAGGCTTAGAAGGCAGAATAGCAGCCGTACAATCACTGCTGTTGTCGCCTCAGTTCGGAAGAGCGTTGGCCATACATAACAAAATTCAAGCAGTACGGTCGAAAATCGCCGTTAGACCGCAACCGATAGCTCAGAACGCTCTTAGAGATGCCTTGGATTCGTTGGGGAGCTCGCAGAGTGCCTATGCGGTGGAGCTGGCTACCATACTCACAGGTATAACTATGTATTTTTTGTGGTGGGCAAAAGTTTCATTTCCGGGAAGAGAAACTTCTGGAATGTTACTCTGGACAGAATTACAAACAGCTTATTTTTCTTTATAGGGTACGAATTGGAAGCTTTAATGGCTGCTCACGACGGTGTAGCGTCAACATTACCGCCCGACTCCACCACGCCCCCTCCTCAAACAGATATAGCCGCATCATCAATACCAAATAGCCGGTACAACACCGACGACAATATAAAAATAATTAGGATAGAAAAGACGACTGAGCCTTTGGGCGCCACTGTACGAAATGAGGGTGATGCTGTTGTAATAGGTAAGTTATAAATCTTCTAAATTGTTCGTTTCTTAATAACGAACTTTATCTTTATTTCGTGAAGAATAAATAGCATTTTGTCTTAAATTGCTCGTTTTAATTAGAAATGATGCTATTTTATCTGCAGAGTTAGACAGCAATCTTGTATATATTTTTGGTTTAAACATGAATAAATTTTATTTAAAAAAGATTCATATAAAAGTTGTTTAAGTACCCGTTTACCATTAACTATCGTTATCAATTTTTTAATAGTAGCTCGGTTGCTAAGCAACATCATACAGAAGATTTTTCTTTAAAATTGCACATCTTGTATATTTATTGACTTTTGGAACATTCTGTAAATTCCAAACATGTTTCATGTAACATACTGTGTAGTCAGGTTCAATGATTTGCAATATTATGACTTTTTTCATGGCCAAAATTACTTCTGCAAGTCATAAATCGCTGAACACGGGTTTCGAATTGCTGCGGGGCGGACTTTGTGGCAAACACACTTCTAGGCTCTTCACTCCAGAGGGATGAGGAGGTTATTCATATTCATCATCATCAGCTTGTACTGTCCTGGACGTAAGCCTCCCTCAAGTCTTGCCACTTTTTTTCTGTTCTGGGCCACTTGTACCCAATTTCCAGCCACTCTTCTCAAATCATCAGTCCACCGACTTGGTGGTCTAGCTCTACTCCGATCTTGGTCGCATTCTATAGTTCTCTTTGTCCATCGTCCATCCTTAGACCTAGCAACATGCCCAGCCCAGTTCCATTTATGATGTAGAATGAACTTGATTGCGTCTTGTACCCCCGTTCTCTTCCTGATAATGAGATTTGGGATGTGATCTCTAAGAGTAACGCCTAATATTGACCTTTCCATCTTTCGTTGCATGACACGTATTTTATTGATACTACTCAGTATATATCACCACACTTTATTTTTGCACTCGACGCGCGTTTCGCTAACCATGTTAGCTTCATCAGGAGCGATGATTGACTAAAGCTAAACTACAAATCTACATTATTTATACTTAGCCTAACCTCTGAATTACTCAAGCGGAACTAATGGCATAGGCAAGGACATCAGTTCCAGTAGAGGGGACTATAAGGAATAGGCCCTCTGTTTTTATTTAAACTCCTTTTACATTTTATAATTTCCATACTTTCGTATGCGTTCAACAATCTGCTATCAGATACATTTTTAATTAATCTTAGATTATCTAATGTTACAATATGATCAGCTTCAAGGGCATGTTCGGCAATGCTAGACTTTTCTGCTCTACTATATTTTAAGTGTGCTAAATGTTCTTTAAATCGTGTTTTAATTGACCTTTTAGTTTGCCCAACATACTTTTTGTCACAATCATTACAACTAATTTCATAAATCCCACTTTTCTCACAATTAGGAATCTTATCTTTGGGATTTCCTAACATATTCCTCAGATTGTCTGATGACTTATAGACTAAGGTGAGGCCTATTTCGGATTATATGGTATGGAGACATACTTGGTGTTATTTTCTTTGCGTGTAAAAAAGGTGGAATTCTGAATATTTAACCTGAACTTATGTCTATTTATCAGCTTGTTTACTAAGTCATCGTCATAACCATTATGATTTTTCTAATACGATTTCTTTCATTATTAAAGTTTACTCTATTCAGAGGAAAAGTGACCAAACGATGAACTAAAAAATGTAATGAGGCTAATTTGTGTTGTTTGCAATGAAATGAATCATTAGGAATATATCTATCTGTTACCGTGTCTTTCTTACAGATATCAAATTCTAATCTATTATTATATTTAATAATTAAAATATCTAGAAAAGGCAGTTGTCCTTTGTTTTCAACTTCGTAAGTGAATTTAATGGAATCATACCGGTTATTTAATTTGCTTTCTTTGTATCAAAAATCGCGAAAATATCATTCACATATCTATACCATACCCTTGGGAAATATTCAAATTCTTGACTGGCTTCGGTTTCAAACTTACTCATGAATAAATTGGCTATGAAAGGTGATAAGCAATTACCAATAGCTGTACCCTTTTTCTGACCATAAAATTGACTGTTATATTGAAAATAATTTTGTTCCATACAAAGTTTAGATAATGTTAAGTATTCATGAATAATTTCGTCCTCAAAGTCATTCATCCTAAGTAATTCCTCCTTTGTAGTTTAGCTTTAGTCAATCAACGCTCCTGATGAAGCTAACATGGTTAGCGAAAAGCGTGTGGAGTGCAAAAATAAAGTGTTTGGTCTAGTGGTGATATATACTAAGTAGTGTCATTGTGCCAAAGATTTAACATTCCCAACTTAGTTATTTTATTGATGTTTTTCTTCGTCATTGTGAGAGTATCGGTTCCGTACGTAAGAACGGGGAGTATGCACATGTCAGATACTTTTCTTTTTAAACACATAGGAAGGT
Organism: Pachyrhynchus sulphureomaculatus; assembly: GCA_019049505.1. Classification (NCBI taxonomy): domain Eukaryota; kingdom Metazoa; phylum Arthropoda; class Insecta; order Coleoptera; family Curculionidae; genus Pachyrhynchus; species Pachyrhynchus sulphureomaculatus. The sequence goes on along the minus strand of CM032449.1, from coordinate 37,105,916 downwards.
TAGATTTGAATACATAGACCAGTTTGCCATATGCAGCATGCAGCATGCAGCGATCTCTACGTTATTCAGTTTTATAGTGTCGCTTAATACAAGAGTCGTCATAAATTGGGTCTTGGATAGATTGATTTTTAGACCAACTTTACTTGAAGCTTCCTGAAGTATATGCAGCATAGTTTGTGCTTCTTGCATTTTGTCTGTTATTAAGACAATGTCGTGGGCGAAATAGAGCTGATTTAACTTTTCACCGTCCCATTCTTTCCCAGTTTATTGATTGTAGAATTCTTTCTAGAAGTCTTACAAAAAGTTTTGGCAGAGAACGTATCACCCTGCCGCACTCCTCTTTCGATTCGAAATTGGCTGGTGGATTGGTTAGTTTGTGTTTTAACATGTACGGTGGCATTTTCATATATGTATTTAATTATATTGGAATATCAATGATCAATACGACACTCAGCAAGCGCTTCCAAAAGTCTCTGCTGATTTATAGAGTCAAAAGCCTTTTCGAAGTCCACAAATATGAGCACAAGAAACTTATTATATTCTATATATTTTTCAATAAGGATTTTAACTGTAAGCAGATGGATGTCTGTTTCATATCCCGAGCGGAAACCTGCCTGTTCCTTTGAAAGAAAAAACTCGAATTTATTTGCTTGACGTTTGGTAAGTATTTTCGTGAATAATTTGTATACATGACTCAGGAGGCTAATGGGTCGATAGTTTGTAAGGTCTGAAGTATCTTCTTTTTTATGCTCGATCAAGATAGTTGCATTGTTCCATTGCGATAGGGTTATTCCTTCCAGAAGGCATTTATTGAATAACATTTTAAGAGATTTGATAATTTGTTGTCCTCCTTGCTTAATTGCCTCTACTACAATATTGTCTTCACTCAGAGCTTTGTTAGTGTTAGGCTGATGTGATTTCTTCTTCTGTTATGTCTGAGATATCCTCCGAACCCTGATTTAGGACTTTTGGTATGGTGATTTATGTTCTTTTCTCTTCTAAGGTATATAATTTTTCATAACATAATTCGATAATCTGTAAAATATCTTTTTTGGTTGTTATTACATTACCATGCATATACTTAATCTTGCATATGTCTTTCCTTCTCATTGTGTTCTTTTTTCTTAAAACTTTTACGCTTTTATTCTGTTCTACAACGTTTTTAATTTCCTCTGCATTTTTTTGTCTTTTGTCTCTTCTAATTTTCCTCGATATTTCTCTATTTATAGTTCTGTATTCATCTGTAGTCTTATTTACCATTTCTCTTCTTTGCTTTATTACTTTTATTTAATTTTTGTTCTTTTTGTTGTTTTGGGCAAGTTTTGTCAATGGCATTTTCTATACTATTTCTGATGTTTTCAAATATGTCAACAACTGCTGTATCTTCAATCTGTTTTAAGGATCTTGCGATCTCTCTTTTACAAGAATCTTCATCCTCAGGGATTATCCATTTCTTATGGTTTCTTTTAATAAACATTTTTGATCTTACAATGCGATGGTCACTCCCAACTGAACATCTATTTGGGACACTTAGGTCTTGGATAATGTCTATCCTGTTGCTGGTTATAAAATCTACTGCGTTTTTTGTTTTACCATCTGGGCTAGACCATGTCCATTTTCTGTTTTTATTCTTTTTGAAGAAGATGTTCATTACATATAAACTATTTTGATGCAGAAAATCTATTTATATTACATGGGGTGAAAAATCCTGAGTCTTTTAAAGAAAGAATGCTTTGGCGAAAAATCAATTTTATTCCTTAACATAATTTCATTCAAGAGTGATACACTTATTCCAGCGATCTTCTACTATTTGGATACCTTTCATAAGCACGATTTATCGAGTTCCCTAAAATAAGCCTCAGTTTTCTACTCGACTTTTTCATTTGAGCCAAAATTTTATACAAATCTTCTGAGAGTTGGCACTAACTGAAAATCAAAAGTATAAAAGAATTTTTGTAGACGGTGAAACAAGGAGCGTCAAACTGAACCTGCTCTACCATGAGAGCCATATTGATGTCGCTAATAATATTAAATTCTTACAGATATTTTAAAAGGCTGTGATTGATAGTCTAACTTGAACTGGCGCAGAAAGAACATATATTCTCTTTCTGAATGATACATTGAAAAGTCAACAAAAAATTGGTGCAATATCAGGCATTTTTGGTTGTATGTTGGTAATAGTAGAAGGTATTTTCCCTGGGAATTGACAGGAGAATGTGAAGTACAGAGTTTAGCTGTCAAGTTGGCTTTCTCAGCTGGTGTTATTGCAATAATATTGTCGTACTTTCGAAGAACCAGCATAGTTGATTTAGTGAAATTTTTATTGTCTTAACGGACAGTCAAGAAGATCTCGATTTGTTAAGGCAGGAAAGAAGCATGTTTTTAATTCTTTGATTATGTTTCTCCGTGGCTTTGTCGATTATTTGTTTGCATCTGGTTCGAGCACTAACAAAGATACTATGATTCATGATATTAGGGTTTTCCCGCCACTGTCGATAGGAAAGGTGTTTGGAAGCAACAACTCTTCGAATCTTCAACAAACCAAGGCTTACCCTTAGAAACGCCTTTCTGCGAAGACATTATGTAAGCTGCAATACAAGTCAAAAGAACTTCGTTACAATAAGATGTGTGGCGTCAAAGTTAAAATATAAACTTTGGTTTTTACGACGTGTGTGTCGAGTTCTTCCCATTAGCAGTTTTGTAGTGCCAGATTTTGCGCCGTTTAGACCCGTTATTCTCATCAACTGGTAAAGCTGATATTCGATGTTGAAACGAGTCTATGGTCGGAAGGGGTTAACGGAGGATTTGCGGCGATACTGTAAATCTTCAATTGGCAGTCTGAAAATAATCAAGAAAACTAATCTCCATCACGATCAGGAATCTTTGTTGGGTCATAGGTAAGCTGAGGAAAGCCACAATTAATTGCAAACGATTCAGTTTCACAGACTTGTTAGACGGTGGTGTTTGAATGCTTAAGCCAGTTGATGTTAAAGGCATCAAAGTCCCCTAGACTATAATTTTGCCAGTTGGATGGTTAATCTGGAAAAAATCAATGGTGTTTGCAGGAGAAGCAAAAATGTTCTACAGTTGGTGTGTCATATGAAAAAAGCTATTCTTTTTGACACTTTTTGCGAGCTGTAGCATCTAACTTGGCACTTACCGATTAAACTAAGAAAATAATTTGGTTGATTTTCGTTTACATCCCATATAAAAAGTAATAATTCCGATTAAAATAAAAGTTGATATTTTGAGTTGAGAATTAAAAACTAAAATAGGCACATGTAAGTCTTGTAGTAGCAAGCAGCACATTTTGGTTACTAATGGTTCAATATTATCTTATGCTGATGACACCGTGATGGTGTTTACTGGGCCATCGTGGTTGACTTTTCATGATTCCAGCATTGAGGGCATGAGTAAAACTAAAAACTAGTTGGACACATTCTGATTGATCTTAAATATTTCAAAAACAAAATATTTTCCATTACTTCTGCTAAACGACCAAATTTTTATAGCATTCATGTCAGTAATCTTGAGGATGATATTCTCTATAAAATATTTTTAAGTGGTATCGATATGTTCTCAGACTTGTGAGGAACATAAAGGGGTTGATTCATGGGTTCTATATCCTGAGAGAGATACTGAGTAAGAAGCTTCTAATCAGTGTATATGAAGCTCTTGTGAAGTCTCTGTTGAGGTACGGTGTAGTTATGTGGGGTGGTATTTACCAGAATTCCATATATCCCTTGAAAGTGGTATAGATAATATTTCGAAAAAATCAACGTGTTCCTGCCGACTTTGAGGATGTTTTGGATGTGCGTACCTTGTACTGTCTCATGACTTGCTCTTATATTCATAAAACTAACAAATTGAAACAATTTGTGAATCATGCTCATGGTACCAGATGTATGATCATACATCACCGACCGATAGACACTTAGAAATGTCTATAAATAGGACATCAAAGAAACTTAGATCTTTTTCTTATTTAGCTCCCAGGATGTATAACCTGCTCCCTCTTGAAATTAGGACCTTAACAAGATTGTATATGTTTAACAGTGAATGTAGGGTATTTATTTGTAAAAATTTAGCTAAATTCAAACGGATGTTCTGATTTTCCAGTGGTTAATAGGATTATTTTGTGATTATTATGAAGTCTATGTACATCTTTACTCTTTATTTATTGTATTTTTAGTATTCCGAAAGGAACACTAGTAACCTCGGTGTCTGTCTGTCCGTCTGTCTGTTTGTTCGTCTGTCACACCCGATTTTCTCCGGAACTATTTGACATAGAAAGTTGAACTTTGGTACAAAAATATATATAATGTAATACTTGCGCACACTTTTCTTTGTATTATTTTTAGAAAATTGCGAAAAATCGCTGTCCAATACTGTTAAAAAAATTTTGACAAAATTCTCCACAGGGTGTAGATTGAATGAAAATTTTCACGAGTGCATTACTCTTAATAATTTATTTAGTATACAAAAAAAAACTTAAAATTTCATAGTCATCAGTTTGCAGTAACGATAGGAAAAGTACGAGGCTGGTTTGAAAAGTCCGTGCAAAAATAAAAACTACTTATGTGTTTGGGGTAAACCTTTTTTATTTTTCGACATAGTCTCCTTTTAGGCTTATACACTTCGTCCAACGATGTTCTAGTTTGTTGATCCCTTCCGAATAATAGGATTTGTCCAAGTCTGCAAAATATCCATTAGTGTCTGCAATCACCTCCTCGCTTGAATAAAATCTTTGTCCCGCCAGCCATTTCTTCAAATTGGGGAACAAATAGTAATCCGAGGGAGCCAAGTCTGGAGAATAGGGGGGATGTGAAACGAGTTGGAATTCTATTTCCATTAATTTTGCGACCACAACTGCTGAGGTGTGTGCTGGTGCGTTGTCGTGATGGAAAAGGACTTTCTTGTGGGCTAATCGCGGGCGTTTTTTCTTGCAGCTCGGTTTTCAAACGGTCCAATAACGATGAATAATATTCACCTGTAATAGTTTTACCCTTTTCCAGATAGTCGATGAGGATTATCCCTTGCGAATCCCAAAAGACAGTCGCCATAACCTTTCCGGCCGAAGGAACGGTCTTCGCCTTTTTTGGTGCAGACTCCCCCTTCGTAACCCATTGTTTAGATTGTTGTTTGGTCTCAGGAGTATAGTAATGTATCCATGTTTCAACCACAGTGACGAAACGACGCTTAAAGTCCTCCGGATTCTTCTGGAACACCTGCAAACCATCCTTGCAACACTTCACACGATTCCGTTTTTGGTCAAGCGTGAGCAATCGCGGCACCCATCTTGCGGATAGCTTTCTCATGTCCAAATGTTTATGCAAAATATTATGTACCCGTTCAGTCGAGATGCCCACAGCACTAGCAATCTCACGCACCTTAACTCTTCTGTCATCCATCACCATATCATGGATTTGATCAATGATTTCTGTAGTCATAACCTCCACAGGCCATCCAGAACGTTCAGCGTCACTTGTGCCCATATGGCCAGTCCGAAAATTTTGAAACCACTTATAAACTGTTCTAATCGAAGGTGCAGAGTCACCATAATATTTATCAAGCTTCTCTTTAGTCTCCTGAGGCGTTTTGCCTTTCATAAAGTAATGTTTAATCACCACACGAAATTCTTTTTCGTCCATTTCTTGAAAATCACTCGACTTCCTTGATTCACACGAATGCTAAACATAAATAAATATACCAATATGGCTGAAACTTGGTGTGCGTTCATTCAAGAGATGCTATTACCTAAACATGACCTCGATAAGCGCCGGTGGTGCCATCTCTCGGACTTTGCACGGACTTTTCAAACCAGCCTCGTATATTGATGTATCTAGGCTGTGCAATTTCAAATGCTTTTTTTACTGCACTATGATGCGAAAGCAGAAATTGGTAAGAACAGCAATTTCTGCAGAAATTTGACAGTTTTAGAGAACGAAAATTAGGTATTGTATTGAGATTCTTCCACGACCTAGGAGGCTTTGAAATGGATTCTTAACGGTTCTCCTTCTCCTAAGAAGACGAAAATTTAAGCATTCTGCTGATAAGTTGATGGCGGCAGTTTTTTGAGATTGTGTAGGAAATTTGATTAATGAATATCTGGAAACACTATCAATAATTAATGAAGAGGTTGACGGAAGGACACAAAACCTGATTAAAGAAAAACGTCCAAATTTATGGAGAACCGTTACATCTACCCTATAGCGCTCATTTAGCACCCTATTATGATATTGTAAACTATCATGAATAAACTAAAGTGATCAAAATGTAGAGAATTTAACTTTTCAGTTAGTTATCGCCTCAAAAACGATTTAATATATGGCAGAAGACTCGATAGACATTAAATCCAGATAGGAGTAACAATTCAAATATCAATAAAAAATCAGAATTGTGCTATATGGATCCTATTTTTTTTACGGAAACATGTTTTAAGAGTGCTCTGTTATTAATATTTTTTTCTTTTTAAGGACGGGTTGTGAGAGGAGGAGCGGCAGAGAAGAGTGGTCTTTTGCACGAAGGCGACGAAATTCTAGAAGTAAATGGAATTGAAATGCGCGGAAAAAGCGTAAATGCAGTCTGTGATATTCTTAAGGACATGGAAGGGTCCTTGACGATCCTTGTTATACCGGCATCTCAGGCAAGGTAAGATTACCGGTTGTGTACTTACTTTTTAGACTTAGAAATATATTATTTATATATAAATTATCGTTGAATGAAATTAAGATTGAAATATCATAACTTTGACACTGATATCAGTTATGACAAGTTATACCGATTGACAAATAAAAGAAAGAGACTGCTTGTCGTCTTAATATCTTTGCTTGATATTAGATCCATTTCTCGTCTCTAGGCGCTGCTTATCACACTATGGTTTAATTTGTATATTTTTTTATATTAATTTAATTAAGAGAGTTGAACAGTTTGAAATTCTACTTAACGCTTTAAAGTCAGTGGCGAAATAAGGGGGAAGGGGAAAGCGAAGCGGGTATGTTCTAGAGCAAATATTGCCATAATCATGAACTTTCCGGGGCATTTAATTGTAGAGGTATTGTTCTATTACATACTATTAGATAATGGTGGCGCCGCATAGTAGGTAAAACCCGAAAAATGGAAAAAACCTTCTAATGTACTTCAGTAATGTCAATTACTTATTTGTCGTGCCAATTCCAATGTATTTCTTCGTGCTGAATCGAATAGTCTTAGGACAAATTAGCTGCATGTTATGCCAAATTATGCAATGTTATTACCCATAAAACGTGGTTTTTCTGAATAAGTTCAAAATTAGTGCAATTTTTATTTATTTTCATGCTTAATCGAACTACATATTTTAGTGTTACTAGGAAGAACGAATGTGAAAATATAGTAGAAATACTATTTCAAAACCAGACATTTTATTTAGGTGGACCGAGAGATCGCTGTTTACACACGATTTTTGTATGGAAATGTTCTTTCGAGATAGTGACTCTCAGTTGCTTATAGCATTTTTCAATGATTTTTATTTTTCAAGGAATTCGTCAAAATTAAACAGCCATGCAGCGAACATAAGTAGATTACCGTATATATTATATTACCGATTTTTATTTCCATGACAATGGAAGTACGGTGATAGTCCTTGTTTTCCTTGAGTTTTGAAGACTAGTTTCACTCGCCTCCAAAGAACCTCTTGTTTGCTTAGATAGTAGGTACTATGAGGTTGGATTTCCCGCAAAGAACTTCACCGATTATCATCAAATGCAATTTCAGTTGGTAGTGCAGTAAACAGGGGACAAAAAGTGGTCATTTCAGAAAAATATTATAGAAATTTTTTTCTCAACTTCCTTATGTTTTTTGGGTGCTAAAGCCGAATTTAAACTTTGCCACCTCGTAAATGTTGTGCGTTTTGAGTAAAACACAAAAAACGGCCAAAAAAAGGTATTTTTTTTTTTCAGTTTCTCGCTTATAATTTGAAAACTGCGCACTTTTTGAAAAAAAGTATTTTCATATAAAATAAACTACTTTAAATTTCCTATAAATTAGATTCCATAGGTTTTTTTTGTCGGGCGAAGAGTTTAGCTGCTAGAGCGCACAGTGTCTCGACTAGTACAAGCTAGCGGGACAATATTATTTCTTCACTTATTTCAATTGTTTATGTATATTCCAGGTATCTTAAGCTATTTTAAGAAAAAAAAAGTTGAAAAATGTGTACTGTATGTGTATTAATCGAAATATGTAGCTGCAAGACGGAAGTGGTTTACTAATGTGTCTCATTTGTTCACTATTGTCGCTAATTGTTCTTTAATTAGCTACATACGTCTACCTACTCATTATGTGTGGAAAGCACAATCATGTTTGTTTACAAAGAAATTTCTAGGAAAAAAATAAAAATCATAAAGATAGTACCCACATTTATTAATTTACAAAATATTATTTCTTTTAAAATAAATTAGTACAATAACAGTATCTATATATCAATTATTTACAATAACAAGGTGTATAAGTAAAAGAAATATAATATTAAATAACTTATATACTAAGGCATGAATTATAAGCAACTATAATACACAATAAAATAAGAATAATAATTACAAAAAAAAATACTTAAACCTACTAATCACCATCAGATGAGTCGTCATCACCGCTCTCCCATTCAGTAGAATATTCAGAGAGTAAATAATCCTCCTCATTTAATTCGTGATGATGACTTACTGATGGTGTTTCGGATGGCAATGAAGGTGGGATAATCAACTGCAGAACCTCCGATGGCAAAGAAGTAAATTTTCTTCGCGGTAATTCTCTATACGAGTTGATAACAGGATCAGACGTAATTAAAAGCATTCTCAAAAGATCTGTATTTGTGGCAATACGTGACCGCTTCCTGGTGTGCCGTTCACGGAATCTACGACAGTCTTTATTTCTTGCCTCCTGGGCTTCTTTGGAGAGTTGTCCAATGGGAAGAAGAAAAGACTTTATAACTTCCGCGCTGTGTACAAGAATTTTATGTACAGTAACGGGCATGGAATACCACGAATACAGATCAAGGTATAATTTTCTAGTATCAACACAAAACTTTTAGAATTCTATATAATTTATGTCATATCCCGATGATATCCTGTAATTTCGCTGCTCAATTCAGCTTTGGAAAAAAATCTACGTGCTGTGTTTCCATTGTTTGTGTTACCATACCCAGGTTTTGGTTTATCTACAATGAGGCCCATACGATCTTTAAACACTTTTTTGTATCTCTTGTGAGCGTTGCTTCACAATAGCTTTGTCGTTATCTCCCCTGACTTGCCACTTTTTTATTTCTAAACGATAGCTGATGTGAAGCAAACATTCAAACGTGCGGATCCATGCATGTAAAGTAGATAAACCAAATGCAAGGCGTTCTTCGTTGCTGGGATATTTCTTTGACTCCTCGTTCATAGTAGACGGGGTGGCACACTTTTGTGTTGAACTTGTGTCTGTTAAGGCATTGCACACTTTGCCATCAGTCATTGTCAACAACAAATCGTATTTAACAGAGATTTCAGATCCAGCAACGTTACATAATGTTGGAGGAAGCTGACTTACTTCATCTAAAATTTTAGAAGTTTCTTCTTTCGTAAACTCTTTTGTCTCCTTGGCAAAAATAAACTTAATAGGACGGCAATATAAAGTAGAGGAAGGTCTTGGATTTTGCCAGATCACAGTTTCGCCATCAAGCAATCTCAAAGGGACAAATGAGTATACGAACAAAAATTCGTCTGTAGCGTTAGTGTTCTCAAATTTCTGCTTATACGTGCTATGCCCCGAACTCCCATCACAGCCCCATTTGCTTACCAACGTATAATATGAACGAGGTAACACACTTCTAATGACTTCCGTCTGAGCTTTAACTAATCGTTCAGCCCGTTTTATCCAAAATCGCGTGAAGTTTAATTTCAGCTCGAGATTCAGTCACAGAAATATATTCGTCAGAAGGACAACAAGAAGCTTTGGACTTACCTAAACTATAAAACGATGGATACACTTGATGTCCCGCTTTCATTGACCATTTTCTTGTTTGTTTATATGAGTGAGAAGTCGATTTCGTGTCCACATAATAAGCTAAAGCTTCGTCTGGTGTTAACTGCCGACTTTGTTCAGAACACTTATTCTTTTCTCTGACCGCGACGTTATGGATCTGTTTAGCAACACTTCGATGCCCTTCTTTTCGAGTAGCTAACTCAGCTGCTGTAATAAGCTCACTTGCACTTCGCGATTCCAAAAGATCTTCTACTCTCCGTCTCTTCGTTTTCGTTGATGAGTCTTCAAATGATTTTCTGGGTCGCCCTACGGAAAGAGCCGCTGATGATGTTGAAGGGCACGGCTGGTTAACACACATCTTTATTTCGATTCCGGATCCCTCTAACCAATCTTTATGTTTGATTAGAAACATTTCTTTGTTACACTTTAAAGAAGTCCACTTTTGATTGAATTTTGCTGAAAGGCTTGATATTTTCATTTTGAGTCATTTTAGAGAATCGTCAGAAACATCAGGCATATTGAATTTTTTTTCACTTATATAATAAAAAATGCCACTGTTTCGTTCAGTTTTGTCATGTTTTTAGCCATTCTTCAAAAAACTCCATTTTCGTCATAGTCACGACTCGTTCTGAAAAAAATAAAATAATTTTACTTTCGGGCCTTTTCGGGGTCTATAATATATATGAATCTGTGCCTGAATGTTGTAGGTATTACATATAGAAAAATCTAGGTGGATATATGTAGATAAAAAAAGTAGTTACTTTTAAAGTTTACAATTAATGTAAAATTTGCTGGATTTATCTATACATTTACAAATTGATATTACACCAAAAGTATACATATTTTTTATAAAAAATATAAGTCATAATAGAGTAACATACCTTCAACAGAATATTCCATCACAAAAAACTCGTTTCACTTTGCTACCAATTTTAAAATATGTTATCACGAGTGTGCATAAAATGCAACTGATTTGCAAATGAAAATGACCTCTCTTATAAGGGTTACTTTGACCCCCTGATAAGATACCTTTATGAGGTGATAAACAAATTAATTCTTGGAATTCGTTAAATGGGGGGGGGGGGGTTGTTTACAAGTCGTTATCAGTGGTTCCTGGAAATTACGTCATGAATATTGTCCCGCTAGCATGTTCTTGCCGAATCACTGTGGAGCGCTTTGAAATGTAGTGAAATTTTGGACATGTAGCCTTAAGCCAAGAGCAACTCCCTCATTTCTCCCTCGCAGCCTTATTTTCTGGACAAAGATGTAGGTTAATAATTTTATAACTAATTAAATTATTTTTATGTATCGTGAACATAGAGCTCCCAGCGAGAAATGAGAGAGTGCTCTTGTCTTAGCGCTATCACTAAATTTCAAAGCGCTCTAGCAGCTAAAACCGTTCGCCTAACATAATTTGTTGCAAATCCAGTGTAGTTTATTTGCATTTCACTCAAAACTCACAACATCTACGAGGTCAAAAATTGGATTTAGCACCTCAAAAAACATAAAGAACAGTTGGGGAAAAAAACTTTTTTGAAATGGCCACTCTTTGTCCCCTGTTTACTGGACTATCAACTGAAATTGCATTCGGCGATATTCAGTGGCGTTCTTGGCAGGAAATCCAACTTCATAGTATCTACTATCTAACCAAACAAGAGGTTCTTTGGAGGCGAGTGGAGCTAGTCTTCAAAACTCAAGGAAAACAAAAACTATCACCATACTTCCATTTTCATGGAAGTAAAAATCGGTAATATAATATATACGGTAATGTACTCATGTTGGCTGCATGATTGCTTAATTTTGATTAGTTTCTGGAAGAATAAAAACCACTGAAAAACGTTATAAGCAATTTAGTGTTATCTCTAAATTACTTTTCCATACAAAAATCGTGTGTAAGCAGTGATCTCTGGTTCGGGCTTTTTTGGGGGCCGTTTTTATTCTGCCGCGAACGCTATTAGAAAAATGCTTGTCGAGGTCAGAAACTTCGGGTTTTAAACTAAAATAAAAATTACAAAAATAATTTTTTGAAATTTTGGGTTTTTTATACATATTTCCCTCTGTGCGCCATAGTCCTAATTAAGTTATAGGCATATATTCTAAAACAACATAACAGAACTCTTGTCTTTAAATTTGTAGGACTCACATGTCCCGAGATATGGTTCTTCATGTAAGGGCCTTATTCGACTATGATCCTGAAGACGATATGTACATACCCTGTCGAGAACTCGGTATTAGTTTTAGGAAAGGAGATGTACTCCATGTTATTAGTCAAGAAGATCCAAATTGGTAAGTATCAATACATAACTATTATCTCTTATTTTTTGACATGCTGTCTGTCTCTTTTTTGTACAAAAACTTGTGTTGCTATATTACGAGGGTTGTTTTAGAACTTCTTGGCCTAACAAGGAAAACACGATTAAAGAGATTTTTTTTATTTTTCGACGTAGTCAGCTTGCAAATCAATATATTTGGTCCAACAACTTTCCAACTTTTTAATACCCTTATTATAATAAGATTTATCCAACTCTGCAAAATAAGCGTTCGTCTCAGCTTTAACTTCATCATTCGAAGTGAATCTTCGTCCAGCTTTTTTTAGAAGTGACAGAACTTCGAAGCGAAGGTTTTGCAGCAACAATCCGAGATGTGTGTGAAGATGCATTCTTCTTACGACGCCATCTCCTCACGAAGGTTGGCCATCCATATAGATAAATGAACTTTAGAAACGGCTGCTCAAAAAATATCACTCGAAGCACATCCAAACCACCGTCTCATGTCCTTCAGCCAAGAATTTTGTCGTCTTCCGATCAATTCTGATGGCGGTGTCCGAGGCTCAATTTTTATGATAAACTCAACGGTGAAAACCGCATAACGATATCTAGTACTGTTTTAGATATACAGTGTTTTTCAAAAATCTGCATTTTGGAAAACTGTTTGTAATTCTTTTCCTATTGAAAATTTTTGATTTCTGTAAGAACATTCTCAAAGCACTTTTTCACGTGGATTTCAACAGTGTAAGTTACATTTTTTTACAAATCATATTTTAATAGTTATTAACGCAAAAATATATTTTTTAAATGGGATGCCCTGTATATTTTTCCTTATCCGAATAGAGCTTTAAATTACCATTCTAAAAATATAGCACATTTTATATTTTGCTTAAATCTACTTCAAAATATAAAGGTTTTCAAATTTACGCGAGTTTTAAATGCACATTTTTGTGTGTGTAGGCTTTGGACGGAGCGGCAATATCAATTGTTTACCGATGGCAGTCAAATCGTAAAGAAAAATTCCCAGAAGTAACTCTAAGAGTCATAACTACAATGAAATTTACTAAATGCTATAGTACTTTAAACTATGTAGAAAATAAAACAAAACAACAATAAAACAATTTATTCCGAATAGAACAAACTAAAACTAAACAATTTTCTATAAGAGATGTTCGAAATGTCGACCACACATTTACACATAGGCGGCACCTTTTCTGAACACTTCTTACTGAGTTGATTAGTTCAAGAGGAGTGAGAGCTGCAAAACTTTGTATTACTGCGACTTCTATCTCTTGCCTGGTGTTTGTTGGCAATTTAGAAATTAGGTCTTTCAATCTTCCCCAGAGATGGAAGTCTATGGGTGTTAAATCTGGTGACCTTGCCGGCCAACGGTTCGGACCTTGGTTGGCTATCCAGTTATTGTCGAAATTGACCGATAAAAAATTACTGTTGAAAAAAAAAATTTCTAAGGTCCATTAATGGCAGTCCATCAACAACAGGATCTATTTGCTGCCTTAAAATTTCTAAATATCTCTGAGAGGTGAGTGTTCCTTCGTAAATAATGGACCTATAACCCTGCCTCTAAAAATTCCTGCCCACACATCAAATCCAAATCTGCCTTGATTTCTTTGCTCCACAACTAAATGAGGATTTTCTTGTGCCCACGTATAAGAATTGTAACGGTTAAAAATACCTGCATTGCTTATATAAGCTTCGTCTGTGCAAACGTAATTTAATGAAAAATTCGGAACATAGTTACAGTTCTCCAGAAACCATTGGCAAAAATCCATACGCCGTTGAAAATCTCCGTCTCTAAAGTGATGAACTTTTCTTGACCAATATGACCTGAATTTGTGCTTCTTCAAAGTACGACTTACGTTAGTTCGTGGTAGTCCAGTGGATTCTTTTAACTGTCGGGTTGAAGTGTTGGGATTATTTCCCATAGTTCCTAAAACTACTATTCTAACTCCTTATCCCTGTTTGACGCATAATTTTTGGGACGTTTCTTTTCAAACTGGCCACTATTAACTAGGTTATGTCGCAATCGAGCGAATATATCCTTGAAGGGTTGCCGCCTCTCTATATACCGTTCGTGGTACAAATTACTTGCCGCTTCCGAATTTTCTCCGGTTTGTATGAAACACACTATCATATCCCATTTTTCGTAATTTTCAAACTTCATTGCGATTTATTTGACAATTCAATAACTGATCCTGGAGTAAAATTTGACAACTACGGGTAAACAATTGAATTAAACCATATGGCCTACTTTACAAAATGTACATTTAAAACTCGCGTAAAAACTGAAAACCTTTATATTTTGAAGTAGATTTAAGCAAAATATAAAATGTGCTATATTTTTAGAATGGTAATTTAAAGCTCTATTCGGATAAAGAAAAATATACAGGGTATCCCATTTAAAAAATATATTTTTGCGTTAATAACTATTAAAATATTAGTTCAAAAGCAATGTAACTTACACTGTTGGAATCCACGTGAAAAAGTGCTTTGAGGAAATTTTCAGTAGGAAAAGAATTACATTTTTCCAAAATGCAGATTTTTGAAAAACATCCTGTATATCTGAAACGGTACTAGATATCGATATGCGGTTTGCACCATTGAGTTTATCATAAAAACTGAGCCTCAGACACCGACATCAGTTTTCGCCTGCCTATTTTAAATAAAGGAGTTTACCTTTAAAAGTGTCAAATTTGGACCACCCTGTACATTTCAAAAGATTCCAGTCGTTTCTCTGAGCCAGGGTCAAGGATCCAGTACTCACATCCATACAATAGCATGGAGAACACATAGGCTTTCACCATTCTCATTCGGAGTTCGAGACTAAGATTTGTACGATGCAAAAATTTATTCATATTCATATGGTATATGTTACTTGGGCCTGTTCAATTCGGGAATATATTTCCTTTTTTGGGTCCCACTGGCTATTTATATTAGTTCCCAAATATTTAAATGTGGAGACATGTTCTACAGTGTTTTCCCCAATTTGGAGGCATTCTTGGTTTTTCTTATATTCACAGTTAATCCAAATCTTTTGCTGGCTGTTACGACTCGATAGATCAGTTGCTGGAAATTTTTGATATTACTTGCTAATAGAACAGTATCATCAACATACCGTATGTTGTTCGGTGTACTTCCGTTAACTGTTATTCCTTCAATGGATTCATAGATGACTTCATTAAACACAGCATCAGAATAAAGATTGAACGAAAGTGAGAAAATGCATCCCTGTCTTACACTTTGCGTTATTTTTATGCTTTCGGACTTTTCCAGTCCAATTTTAACTTCCACTGATTGATTCCAGTACAGATTTTTTGTAATATTTAGATCTCTTTTGTCTTTATTTGTTGTTTCTAGAGTTTTTATTAATTTCTCGTGCATCACACAGTCGAAAGCTTTATTACAATCTATAAAACATGCATATACATCTACATTCATATCTTTACAACACTGGACCAGTACATTTAATGAGAATAAAGCTTCTCGTGTACCTATATCTTTACGGAATCCGAATTGTGTGTTATCTATTTCTGTTTCACATTTTCTATATATTCTGATATGGATGCCTCTCAGGAATATCTTGAAAACGTGAGACATTAAACTTATCCAGCAATAATCGCCACATTTCATTAATTTTGACTTTTTAGGAATTGGGATGAAAGTCGACTTTAGCCAGTTAAGAGGGATTTGTCCAGTTTCATAGATCTTGTTAAATAAGATTACCACTTGATTAATAAATGGACTTTCATCTGAAAATATTTTGAGAATTTCTAACTTTATCTCATCTAGACCAACTGCTTTTCCATCCTTCTGTAGTTGTATAGCATAAATAACTTCTCTTCTTGTTATTTCTGGCCCTATCTCATTATCTCCGTTTAGCTGTAAGTTTTATGATCTATGTAAACTGAAAAGTGATTTTATGTATTGCTCCCATGTTTTTATTTTGTCTTTAATATCCAGTATAATTTCACTGTTCCCATTTCTCAGAATTGTTTCTGGTTTTTTCTTATTTGGTTGAGTAGCGAAGCAGAATACTCTTCGGTGATGGTTCTACCTTTCACCAGGTAGTCTATGAGCACAACACCATGATACTCTCAAAAACCTTAGCAATGACTTTTCATGCAGATGGAACCGTTTTGTTTGTTTGTTTTAACTAATGTTACGAAACGTTGAAGAAATTCACATGAATTATGTTTAAACAAGTCTAAACGCTCTTGGAAAATGTTCATTCGAATGGATTTTTGATTGATTGTTAACAAACGCGGCACTCATCGAGCGGAAAGCTTTCTCATATCCAAAATATCGTGTAAAATGTGGTGAACATGGCCTTTCAAGATGTTTACAATGTCAGCGAGCTTGCGTACCTTCAGTCGGTGATCATCTAGTACGCTATTGTAAATTATTATCACGATCTCGTCGACCACAGTATGCCATCTAGTAGATAATACTTAACAAATTGATTATCTTGGCGCCATATCGGTGTCAGGCAGAGAATTTTTGGAATGATCCTCGTAAATACGTCTAAAAATACATGCTTCAATATATTATATCCAGTATTGTTTTTCATAAAAAAAAATGACAGAGAGGGTAGGGGTTATCTTGAATCGCGATGAGAATTTGAGCGATAGAAATGATATCTAAAAAAATAATAAATCTATTGAGTTTGCAAAGATCTTCTTTATACAATTACTTAATCTTTGCTGCTTGGACACCCCCTTTAAATAACACAAATATTTTCTAGGTGCCTAAGACCAAAGAACAGAGTTGAGGTGTCTTATGATCGCCTTTCCTTTACTTATTTTACTCTCCACTTCTTTTTCCATTCTTCCGTCTTTATTTATGTTAGTTCCGAGATATATACTCTTCACAAGCATCAGTGATCTTACTGTTGTCCTTCTATACACAAATATTTGTTTTTTTTTGCAGTTAACTGTTAAACCCCAGTTTTTATAATCTTCGAACAGTTTTCTTGTCATAAATTCAAGTTCTTCCTTGTCTTGTCTTCCTGTTCGTCGGCAAAACGTAGAGTGTACAACGTTGTTTCGTCGGTCAGCCGTATTCCCATTCCTGCACATGCTCTTCGCCATCTTTCGTAATGCGTTATTCAGATAAATTTTAAATAATGTTGGAGACAGAAGGCAATCCTGTCTGAAAGTCTTTGTTACAGAAAAATTTTCGGAGAGAATGTTTCTCAACTTTATTCGGGAATGTGACTGGCAAACTTTCTTATTTAAAATCGTTATTGTTTCAAAAATCAGAATATTTAATATGGCCTGTGATGCAAAAATTGCCTTTCTGATGTATTAAAAGCTGTATTATACTTATTATGATTTTTTTGAAGACTAGGAGATACTGTAAAAAATCCCCTTGCAGAACGTTGTATAACTCATTGAGGGCTTGATACTAACTACACATTGAAGTGGATTTTTATTTCAATGAAATGTCAAAAAGTCTTATTTCCTGCCTTTAGCAATATGTACCCCTTAAACCGCACGGACAAACTTATAATCTGGATTTGATTATCTGCGGGAAAGTCACATAATTGAAAATATATTTTTTTTTTAGGTGGCAGGCGTATAGAGAAGGAGAAGAAGATCAAACGTTGGCAGGTCTAATTCCATCACTGTCTTTCCAACACCAAAGAGAAACGATGAGGTTAGCAGCTGAAGAACGAATATCGAAACCTAGTAAAAAAGCGTCGACGCTCCTGTGTGGAACGTCGAAGAAAAAGAAGAAAAAAGGAGCGTATGATGAAGGTACTCGTAGCCCTTTTAGCTTATATTAAAAAAGTTCTAGGTATTTTGAGTTTTCCGCGTATACCTAGGAGATACAGTGCGTATTCCGAATACACTAAATAGACAAGAATCCCTGATTTTAGTAACACTCTAAGGCACAAAAGGGATCTTGAAAGATAATGAAAATACCTAACTTCATTCTCTTAGAACAGTGCTCTTGATTAGTCATATTGCCTATTTTCATCTCGTAGGATATGTAAACAAGCAAAACTGTAGAATTGGGGATTCTGAAAATCCACACGTAGCCGTAGAAAACCCAATGCATTTTCGAAGAGTAAATGGTGTCTGTCTTGGAGTGGCCATTTCTTCTTTGAAGATGAAGCTGCCAACAACTTTTTTGTGAATAGAGGGCGTTACAAAGGCATGATAACTCATTTTTTATGGCCGCAACTGGACGATTTGGAGTCGGAGGAGGTTTCGTTCCAGCAGGATGGTCTAATATGCCACGCCGGTCGTGAAACAATCCATCTTTTGCGCATTAAGTTAGGTAACTGTGTGATCAGCCGATTTGGAGATGTGCCATTGCTACCGGGCAGATGCAATTTAACGCCGTTAGACTTTTTTTTATGGGGCACTGTTAAGGACCGTTGTTAGTCTAACAATCCAGGTACTTAGGGAAAATATCCTTCGTGCTATTGGCCAAATAGAGCCACAAAGTCATCTTTGAGATCCGTCCTTGTTCCGAGGCTAGTCTGGGTCTGTGAGCGGGTTATTGTTTTTTCCCCAGGTAGATTGATAGTCTGACCTGCGAACCCTCCTGCTTCACCCGGGTGCTCAGGATAGCTGCTGAGCTACTCAATCCACCCAGCAACCGTACAGACGTAATGAAATTATATTTCATAATTAATCAGAAGGATTACTCTTTTTAATAAGGAAAAAATACTTTGGAAAATATTAATGGTTTTTTTTTTAAACGGAAACCAACAGATAGTCCACCCTAACTAATTTATACATAAAATAACATGAAAATAAATTAACTACGAAAAAAGAAAACCCCTTAGATGAGGTATTGTACCACCAAGAACTCAAATTTTGCATGGAATAACTTAGCTTGTTTCCGCATAAAATAAAAAATATTTACAAACATACCAATATCTACTACTCAGTATATATCACCACTACACCAAACACTTTATTTTTGCACTCGACGCATATTTCGCTAACCATGCTAGCCTCATCAGAACTGATTATTGAGTCAATGATCGCTCCTGATGAGGCTAACATGGTTAGCGAAACGCGCGTCGATTGCAAAAATAAAGTATTTGGTGCAGTGGTGATATATACTGAGTAGTGTCATTGTGCCAAAGATTCCACATTCCCAACATAATACCAATATCCAAATTAATTGAGAATATTGACAGCTCAAATAAATGGAAAAAAAAAATCTCACTCGGTAAATCAGTGTATTTCAATTTCCTCTATTTTAGGAGGTTATCCCATGTATACGAACGATGACTACGACGCAGAAGAAATCCTAACCTACGAAGAAGTTTCTCTGTACTACCCTAGGGCCGATAAGAAGAGGCCGATTGTTCTTATCGGTCCTCCAGATATTGGTAGACACGAATTAAGACAAAGACTTATGGAGAATTCAGAAAGATTCGCTGCTGCCATACCACGTAAGTTTAAAACGCACAATAACGACACAACGCTGCCAAAGATTACACAGGCTGACAAATTTTTTACCCAGAAGCCAGAATATACTTTTCCGAAGATTTTTGACGCGCTAAATTCGAATTCGAAGTCAGAATTTCTCTGATGGCTCCGGTTTTCGAGATATTCTAATCTAAAAGTTCGAAAATCACGATTTTTCGAAATATTTAAGGTTATGTTAGATCGATAGGGAATTTTTTTATGAAACCATTAATGGGGTCCGAAAGAACTACTCTTCCTCTTCAAAATGCATTTGGATTTGTCTGGATATCTTTTTTTTATCTTTGAGAAATCGTATGTTGAATTTAAGTAGTTAGATTTATTTCTCGATTTTTGGAAAATGAAAGGCATCGAATAAATACAATTCTTCGACGCGTTAACTTTTCTATTTGTTTATGAAACTCAAAACAAGTCTAATTTGAAACATCCTTCGCCATAAATGAACAATCGTTACGAAAGTTAATGCGTTGAAGAATTGTATTTATTCGATGCCTTTCATTTTCCAAAAATCGAGAAATAAGCCGAAATACTTAATTTCAACATACGATTTCTCAAAGAAGAAAAAATATATCCGAACAAATCTAAATGCATTTTGAAGAGGAACAGTAGTTCTTTCGGATTTGATAAAAAAAAAACTAACCTTTCGTTGTAACATAACCTCAAACATGTCGAAAAACCGTGATTTTCGTAATTTTAGGTTAGAATATCTCGAAAGCCGGAGCCATCAGAGAAATTCTGACCTCGGATTCACATTCAGCGGTATTCTGGTTTCTGGGTAAAAGGTTTGGCCAAATTTTGTTGGCCTGTGTTATTAAAAAATGTAAAATTTTGTTTCTTATTTTCTCTGTACTATGTCGGCGTACAAATTGCCTGAATGAATTTTGAGTTTTTATTTTGTTTCGGCGATATTATAAGGAAGAGGTTTAGGCCCTCGGCGCGAGCAAACGTAAAATAGTTTTAAAAAAGTTATATTAAGGTCGGTCACAGATATTCGATTATCTCCACAAATATGCACAAATAGCATGTTATATTATCGACTCCGCCTGCAGTGTTGATGGATGGATTGAGTAGTTCATCAACACTGTTGCCGGTCCCAAGCCCGGATAAAGGAGGAGGGTTGTGGCGTTAGGAGTTAGCACCCTAAGACACGTAAAACCTAAACTGGGAAGTGCTAGTTGTTTTTGAAAAGTAGGATGAAAAATCACAGGATAAGCAAAAATCCCCTAGTGGCAATCCACACCTTCGAAGAAGGGAGCCCCATCGAATACGGGGGGGGGGGGGGGCAATTCTACTTCAAAGCGAATAGTTAACCCAAGCTTAAAACTCAGCCAAACGAAGAAATCCCGAAACAGAATAGCTGCTCTCGGCACCTGGAATATACAGGATGGAGGACAAAGAACATCGAAGTCATACAAGAGTTTAAGAAGATGAACATAGACATTTTAGTAATAAGCGAGACGAAGAAAAAGGGAAGTGGAATAAAAGAAATAGATGAAGTGATGCATTGTTGGAGTGGAGTAAAGAAGGAAGAAAGAGCAAACTAAATATAACAATGCTAGGAAAAGACATGGTAATATTGGGAGTATACGGCCCAACAGAACACAGCACTATAAGAGAAAAAGATAATTTCATGGAAGCACTACAAATAGAAACACAAAAAGTAAAGAAAAACCAAGAATTAATAATAATGGGAGATCTGAATGGGAGAACAGGAAGGAAAACAAAGGACAATACCGTAGGACCATTCGGAGAAGACATTACTAACGACAACGGAGAGAGACTAATAGGGCTGTGTGAACTAAACGGCCTCAAAATAACAAACGGATTCTACAAACACAAAGACATCCACAAACATACTTGGATACAAGAAACACGAAACTTAAAATCAATAATAGACTACATTATAATTAAAAACGATACCACTATCAAAATAAAAGAAGTAAGAGTAAAGAGAGGGGCAGAATGTGAAACAGACCATAGACTATTAATAGCAAATATAAAAGTACCGTGGTACAAGACAATAAAGTAAAAAGAAACAATAGATAAAGAACAGAAAAAGCAGACAAAGAAATAAAATACAAAATACACTTACTGCAAGACGAAACGATAAGAGACCTATATAGACGACGATTAGATCAAAAATTAAATGAATTTAACTACGACAACCTCCAACAGATGTATGACCACATAAAAGAATACATTAAACAGTCGTCCCTAGAAGCATTAGGTAAAGAAGACAACGAGAATGAGAAACATAAAATTAGAATCTGTGAAAAAACCAAAGAATCTATAAAGGAGAAAAAAAGACTATACGAAAAATGGTTGAATACAGAATCAGAAGAAGATCTACAGAAATATAAAGAGAAAAACGCAGAAACGAGGAGGATGATAAACAAAGAAAAGAACGAGAGACGGGAAAAATCGTGCGAACATGTAGAACAATATATAGGAGGAACTAGAAGTACAGAGTCATGGAGAATAATTAAAGCATTAAGGACTAACAATAGAGAGAAGACGTATATAGAGTAGATCCCAGAAAGCGAGTGGGAAGAATATTATAAGAAGCTGCTAACAGAAGATAGACAAGAATTCCAAGAAGAGAACCCTGAAGAAGAACAGAATAAGGAAATAAAAGAGATAGAACTAAGCTATGAAGAAGTAAAGAAGACAATAAAAACCCTCAAAAATAATAAATCTGCAGGGCCTGGGGGTGTGGTGATTAAGTACAGGTCTAATTACATCGAATGCTGAGAAACATGTTCCACAGAGCGATAAATGGAGAAAAAATACCAGAGGAATGGTCAAAAGCTTATATAGTATCCATATTTAAAAAGGGAGACCGCAGAAAATGCACAAACTATAGAGGCCTAAGCATAATATCGAGTATGGTACGTTTGTATAGAAAAATTACTAAAAATATCATGGAGGAAAATATAAAAGGAAAAATTGGAGAAGACCAAGCAGGCTTTACGGCCGGAAAAATCATGTATAGACCACATATACACTATAAAACAAACAATGGGAAAAAAACTGGCAAAGAATAGAGAAGTTCATCTAGCCTTCATAGACATAAGAAAGGCCTATGACTCAGTACCAAGACAAAGATTATGAAACGCAATGAAAGAAATAGGCACTGACAAAGAACTAATATACGCAGTAAAAGCTCTCTACGAAAACAACACAGTGAACATAAAAATAGGACATAAAATAGGGAAGAGACTCCAAACATCAAAAGGCCTATTACAAGGATGCTCTACATCCCCAACACTATTCAAAATATACCTCGAACAAACACTAAAAAAAATGGAAGCAAAAATGTAGTGGAATGGGAGTCCCAATACGAGAAGATTACTTATATACTTTAAGTTTCGCAGACGACCAAGTAATCATAGCGCAAGATGAGGAAGACCTCAGCTATATGGTAAGAAAACTGAAAGAAGAATACACTAAAGCGGGATTAGCAATAAACTTTGATAAAACGGAATATCTAACAACAAAGGAGGGAAACGTGGAGAATCTAGAAGTAGATAACGAAACAATAATCAAAGGAACCGATAGATTTAAATATCTAGGAACCATCATTTCAAAAAACACAATATCAGAAGAAGAGATTAAAGCTAGATTAGGACAAACGCGAACATGCATAAGACAATTAAATTCGATCCTGTGGGACAAGCACATTACAAAGAGAAACAAAACACGCATATACAAATCAATAATACAACAACAAAAGAAATACATCTAAAATTAACGCGGTAGAGATGGAGTATTGGAGAAGATGTTGTAGAGTGACACGTATGGAGAGAATAACCAATGAAGAAATAAGAAGCAGAATGAACATCAAAGAGAACGCAATAAATACCATTGAAGAAAAACGAATCAAAGGCTGAGAGAAGGAAGAAACAGCGTCAGCTGTAGAAAATCCTTGTTTTATATATATATATATATATATATATATATATATATATATATATATATATATATATATATATATATTTTCTATGTTAATATTTTATTAATGAAAAATCTTATCCTGCAAACTAATTTTCGTTGATTTCACTTTAATCCAACGACCATTTTATAAAATGACAAGATTAACAATAAAACAATACATTACATTCATTTCTAAGATTTAATTTTGTATATGGTTCAACTATTGTTGATTTCGAATTATGGTAATTAAGACTTAACTTCCACTTTCAGATACTTCGAGAGCAAGAAAAGAAAATGAAAGAGATGGACAAGACTATCATTTCATCACCAGAGCTCAATTCGAGGCTGATATCTTATCGAGAAAATTTGTAGAACATGGAGAGTATGAAAAAGCTTACTACGGAACGTCTCTGGACGCAATTCGATCCGTAGTAAACTCGGGAAAAATATGTGTGCTCAATTTACATCCTCAAAGTTTAAAAATATTGAGGACATCAGACTTAAAACCTTATGTGGTGTTTGTCGCACCGCCTAACTTGGAAAATTTGAAGATTAAGAAAGATAGGTTAGGAGAATCGTATAAAGTAAGTAACAATTCGATATTTTATTAATCAACATAACAATGAAATTGAAACAAATTAAAATGTTCTGTAGACTTTTCAAACTATCCTACAGAAATGGAGTATTTCCTTCCTGCTGGAAATGCTACAGATCAGGCGATATAAGAATGACAAGAAGACCTTGTCAAACACCTACCGACCAGTCGCACTGCTTTTCTATAATATCGAAAGTTAAATCTCTAGAAATATTCAATATTACTAGCCATCATCAACAGGGGATCTTCTAATTGATGTTTGGAACATTAATTAGAAGATGAATTAGAACGTCGAGAAGGCAACAGTCAGCATAGTGCCGGAACCTGTAATTACTACCCAGCCGGCAAACACCGATGCCCGAACGAACACTTCCGACCTCCTGACCTACAATCTGCATAGACGCCGACCTATAAAATACGGCAACCGCACCTGGGTTTCTCAGTTAGCTTCGAGCGGCAGCAGCAACAAGATCACAGTATCGAGTAGCAGCAGCAGCAAGAGCACTTAAAAATAGTAACAATTTGGCGAATCTCGCGCGGTTGCACTTGATATATCCAAAGCATTCGACCGTGTTTGTCATGACGGCTTGTTCGCTAAGCTACGCTTTTAGAGTATGTCTGATGGGTGTTGTTTATGGCTCTGGTGTTTCCTCAGAGAGCGTTCTTTACAAGTGATAGTAGACGGATTTCTTTCTAATACCTTCACTATCAACGCCGGTGTGCCCCAAGGATCCATGCTGTTTCCTACTCTTTTTCTCATTTACAATGACGATCTCCTGGAAATGACCGAGAATCCAACCTACAGTAGATGACAGTACGATTATTTCTTCATGCACTTTGAAGGTCGAGCATCGGTTACTTATGCAATTATCCGCAAATTCTAAAACGTTGCGGAACCTGGCATAGTCATATGTCAGGACACTCCATTTCTCTAGCATCGTCACTAAATTTGTTGGGCGTTAACTTGAGAGCAAATACAATTTATCTGTCCGGAAAGTAATGTCACCGATTTTATTGTGAAACGACTGTACGTCGCAGAGCGCTCTACTCGCCGGGGACCAGTGGTGGGGGAAGTCAGCTATCCAGTTGTCGGAGGGTAAGGCCGGGCGATTTCGTGAACCTCTGTTTCGTCTCTTATATAAGTCGCGATGCACCGCTTACTGGAATAAAGATACGCGATTTTTGTGTGAAACTCGGCAAGTCTGCAGTGGAAACTTTTCCCATGGTTCAGCAGGCCTTTGGAGATTAATGTTTCTAACAAAGGCAAGGCTGGGAATGGCACAACGCGTTTTTAGAAGGTCATGAAGAGGTCGACGATGAATCCCGCGCTGGACAGTCGACCGCTCAAACGAAGAAAATGTGGCTTGTGTAATGCATTAGTGATTTCCCTGCAGCACGTATGCCATGCTCATCAAAAAGAATAAAATTAAAATTTTTTATATCTTGTCTCCACTTATAGTGGGGTTGATATTTCTCAACACAGCCCTATAGTGAACTGCTATCCCTCTGTTCTTAATA
Source organism: Pachyrhynchus sulphureomaculatus (assembly GCA_019049505.1). NCBI lineage: Eukaryota > Metazoa > Arthropoda > Insecta > Coleoptera > Curculionidae > Pachyrhynchus > Pachyrhynchus sulphureomaculatus. The sequence continues at coordinate 37,080,144 of CM032449.1, read as the reverse complement.
TAGTTATCATTAATTTTCCTCATACCACTGTAATCTTCGTTACTGGGCTGTAAACATCTTCAGTACCTTGGTCGTCTTCCTTACACCCTTTTTTCCTTTGCATCCAAGCATCATTGTTAATTCGATTCCATCCAACGAAACAATTCAAATTCGATGTCACGTCGGACTAAGTAATAACAATTCCTGTTTGTACATAATTGAGACACTATTCTACAACACTGTAAACAAAAAAACGCAGAGAAGATGTTTGTAATTAAGGGAAACGCCATTCTACAACACTGTAAAAAATGGCGCAAATAAGATGTTTATAGAAACCAGACAGGCAGGATTAATTTGAATATTATGTAAATTCTGGTAGCCCAACATTTTATCTACACTCTTTGGTTACAGTTGGTTGTACCCTTTAAATACAAACGGGAATAGCGACCACAATTTGGCCCCTTAATGCGATGTTTTTGTTTTAAAAAAATTGGAAGAAAAGAAATTGATAATGTTAATAAAATAAATCAAAACAATATAGATCCATATAAACATCTAAATGAGAAATATAAATATTTTATATATGCAGTAATTTATAATAATACACCATCTAATCAAAAAAAATACCACGAAAATTATTTTCACAGGCTAGAATTGAATGTATAGTCTGTCAAGTATGAACGTATTCTGGAAAAAATGTGTTTCGAGAACATTTCTTGCCATCAATGCATTTTTGGTGTGCTAACAACTGTATGTTGTCCAATCGCCTCCTGCATCAATAAACGCCTGGCATCTTCCAGGCATGCTGTCGACGAGATTTTCTGCAAATTTTTCGAATCTTGCAAAGCAACTGAGTCAAAGTCCTCAGCGTCTTTCTCTGAGCTTTCTCGTTACAACGAATCAAACGTTTTCAATAAGGTTGGCGTCCAGTGATTGTGAAGGCCACTTCACAATCTTATCGTGGGCAGCAAAGGTTTCTTCAACGTGCTTCGGATGTTGATATCATGAGCACGAAGATGTTGTCGAATAGTCTCATGGGAGACATTCAAAGCCGATTTTCTTAATTTTGCCGCTCCTTGACGCAGCCTCAATTTCGGGTTCCGTGAAAACAAAGCCAGGATCCGTTTTTCGACTTTCGGAGTGACTTTGCCCACCGAGCCATGTTTTGGCAAGTCGTCGACATTTTTGTCTCGTTAAAATAACTAACCCACTTCTTCACAAACGATACCGACTTTTTAATATATTTAAAGGTCGCAGAATGTGTCATTTTAGGACCCTTTGGATGGGAACAAAGAAAGACTACCTTGAACCGATGCGCAAACAACTGACTCATTTTGGATTTTATGTGATTTCGACAAAAGTTTGGAATCGACTGATACTTTTATGAAAATGCGTCGTAGACAAAGGTTCCCTCTACCGATTTTTTGTTGAATCGCTAGAATGGCATCTACCAAAAATGAATTATCGCGGACACGTTCTTATTTGACAGACTATAATTTAATTGAAATCGTTCCGTACGGAACACTTATAAGATGACTTCGGTGTCTGTCCGTCTGTCTGTCTGTCACACCCCGATTTTCTCCGAAACTATTTGTCATAGACGGTTGAAATTTGGTAATATAGGATTGATGGCCTCATCAGAGCCTTGTAGTTTTGAAAATTAAATTTTGACTTAAGGGGTTAGTTTTGGGGAGTGAAATCGGAAGTGAAAAAAGTATTTTTTTACTAGATCATCGAGTGTGGAGTCAAATGAAAGCTTGTGAAAAAGCGAGTAAAAAAGATATATATAATGTAATACGTGCGCACACTTTTCTTTGTATTATTTTTTTAAAATGGCGACAAATCGCTGTCCACCCCCTTATCTCGAAAAGTACTTATCAAAAAATTTTGAAAAAATTCTGGAATATTCTCCACGGGGTGTAGATTGAACGAAAATGATCACGAGTGCATTGCCTTTAATGATTTATATGGTATATAAAAAAAAACAAAATTTCAAGGTCATCAGTTTTCGGTAAAGACTGGAAACAAACATTGTTGGGTGTGTTTTGTATGTCACTGATCAATTTATACCTCCGTAACAAAATTTTTTATTTTAAAAACAATCAACGTACGGAACACTAATTGCGCAAGTTCAGCTTGAACTTGAAGGTCTTATAATTCTTGTGTCTTTTTTATATATTTTGTCTGTCTATTTTCATATTTAATTATTTTACTTTTCGTTATTTATTTATATTTTATTTAGTTTCTGTTTTATTCCCAAAAATAAACGTTACTATTATAATCCGGTAACAAAATAGCGCAGAAAAAAATTATTCCTAGAGCTGGAGCTAGCAGTAAATTTAACTGCAGTAACTTGCTGTTAGTGACTTTAAACTGTAACTACCAAGGCACCTGTTTTAATTGTCTTACGCAGTAAAACTGAGATCCTTTTTCTGTAGTCCGTAGTCTTTATACTTTGTCAGTGGGGAATGCATACTAGTTTAAAGAAAAATACGATTTGTTAATAACTATCAACGAATTTAACAATACAAAAGGAAACATGAAGCTAACGCTTATAAAATGAGCCATTTTTAGGTCTACATAGTTGAATTTTTTAATTTGAAAGATAAAACTATTATTCGAACGAACGAAAAAAATAGGAGCACATACCACTGTAATAATTATTAAAGTAAAATATATTCCATTACTTAATATACCTGTTGCTAAGATATTACTTGCCTGTTTTGTACAGGCACATTTCCCTATTTACTCCCCTCATCACCTATCTTAAACTGAAAAAGCTCTTGCTCTAACGTTTTCGGGAGATTACCCATGCTTCTGCTTTTTACTGGTGACATGTCCCAGGTGATTTTAACCATTTTTTCTTCTGTCGTTCTATCTATATGTTTACCCCCTTTTATTCTTCTGTCTAATGTTACTTCTCTCTCTTTTCAATAGTATTTCCTGTTATTCTGAGCACTATTTTCATTTCTGTTGTTTCGAGTATTTATTTTTAATGTTTCGGGTTGTTTTTCCTCTGTGTACGTTACTATAAGTCTAATTGAATGTGTTTAGAGATACTAACTTGAAAATTAATGTATTTAATCTTGAATAAAACGTAAATTGAAGAATTAATTGTTGATTTTCAGGAAGAAGATTTAGTTGATATTATAGACAAGGCCCGAGATATGGAAAACAAATATGGTCATTTTTTCGACATGATAATAATAAATAATGACACGGAACGAGCCTACCACGACTTATTGTGTGAAATAAATAGTTTAGAAAGAGAACCACAATGGGTTCCCGCAGCATGGATAAAGTCTTCGTAGAAAAAACTTTTACAAGTTAGGAATTGTGATAAATTCTAATTAGAAAGTGTTGAAACACTTTCAAAAGTGTCGAAATACGTTTTTAAGGGCTCCTCAAATGATTTTAGAAGTCTGATTTCTTCCATTTTAGTGTTAAGATCGGTGTTAAGAATCTCAATCACGAATAACGTGACGTTCTTGAATTTATCCGATATATCTAGTCGCAAACACTCTTTGTAATTTTACCACGGGATGTCGCATTTTTCAGATAAGAGTAGTTGTACAGAAATTTTATCTCTCACAAAAAAAGAATAACTGTAAAAAAAGACACCTGTAAATCATATAGGTGGGCTAGATCAAATATGACTGCCAAAGACCGATAATACCGTCTATTATAGGGCGTATTAGATTGTAAAGAAAATTAGTTGTTTCTTTTTTATTTCCTTTAGAATTTTTTCAACAGAGGGCGTTTATACAATATTTGATCCTAGATATGAGTCTACACAACGATAACGACATAAAAAACAAGTACTGTCTATGAATGTGTATAAATAGGAAAGGTACAAACATTCATATATCCAGGACAAAAAATTGAAATATTAAAAAATAATTTAAAGGCTGACTTGGAGAGAGAGTCTCGTTAGCTTGGTCCGCCTTCGGAAGGTTATAATCCACATTTGAATTGGATATCCCAAATACAATAAAAGCCAGAGTGTTCGATTAATATGTACTACCGGTATTAACATATAGCACTGGAAAGTGGGCTTCAAATAAAAGTTTAATATATAAATTCCAACTAACCCAAAGAGCAATGGAGAGGAAAATGCTAAATATTAGACTCCATCGTACTCCTAACATCGAGATGCGAAGAGGATCAAAAGTGACAGATGTAATACAACAAATATGTTATTAAGGTGGAATTGGGCGGGGCATATTGCAAGGATGCATGATAACAGATGGAGGCCTAGAGAACATAAAAGTTGCAGAGGTAGACCACAGACAAGATGGATGGACGACATAAAAAGATTAGCGGGGCACGACTGGATGTAACAGGGCTCATTGGAGAAAACGGGAGAGGCTTACATCCAACTGTGGATGGCTAATGATGACGATGATGATTATCTGTATGTACTGATTCCTTCTGAAATGCAAATACATTTCTGTGTAGCAAAAAATCCACAAAATGTAAGCCATCGGCATGGTTTATGTGGCTTTTATTTACATTTGTCCTTTTTTCGTGTGATTTAAAATTGTTGTACGACTATACATACATAGTTTACAAAATGGTGCTAGTCTACTTTACAGTTTTATTTTTGTAATTTCTGAGATACGGGGTATTTTAAAAAGTGGAGATTAATTCAGATTTATAGATAGAATAAAAGTTCTTGTAAATATCAATTCGAAGTTTTTGAACGTTTAGAACCTAAGGTGTATTCTTATTTGAAAAAAAAACTATTTTAGTTGGCATTTTTAAAGTGATCCACTAAGCACTTTATATATTTTTTTCCATATGAAAATAAATAATTGAAACAGCTTTTTGAAATACCTTGTATGCTTTTCTCTTTAATTGTATGTTTATATTCAGAATGAATTTCTCTATAGGATATTTATTAATTTGATTACTAAGTAGGGTGTTGCAAGAAAATAAAATATGGTACATACAAAAATGGTTCGCAGGATCGAACTACTGTAATTTTCGATCGAACTAATGTAAAAATACATAGAATGTACAGAAATGAATGCAAAAGTGGAATATACAAATAAATTATATTACAGTTAATAAAAAAAAATCAATATAGATGCCGAGCATATATCTAAAATTTTATTTTATGTAATGAATTATTTTCTGTAGATGTTAAAGAATCTGGGAGCTTTTTCATATACCTCACTTTATATATAGAAATGAGAATATTCCTACATTTTTATTGCTCTTTGTTTTTGTGACTGTCACAAGAGTGCTAAAATATCCTGGATGGACATATTTCTTGTTTTTTAGTATCAGTTGTGACAGATACGAGATTTTTTCATTTGAACGCTATTACTAGATTATGTGATAATTTAGAGCAAAGACAGTGAAATAAGCGCCCACCACGAACCGACTTCCCCATCAATGTGTAAAGAAATTAGTAAATTAAAAATAACTCGTATGAATATTATAAACACATGTAGAATTTTACAATTTATCAGAAGGAAAACAACAATTGAAGATTATGATTTTAAAAACTTATAAGAAATCGTTTTAATATTATTAATCCTTTCCGTAAAAAGTGTGTGGAATATATTTGTGGATAGTCGTCTGAAATAACGAGATAATACAAAATTTAATAGAATGATTTAAAAGAATTCACAACAATTAACAATCACTTCCGGTTTTGCGAAAAACGCGACACACGTTTTATTTTTAACGAAATACTCTGCACATTTTTAGTTTTTTGAACTCTATGAAAAATTTGCAACATTTCCGTTACTAAAAATAATAGGTTCTGAAATAAGACCTCCTGGAGTCAATTTTTTTTTTATTCAATTTTATAAGGCAGTGTTTTATGATATCCCTAAAAAAATTACTGTTTCTGTTATAGTTCTTATATCTAGCTCTCTAGTAAAGTATGAATGTAATAGTTTTGATTTAACTGTAAAATTTAAATTGCTCAAATTCCAAACCACGAGTAAAAATCGTTTGAATGTGATGTGATTCACCGAAGAAATGTTACAGAAATTTATTTACTCGCACACCGCAAGTTGCAAGTAATATGTGGGGAACTTGTACATAAAAGTAATCATACAGTCCGCTGCAAAATTAAAAAAACCTCGAAATTTTGAGTTGTGTCGTTATTCCAGAAGACCGTCAATGTATTAATATTATTAATATATAATTATTGTTTTTTTCCTTGTATCAAGACAAATACATCACAAAACTATAATTTTGGGATTCCTGTAATTATATGTTTATCGAAACAGAAAGACGTACATACAATATCTGAAAACGTACCAGTCAGATTCACTGACAGGGTCTAAACCTTCAACTTTGGAATATTAATAGTTTTTAAAATTGTAAAATATTTTATTTTTGGCGGCTTAATCATAAATAAAAACGAAATTTCTTGCTTGCACAGTGGAGTCTCACAACTTTAGTCTCTTGTCAACTTAGACCCCCGACTAGTTTTAAAATCAGACTATTTTAATGAATCTGGTTGTAAATGGTTAGAAGGAACCGAATACTATTAAAGTTCATTTTAGTAAATATGCTTGAAGGGTGTTGACCTGGGATTTTTTTAAATGTTGTACTATAATTTCTAAAATTTTGTTTTTTCATTATCACTTTTTTTTAACTTTTCTATTAAACTATCAAATAAAAATATAGAGAATAAAAGAGAAAAAACATTTTGGATCGATCAAATTTAAAAGAATTTGATGGTTATAGAATCTGGGTGCTTTGAGCTCATATTTTAAAGCAAATTAAAAAAAGCAAAAAGGTTAAAAGATGACAGTCATGTGGGTGTGCAAAATTTTTTAAATAGAACGAAGTAAGAACTAATATGATTAACTATTAAACTGTGTAACTTTTTACGTGTCTTTAGAGGGATACATTTTGTAAACAAATTTTAAACAACTTTTACACACTTATATGAAATTTGAGAAAAATTTAATATAATTTTTCAACTCGCTTTGAAAAATACGGCAAAAGCTGTTCTACTGCACTTAAAATAATAGACCTCCTACTGGCGCGCTCACTAACCTAATTCGAGCCAGTGCCGAGCGTTCTGTAGCGATGATATGGCATATACGTATAAGTATATATATATATATATATATATATATATATATATATATATATATATATATATACAGTAATACCCCGCTTTACGCGAGGGATACGTTCCGAAAAAAATCGCGTTAACTGAAATTCGCGTATATCGAGGTTTATGATTAAACATAGTCAAAATTTAATACAAAAAAATACAAATCATTTTAATCAATCACTTTAATTCTAAGAACACTTTATGCAATACATACTCTTATTTTTTACGGAAAAATACATCTATTGTCTTTTGGGTAACGTTTTGTTTACGTTCTTGTAAAATACGTTCATAACACCCAACACTGTTTTTAATTGTTTGACACACGGTCAAGACACGGTCATCATTATTGTCTATACTCTGCAATATGTCCAAACCTGAATAAATTTTTGAAAGTGCATTTTGTATTTCCCCTGAAGATAAAACTTTCTCTTCTACTTGTTCTTCCTCATCGTAGATAGGATTATTCTGTAACTCGATCAGATCTTCATTGCTAATAGGATCGTCGTGCGTTGCTACAAGTTCTACGAGATCTTCTACCGTGACATCTTCAAGTTCAGACCCCTCAATCATTGCAGCAATGTCTTCAAGCACTTGTCTCTGCATCTGGACAATTCTTCTAGGTGCTTCCACTACATCTGGCCAAAGATTACGCCACACCCCATTCATACAACTCATTTTAACTTCCTTCCAAGCCTCTTCTATGTTGTGAATAGACTTCATAATGTTGTATGACTTCCACCACTCTCGCATAGACTGTCTTCCTTCCCCGTCAGTTTCATGAATTAGTTGGCTAAAAGTGCGGCGATGGTAATAAGCTTTGAAGTTTGCTATTGCTCCCTGGTCCATAGGTTGTAATATTGACGTAGTGTTTGGTGGAAGGAACTTTACGTACACTTTTAAGTCTCTGGGCGTATCAAGTGAGGTTGGATGTCCTGGGGCATTGTCTAAGAGTAATATAACTTTAGGTTCAAGCCCATTTCTGTCACAGTATGATTTGACTGATGGGCAAAAACTATTAGAATACCATTCTTGAAAAATTTCCCGTGTAACCCACGCCTTTCTGTTTGATCGCCACACAACTGGTAGACTTGTCTTGTCTGTGCCTCGCATTGCACGGGGTGTTTCTGAATGGTACACTAGTAAAGGTTTCAGTTTGAAATCACCAGTGGCATTACCACCCAGCAGAAGTGTTAGTCGATCTTTCGCAGCTTTGAAACCACTGGCTTGACGTTCTTCCTTAGAAATGAATGTTCGAGATGGCATTTTTTTCCAGTAAAGTGCGGTCTCATCAACATTGAAGATGAGACAAGCAGGAATTTTCTCTCGTCTAACGAAGTCTTGAAACTTGTCTGGAAACTCAGCTGCAGCTTGAATGTCCGCGCTGGCCGCCTCGCCTGTTATGTGGATATTGTGAAGATTAGAACGCTGCTTGAACCGATGGAACCAGCCTCTGCTGGCAGCAAAAGTCGGAGTGGCACTCCCTTCTCCTTCTTTTGTTTTCAGCATCTCATACAAAGATTTTGCTTTTGTGCATATGAGATCTTGACTTAGTGGTGTGTTCTTCTTATTCAAATCTTCGATCCAGACTGACAGTAATTTCTCCATTCTTTCTAAGATAGATGATCTCGAACGAGAAAGTTTTGTTGCACTTATAGGTGTTGAACCTTCGCTGGAGATTTTAATTTTTTCCCGATTTTTATAAATCGTTCTCACAGTCGATTCTGAGAGTCCAAAATCTCTCCCAACAATTGTTGCTTTGCCTCCATTTTCCATTCTTCTTAACACTTTCATCTTCAATTCCAAAGTGACGCTTTTACGCTCTTTTTTCTTTACAGGCGGCATTTTTAACGTAGGGTTAAATTATGTATGTATGTATCTCCAATAAATATTAAAACAAAACTGCCAGCCGACCGAACTAACATTACGGAACAAATGAACACACGAAACGAACGAGGAAATCCCCATAGAACAAAGTCGAAGGACAGGGAATTCCCAATTCTTCAAAGAGAATATTCAGAGAAAGCGGGGATCCCCCCGCGACCATAGAGAAGTTAATGACTACATGAGCGCGAAATTTGAAATTCGCGTTATAGTGAAACCGCGCATAACGGGGTCGCGCTAAGCGGGGTATTACTGTATATATATATATATATATATATATATATATATATATATATATATATATATATATATATATATATATATATGTAGGGTGTTATGAAAATTGTTTAATATATTGAAATGGATGATTTCTGGAGTCAATTGGAGTCACACCTCATACTTATTTTTAATAAATTTGAATATAAATAGAAATTTACAAATTTATTTGAATACTTGAATTAAAAATTCATTTCGCCGCCCTTGTCACAGCTAAGAGGATCATAACTGTGAGAGAGCTTAAATCTTTAATGCAGGTTGAAGAGAAATGACACACCGCTGTCAGCGACAATCTAAGGTACAAATCTGTAGTGAAAAGTATTACAAAAAAATGTTTTTTCGTGAAATATTGCAAATTGGTAAGGCAAAACGTGTTTTCAGTGTTTTATTGATGTTGGCGAAGTTTTATGACAGTTGAACAGAATTATTGTTGTATGTTCAAAACTTACATCTGATGTATTTAATGAATTTCTTACTAGGCAAATTTTTATTGCTGATAGAAAATACCCTGTTTTACTTATTTTGAACTATACAGATAACGAGAAGTCAATTAATTGCACTGATAAAATAGATATGAGTACGTTTTTAATAGATTATTTGTGACTTCTTTGAGTTTTACGTGTTATTATCTAGGGGCGCTATTAGTATTTTTCTACAGTGAATGTCAATTTCAATACATTAAATGATTTCCATAACACTCTATCTATATATATATATATATATATATATATATATATATATATATATATATATATATATATATATGATTAAAATTAGCTCACAAAGAAAAACAATATTGCATTGCATAAATTGGAAGGATTTTTTTTTTCGTTGTAAAATACAGAAAATAGAATTTAAATTGTGCTATCTGTAGAGCATTTAGTTAAACAAGTATGATATAGATGGCGGAACGTGTAGCTTTATATTTAACAGTTTAATTAGTTATTCAAGTATAAGAGACAGAACATATATCGGCTAACTTAATAAATATGTTATAGTTAATTAGGTAAGTAGTAAATCGCGGCACGTAAAGTTCAGCTTCTAACTGATGTTGCCAAATTGTACGAAAATCATTATTTTTGAAATAGTTGCAATGAAGAAAAATAGGTTTAGAAAATATGCCTTTAGGTGGCGTGTTTCATTTTAAAATGCAGAAGAGAGCTATTAGTTAATTAAGTATGATATAGATGGTAAAACATGTAGCTTTATATTTAACGCTTTTAATAGCTGATCTACTTAGATTTCAAAACGTGTATCGGCTTGCGACAATTATTGTTTTTGTAGTGTTTACAACGAAGAAAAAATAGGTTTTGGAACTTTATCTTTAGGATGTAACATCAAGCGTCTGTTAAAGCTTATCTTAATAGCTTTGAGGTGTCGTAGAAAGTTGGTTAAGTAATCTCTATTGCAAATACTTATAGCTTGCATCGGAGGAGGATTGGTTTGGGTTACTAGTAAGTAATGCAACTTCTGAGACTTTTTTTTTATCTTTTATGATTTCAATGAGGTACTTGTTAGGGACAAATAAATAAAAAATATGTAAGGTAAGGTACTAAAAGGGCGGCGGTTATTTACCATTGTCTTAATTTTAAAAATTTTATAAATTAAAGTGCAGCAATTAAAAAAATCCCAGAAAAATCCTTTTAAAAACAAAATGTTTTGAAGGAACCTCACAGTTATTAAAATTCATTTTACTAAATATAATTTAAGAAACAATGAAAATTTGAATTTGTTATGTCAATGTTTTAGATATTTTGTATGTTTTACAAAAAAAATAAATTATTTTATAGTGAAATAGTCAGCAATAATTGTAAACCGATTTTAGATCTAGCTGTTTACTTAGCATTCAAAAAAAGATAAACTTATAGAATTTTAATGGGGGCATGCTTAATGATGGGTCTTTTTAACTACTAAAGTGGTTTAAAGTTTCAACTAGAATCAGCGAGTTACGACACGTATTGAAAATTTAATTTTAAATTAGGTAGAGAGAGTTACTAATTTCGGATTTACTCCTAAGTAAACGTAAGAGTTAATATTTTTTCTCAAACTATATGTCACAAATACGTTTTGGTGGAAATGACATAATAATTTTGTGTAATCACCAGTAGACCAGTCATAACGAATTTAGGACCCATAGGGCAAATCTGGTTTAAATTAATCTCAAGTTAGTGAACTTACTCGTTAAGAGGCTGGTTCATACTGCTACCATAGATGAAAGAATTATTTCTTCTCCATGTAAATTTTAGATAGCCAGAAATGGAAGGTAAATTCCTTGCAACAACAGAAGCGGTGTGGACTTGAGGTTCTACCCTGTATTTTAATAGTAGAAGCACACGAACTGCCAAAAATTAGATGCGTTTGAAGTTCTTACGTCTTTATTTTCCATTGAATGTCAGCCACTTGAGTTTTAATTATATATTAGTTCATTTGTTTATGCTGCTAGTTTTGACTATTGTTTAAGACAGCCACTTTACTATATTTTGTTAGAAAATTATATTTAAAAGACATTGATCTGACAAACTAACTATATTGTTGCCACATTATGCATGCTCTAGAAAAAGATTTTAAAAAATATAATAATTCTAAAAAAGGCCAGATGTAGATCAATTTGTGGTCGATAAAGGTAAAACAATTTTTGTATAAGAGTTCATTGTCAATCCATTTAGATCACTAAACTTGTTTACTAGTGTCCTCCAGTTTACCGGGTAATATACAGATCATATCTTGTGTTTGAAAATTAGCCGAAAGAATATACAGCAGATTTTATCGAAATATTTCTAAAAATTGAATTTTTTTTAAAATGATCTAGCAATTTTTTGATACCAATCCTTTGATCCATGAACATAAAAATGAATTAGTGTTCCAAAAAATCCAAAACTGTACTCCAATACTGTAATTTTAAAATGAATTTTTTTATATGTGACAAATACAATAAAAACCACTTTTAACAGTTTCGTAAAAACATAAAAATGAATACAGGTTCAGATGTAGTTAGTATTGTAACAGGGATCATAAATAAAAATGCTCCCACGGAACACACCCTCTACACGGAATAACCTAAACTCATCTGAAAATAAAATAAATTAGAAATAATATCACGTAAGTGCAAGCACCCAGCCACATCAGTTTTTTTTAAGACTCGGGCTTTATTTACAATAGTAACCTAAAATCTGACAATCTAATATGAAGTTTCTTATTACAATTTTGACAACTGACGCAGGATTTTACTAATTTCTTAATAGACCAAGAGGGCGACCCGAAATTTTGATCTGTCGGACTAATCGTCTACCTATGTAGTTGTTTATTTTAACAGGCGAGTCGAATAAAAGCCTTTAACATTGATTTTGTGACCCCTTTGCCCTGGAATGCCCAGATAAGGCCCAAAATGCTACATCCAAAAATGTCAAAAAACTGTTTGAATCAAGTATCGTAACGAACGCTTCTGGCTGGAAAAAGCGGGTCCAGCTTCGTCGTCCGGTATTGGCGGCGTCCTTTTGCAGGTTCCCTCTTAGTTCATCAAGAACAAACTAGATTTATTGATTTTATATGGTTAAATGCCCTTTGGGGCGCTCGACTTTTAAGTGTCAACAAATATTATGGTACTTGATTCAAGTTGTTTTTTTGGCATTTTTGGACGTAGTACCTATGCATTCCAGTGCACGAGGGCCTCAAAACAACGTTAAAAGTTTTTATTCCACTCGCCCGATAGAACGAACAACTAGGCAGACAAGGTTAATAGGTTAAAATTTTGGGTCGCCCTCTTGGTCTATAAATATATTTAGCTCTGAAAATGTTAATAGTACATTATTTAATGAGCGGTAATAGTAGCTAGAACTATGAGTAATGGCAATTACTATCAACTTAGTACTTTCTTTTTTTTTATGACTATTAAATTATAGTCATATAAAAATGAATAAGATTAACAGTTTCTACATACTAATTATTATGACTAATTTAAAACTATAGCTCTCTAATTCTAAAATTTTTAAACTTCAAAATTCTAAATCCCAAATGGTCTTGGTGGCAGCGGACGGAAATTAATTTTCGGCAATTGTAGGGATATATATATATATATATATATATATATATATATATATATATATATATATATATATATATATATATATATATATATATACAGTGATAAGCAGAAAGTGAGCGACATATGGAATTTGTCTTTATTACTAAATTTCTAAATTTAGAAAGAATGTGACTTTATAGGTGGATTACTTGAAACCCAAAAAATGAATTTGCAGCACTGATTGTCATTTATCGTTTGGCGGGAAATTTGAGTTTTCTAAAATTTGAAGTCTAAAAGTCAGTGTGTTAAAATTTCGAAAACATTTATTAGCAAAGACTTTTTAGAATTGCATTTTAAGGTAGTGTATACAATTTTAGATCGATTGGACAAAAATCGTATTTTGTCAGTTTGGCTAGATTGAAAGAACAATTTTAAATTTTATTTGTTGATTCCAAGCCATTTTTTACTTCTTTCATAACCAGTAATTACAAAATGAAGATTTTCGTAAAATCGCAACTGTTGCACGTACAATTATCGAATATTTTTACCATATAGCCTGCAGTTTGCGGTTTTTGTTCTTTAAGGACATTCTAGTGTCACAATTTTATAGCAAAAAAAGAAAAGTAAATTAGTGAATTAATATTTACTTTAGACGTTGACTCTACAACACACAAAAAGTAAATAAATTACAGACAAATGAAATAAACACAAACCTAAACTTAAAAAAATTATCTAATTTGGCTTTATTCCTTTATGTTTTGCAATAGATTATGACGCCAGAGCGTCCTTTAAAAAACAAACACCTCAAACTGCAAGTAATAGGGTACAAATATTGATGATGATTGCAAAACAAGTAAAACATAACTATTTTAAAAATTAGTTTTTTATTAATTTCGTTTTCATGTATTCGATAAATAATTCGACAATTACTGTCGTGTTTACTGGAGTTTTTTGAATTTTTAACTAGAAAGGCCACAAATCTAAAGGTGAGCATTATTTTTTAGTTCCTATTAACATTTTCAATTAATATTTAAACATACTTTACTCTTCATTATTAATCATTATTTTTTATTTTCTCTGTATACCATCAAATATTTTAAAGTTTTGATACTTGATTATGGATTTCCATGTGATGCAGAACTTTTTGTCAAGAATAATTTTTTTTGTATTATGTAAGATAAACTTTTTTTCATTTGTATAAAACTTTGTGGGACACACTGTACATAATTGCCTGGAGTTAATTTATTTTATCAACTATGCTTTGGCTAAATTACTAAAGTAGCTAACGCCAAAATGATCCCTAGAGAAAAAGAGGAGAAATTTATCCCAACAACAGTTTTACATAGAAAATGTAATTATAATTTATTTTATTGGTATGTGGAACAGTTCAAGAATGAAAGTTCAGTTCTGTAATTAACCATTCTTTACTAAATGAATTTTATTACTCTGTAGACAAATAAGTTCGTTTGGTTATTCAGGGCAGAATAAGACGCTGTTTTTTTTTGAACAAAAATCATCTGTCCTAAAACTTTATTACGTCCCATCTATCTTACCTGCAAAGGTTTTTTTATCGATTATGGTGTTGCTAAACGAGCCGAATAGATGATAATCACAAGGAGCAAGGTCTGGTTAATGTGAGAGTTTGGGTGAAACTGGTGTCTATCTTTGCTGTGTACACCTCCTTGAATAGTTAATTCTGGATATCTTTTGCGGATTGTCTGGTTTATTTTTGAAAAAGTCTTATTCGCAGCATTTTGCACGTGTCTATGAGGCTAGTCAAATTCGCCCCAGTCAATTTTTACGATAGTCCCACATTTAGCCTTGAAATTTATCCCAGCTTTTGCAAATAGTGTTAAACACTTATACGGGATATGTAAGGTTTTCTTGTTATTTGTGGCACCGATTGGTACTAATTATTTTCAAATACTTTCGACATCATCTGATTAGAAAACATCGTGGATACCAGATTACGTCTTCAGAACGGAATTTGGTAAATCATTCTGACGCGTGTTTTGTTATGGCATCATCCCGGTACACACAACATATTGTTATGTATGGGCAGCTTGCTTTCCTTGTCGATAGAACTGACTTTTCATATTTAAACCTGTTATACCAAAACAATATGAATACAAATTACATCAAACTGTATTTATAAGATAAATCAAAATTACCTTTCCAATGCACTACAAAATTAAGCGGTAAATCCTAAGAAAACAACTTGAAGTTGCATCGAGACAAAGCACTGACCGGACTTATTTGTCTACATAATATTTTGTTGCATGGAGCAGTTCCAAAAAAAATTCTCCAACTGTGTATTGCCAACATATATTTTAACCATCTTTTTTACTAATTAGTAATAAGAAAAAAAACATGCATCTAAATACTACCTAAACCTTAATTCCTACCATTTTACCGTTCGCAATAAATATTTTCGCTCATTCTAAACTAAAAAAAAGTTAGATTTTACATGTCGAAAATATTCAGATAATTTTTTAGATACCTCGTAAAAATGAGCGCATTTCGAAGCAGTATCAGTGTTAGATCAATTTTTGAATTAAAATATTTATATATTAGTTTGTTATATGCGGTTTTCTGTTTGTAATTATGTATCTGAGCCGTTGACATAAAGTGAAAAAGAGATTTGCTTGACACTCTTAAAAAGTAAAAATTTAATGTTCTATTCCAAAATAAATTAATTGAGTCATAGCTGGAGCTAAATTCAACTAGGTCATTTTGTATATTTTAAACCGATTTAATTAGGGAATATTTTTAGTCAGTAATACTGACAAAAATTTACTCAAATTTAAATACTACGGGGTGATTTCTAGGTTGCCTTTTTTTAACGGGTAATACTTACTAAAAAAGGTTATTCGGCAACTCTACATAAATGTTGAATAATAAGGGAGAACCTTTTCAAAGTATTTATAATATTAATTTGGGCCTTGTACAACTACAATCATTAATAACAAACAAACATATGTACTATCGGGGTTGCCATCGCGTAAAACTAAAATTAATTAATTTTTTGCAACGCTATTCTTACAAATTTTTATTCCGGTAAAGAACGTGTATTTTCAATTAATAGCAATACAGATGGTCTTGTTTATCTGCCGTTTATATTTTATTTAATATTTACATTATTAAGAGATCAGTGAAGGATCGCCTTTGTGTGTGTAGTGTTTTTCCCAAAATGTTGCGCTTGACTAGTCTACACGCACGCTGTCCATGCAGACGAATGTTGCCTCAATATCAATAGGCTAATGACGTCACATTAGTATGCCGAAACTAGCTGGTAGCCCTCTCAACTACGTTCCATACGTAAGAATTTAAGGGATTCAAATCTGGGCTGTTAGGAGGTGGACCACTGGCTAGTGTGGACATACTGGAACCTCCATTGGACTGATGTATATTTTGCTAAAATGTCACGAACGGCTAATCTCGTGTCTTTCTTTAACGATCGGTTTAGGTTTACTGGAGCATCAGGTTTTCTCGGACGCCAGCCTTTGGCGGAGGCACAATGAGGCTGGTAATTTAAACTGAAATTTGTCCGGACACGTGGTGTCATGGAGAAGCGCATTCAATACTTTTTTCCAATTCGAAAATTTTTGAAAAATTAAGAACAGAGGCAAAATTGGATTTTACAGCTAAACCAACCCGCACCTGAGAGGCCGTCATTATACGAACTAACTCGGGCGCAAGCACATTGTTGCTCTTCGTACAATGCGCCTGCCCCGAGTTAAATCTCACCCACACTGTAAATGTCACGTTCTTGTTAACGATCGGCCATATTGTTTATTTGTTTCGTTTATCAGTGTCGGAGCGAAACAATATTTTGATTCCATTCATTTCATCATTTCTTTAGGGTCTCTCTCAACCAAACAATTTGATATTATTAAAATTTTACACATTGTTCAAAGATTATTCCCTTCTCTACTTCAAGTATTATTTGTAAAATGAATTTGAAGTTAATATTTCACTTCGTTCGGAAGTTATCGCGACAGACAGGGAAATCAACGGAACTTGTAAATTACGGTTTTTGTGATTTCTAAATGCTAAAGCGTGAGAAAAGGCACGAATCTCGTAGCTTGATACTTGCACGAATACAATAATTTTTTGGCGAAAGAAATAAAAAAGTTATACATACCATCAGAGCTTCAGAATTGAACAATTTTAACAATATTTTAACTTTTTATTCAATGTGTGTCAAGTAAACCTCTTTAGTATAAGGTTACTCTAAAGAATCACGAGCTATTTTCGTGTAACCTTACATTAAAAACGAAAAAAAAACCGGGGATTAAACCGGCCTGAAAAATAATAAATTTTAAGCGATAGGAGCGCTCAGAAGTAGAAACTCAGTGTATAAAACTATTCTTTTTACGTGCATACATTCCATATTTTGTAATTATTTCGGCGATAATACAATTAAAGGATAGTTGAGAAAAAAACTACACGTGGTAATACTAAAATAAACTATTAAAAAAATATATACAACTCATTTTTACCATCCGTTTTAAATGGCTGTAGTTTCAAAAAGACATTTTGTTAATCATTTTTGTGCATTCAGGAAGAAACTTCCGGAACAATTTTTTGTTCGCAAAAAATAGTGTTTTTTCCGGACTAGCATAGAAAATACAATCTTCCGTACGATTTCAGCATAAGATAAATATTTTCTGTATGTCAATCATTTTTTGATAACTTCATCAGATGTTTGGTACGCATCATATTCGGATGTCAGTGTTAGAGTAGGACGCGTAAGTTTGTAGGGCCCTGCCTTTGGTGTCGTCCTGAAACTTACTTATTCGTCCTGTAAACTATCATTTTCCAAATTTGAAACGTCAATAACGTGTGTGTAATATAATAGTTCAGTTTAGGAGCCTGATATTTATAATATCTCCCGATGTATATTATTTTATTTTATATCTGCCTCAAAACCAAAATTAATTTAATTTTTTAAAAATATTTTATTCTAACAATACTTCTGTAACATAATGTATCATATTAAAGTAACCAAGGATCTCCAACAGATAAACTGTAAATATCACCTCGAAACGTGTACAGGCTGATCATTTTTAGACGTCTGGCCCCGATTTATGGAAAATGGTTGGATATTTATTTATTTTTTTTAAATGCAGTATGGTATAGTGCATGTCAAGTAGTATACTGACTTATTTGACATTTGGTAGTGAAAACGACGTCAAGCAACTTTTTTTTCCATCGACATACCTTTTGCAAAACGTCGTTTGAAAGTCCTAATTTTTTTCAACATTTTTTTCTTCAACTGTTTTTTTCTAACTTGTTTTCCAAAAATGTTATGCAGCAAAAACCCTCTAAAATATTATTTTTTTGGTCATCTCATTTCGTTCGTGAGTTATCGTGCCAACAGACTGACCACCAGACCGACGGAAATGAGTGACTATGTTTTTCGTGATCTAGGAATCCTAAAATGTAAAAAAAAAATTTCGGGGCTCTTTCTTTAGCAAGGCAAGTAAAAAAGGAGGCAGGGCTTTAAATATATTACAATTAACGTTCCACTCTATATATAGGTTTTGTTAAAATTGGAAATGGAAAATAACATAATTTTCAGATTCGTCGACCTTTCCCCCTACCCTTCAACCACCCATTTGACTAGAAATAATTAGAATCTCTTCTTAAGTTTTTTTTTATCGTACACCTCCCCACCTGAGTAAGTATTTTACCCTTTTTCATATCCTAAGGATATCGGCGAGGATGTCGTAATACTCGTCAACGTTGTCCAAGTGCTGAAACGTACATTTTTGTAATTCACAGCACGTTTTAGACAAGGCGGTAGTGCTGCCACGGACGTTATTGCATTTCTGCGAACAACTACTACCTAAGTTAGGACTAGGTTCGGTTTTCTCTGAATAATGCTCTAGTAATAGTTGTGATGCTGAACTCCGACTTTTTGGGGGTCGTCCTGGAAGTTTGGATGTATTTGATTTGTTTTTTTCGGAAATTTGCATTCTGTTGACTTTTTCTATCAACTCTCTTCTATTTCGGGCTCATCATAGATGTCTGACTATGTTTCCGACCGAGTACAATTTACAGCGATTCAAGACCAACGTGAATCGCTTTTTCCGCACACGTGTCGCTCCTGTAGCGGTTTAAGGATAGCCCTGCAGCA
Source organism: Pachyrhynchus sulphureomaculatus (assembly GCA_019049505.1). NCBI lineage: Eukaryota > Metazoa > Arthropoda > Insecta > Coleoptera > Curculionidae > Pachyrhynchus > Pachyrhynchus sulphureomaculatus. The sequence continues at coordinate 37,060,755 of CM032449.1, read as the reverse complement.
CGTGTGCTTAGACCCATAAAAAAGGTGTTTAGTTCTTGTGTTCTCCGCTACGGTCTCTATCGCATAAGTAATCACTGGACTGACAATTTTCCTGCAGATTATTGCTTTGATTTTAGTACTTAAGCATTGGGCATTTCATATTATATTACATAAATATTTACATACTGTTTGTTGTTTGGGCTCTTACTTCTTTCAGATCTCTGTTACTGGTGATATTTGCTCTAAAATATCGGAATTTCATGACTTACTTCACACTCTGGTTGGAAACTGCAAGTTTGCATCTTTTTGGTGCTTTAGACCAGATTATATTTTCCGCACGAAGAATTGCATGTTAAATTTATTTGCCGATTAAGCAAACCCGCGGAAAAGTCTTTGCAGATTATCTTCGCCCTCAGAGATTAAGACTGCGTCGTTGGCATAACAAATGATCCTAATTTTCTTATTTCGCATGTTGTATTATTTTCCAACTTGTTTTGTCCGTTTAAATATTTCGCCCATTATGATGCTAAATAGAGCAGGATTTAAACTGTCCCTGTCTAAGTACTTTTTTGCTAAGTTTATCTGCTACTCTTGTGAATGTCTGATATTGAAATGATACAAAATTTATCGACCTCCATCCCTTTCACTCACTTCTCCTGATGCAATAGCGGTTAAAAATTATAGGTTTCTTTCTTTTCTTTTCGAAGTTCTTATGCCATCTAGGAACAGAAGTATTTCCTGTTAAGTAGTGGCCATTTGAGTCTCAAGTCTATATAACATAACATAATTATTTAGTCCATGATGTTACTAAACAAAGCAAAGAGGAGACATACCGAAGTATTTTCTCCTCTCCAGATACCCTGGTCTATGAACACTGAAAATCTCGCTATCCATGGGTAGCCATGTCGTTAAAAATTCAAAAAGGCTAATTTTTTGATCCGCCCACGTAGTATAAAGGACTGAAATGAACAAAAAAAACTCCAAAAAGCCTGAAAAAGATTCTAACATTATATGTCGAGGTCTCTTACCAAACCCTTTTTATCTGTTATATGCTTCATTAAGAATAATTAATGTCATCATCATCAGCCGTTCACCCATTGTCGGATGTAGGCCTCCCCTAGGCTTCTCCAGTGTTGTTTGTCTTGAGCTCGTCTTATACGACATCATTACCTACCAAATGCTTAATATCATACTGGTAGTACTAGTATGCACCTAGTGAAACAATATGAAATCGAATTTCATTTCGTTAGAGAGTATTCGTGTGACCAGATAGATAGTTTGAGGTAAATAAGAAAAACAGTTGTTTTTCGTGATTTATAGACCCTGAAACATGAAAAAACGCAAGAAAGGAAATAAAAACAAAAAAAGATGGCAAAGTTACTATATTCCACTGTAATAATTTTCAATAAAAGGTAATGAGGTTATTGTAATCTTTTACAAATCTTACATTACGTCGTCTGTTTATGGGTTTATTCTGCATTGCAGGTTTAACAGCTACATACAGTAAAATGAGCCAAAAAAAATACTGATTATATTTCACTGCGTATATACGTCAATATATTTTTCAGTAATATTGAAAAATATAATGATATTAAAGTTTATTATTTTATATTTAAAAAAATGGAGATAGGGTAAACCAATAATTACTCGACAATTAAAAACTACAGAAAAGATATTAAAACTCATTAAATTCTGGTAAATCGTTTTGAAACTACAAGCTTGTCAAATGGTGTTAAAAATGCACGGTGCATTTTTTTTCGGGGCAGTCTATTGCTATTTCTAGAAGTTCTATTAAATTAGCGATTCATATTGAAATGAAAAATGTTCCATAGTAAGTAAAGGACTGAAAAGAATATATGTAAAGCCGTTTTCAGACGTACAAACTGATGAAGTGTTGCATGTGTCTAAATATACTTTAGCATTTTGAAAGCATATGAATAACCTACGTACTGTCTGAGAATGGCGTAAAAGATACATTACACTAGTACAATCTGATTTTATAGTGGTTATTGTGTAAAAAAATTAGTTACAGGCCGGTCTTATGAAGTAATTAAAAAAAAACAAAAAAATATATAGAAACTATTGTTAATTACTACAAAACAGTTTAGTTGAAAGATTTTTTTTAACACTAGATTGTACAGGTACAATTTTATTGTAGTTTTCTAATTTTTAAGAAACCGAATCGGCATGGAAACATTCTACATGAAGCAATAATTTTTAATTTCTATGCCGATTTATATAAGAATACAATGCTCCCTATTATGTTTGTAATAAATGGGAAAACTTTTTATTTATCAGAAGTTCTATTTAAAAGTAAGGGGGACACAAAAAATATACTTCTGAAATTCGCAAAGGTCACAGCACGGTTCTAATGGAATTTAAGGATCGTTGAGTTTTTTCCTAAATTTTAATATGTTATTTGTTAAGCCAGATCTTTATTCTTGTTTCTAGAAAGGTCGAACTACTTCAATGAGAGGAACAGGCCAAGAATCGCCCGTCTTGGCGCCCTCGTATTCTGATGCAGATTGTATGCTAAAGGATTGTTAATGATGAGAACTTATTCATGAGTTGAGTATAGTTTAGGTTTTTGAAGTATGAGGGATTGAAGTTAAAATACGCGGGTGATATAAGCAAATATGCGCGACCAAATAAAGTTCTATAGCTAGAACTTGGTCAGTAAGAATCCTAATACAAACATAAATAATAAAGTACATCAACAAACACTTTGAAAGGGTAACAAAAATAACGTATTTAGGAAGCGTAATTAGTAAAGATTGGGACTACTCTATTGAAATACCTCAAGAATAGAAAAAGCGCGAAGCAGCATACTCTGCAACTGCCAACTAAACTTAAAAACAAGAACAAGAATGCTAAGATGCAACGTGTTCTCGGTAATGTTATATGGTATAGAAGCTGCAACAATCATAGAGACAACACAACAAAGAACGGATTCGTTCGAGATGTGGAGCTATCGCCGAATACTGCGTGTTCCTTGGACAGCGCATACCACTTACATACTTGATCGGATAGGAAAAGAACGAGAGTTGATTCCAGCTGTTAAAGAAAGAAAAAGCGCTTACTTTGACTATATTATGAGAAGCCAAAAATATGAGCTCCTGCAACTTTAATTGAAGGAAAAAATAATCGGTAATCGAGGACCAGGAAGGTGTCGTAACTCCTCGTTGAAAAACTTACGACAGTGGGCAAACATGACATCTACTGAACTGTTTAGAGCGGCAATAGATAAAATCACATGGGCAAATGTGATCGCCAACGTCCTTAGAAGATAAGGCACACTAAGAAGAAGCTAGATTTTTACCCCACTAGATATCAGCACTTCCAAAAACCCTCCAATACGAACTTGTAGAACAAACAAAACAGTCCGATTTTGCACCCTTTTCATCCCCAGTTTCGCTAGATTTTCATCCTTAGAAAATACGGCTCGCTTTTGGCATCGCTATATGTGTATGTGTGACAATGTAAATGGGCTGTTTTGTTATACACATAAGATATGTCTACATCGCTTATTATAACATCATTTGTGTAACATATGTCCAAATAGGTTTGAAGGCAAAAATGGTAACTTCCATCCCTTTTACCACAAAAAACAAATGTATACTCAACTTGAAACTTGATCATGAGAAAATCACTATCAATGAGCATACAATTTGTATCAGAATTTAAGGGTGTCAAAACGGGCGATTTTTTGGGTTACTCTTTAACAATTACATAATTTTTGGTAGCTTACGATGGTAAGTTAAACGAACTCGTTATTTATTATTGAAAGTGTTTTAAAATATTATGTGATCTGGATAATGAAGTACGAAGTAGATGAGGACCGTAATATTCGATTTACCCAGGGATTAATTTAGTTATATTTTTTTTGAAATGTTATCCCTTTAATGGCTGTCACGACTGTTTCAAAACCTTCATAGCTGTGATTTCAGAAACAAGAAAAACTTTTGCTTGCATTATGTTCCAATTTCAAAAATAAAATGGACCAGTTAATGGTGGCAGTGGCGAATGATGAAATTCAAGACGTTGTTAAATAAGGCTTCGTAAAGACGTTGCATTATTTTCTAAAGGCATTTAAAAAATGCACGCACCAGTAAAACGTTCGGTAAGTTGTTAACCAAGAACAATATATTAAAATTGGAGCAAAAATTATCGGTCTCCAACCTCTTGAGATCAGTGCCACCTCTTTTCAAGACATACGGTGTCGGGCGAAAACGAGCACCAGGTAGATACAAGGTCTATGGAAATATTTCCATTAGTGGCAAACATCACTGGGATCCTGTATATTATATTTTAACTCTGAAGTCATATTATTTTGTTTATTTATTGTTAACTTAATTGTATATAAGATATATTATCAGAAATGTATATAATGTATAAGACAGACCCTATGGCGTTTGATATTTCTTGTAAAAATTGTTTTATTATAAACCTACGTCTAGATCGTGACTTCAGATTCCTTTTTATTTTAAATATTTTTTATTATATTATTGTAAGGCGTAAAAATAATTGTTTTAGAATTTCAAAAATAAACATTTCTCACTAGTAAGTTTGTTTGTTTTATCCACTGCTTTCAAAAATATATGAAAACAACATCGGACTAGACCTCAACAATTTTCGAGATATAAATATCACGAATAGATTCGAAGGTATCCCTTACAGGATTAAGATATAATCTGTCAAGTAAGAACGTGCCCGCTCGTATTCTTGAAAAAATGTGTCGAGAACATTTTTTTTGGTGTGCTAAAAACGGCGCAATTATCCTAGTAAGTTGTCCAATCGCCCCCTGCATCGATAATCGCCTGGCATCTTCGAGGCATGCTATCGACGAGATTTTCTGCGTACTCTGCAACTACCAAATCGATCAACTTTTCGGAATTTTATCGCACTTTTAGTTTTCACTTGATTCACCCTCGTATATACGAGGCTGGTTTGAAAAGTCCACGCAAAAACTACTTATGTGTTTGGGGTAAACCTTTTTTATTTTTCGACATAGTCTCCTTTTAGGCTTATACACTTCGTCCAACGATGTTCTAGTTTGTTGATCCCTTCCGAATAATAGGATTTGTCCAAGTCTGCAAAATATCCATTAGTGTCTGCAATCACCTCCTCGTTTGAATAAAATCTTTGTCCCGCCAGCCATTTCTTCAAATTGGGGAACAAATAGTAGTCCGAGGGAGCCAAGTCTGGAGAATAGGGGGGATGTGAAACGAGTTGGAATCCTATTTCCATTAATTTTGCGACCACGACTGCTGAGGTGTGTGCTGGTGCGTTGTCGTGATGGAAAAGGACTTTCTTGTGGGCCAATCGCGGGCATTTTTCTTGCAGCTTGGTTTTCAAACGGTCCAATAACGATGAATAATATTCACCTGTAATAGTTTTACCCTTTTCCAGATAGTCGATGAGGATTATCCCTTGCGAATCCCAAAAGACAGTCGCCATAACCTTTCCGGCCGAAGGAACGGTCTTCGCCTTTTTTGGTGCAGATTCCCCCTTGGTAACCCATTGTTTAGATTGTTGTTTGGTCTCAGGAGTATAGTAATGTATCCATGTTTTATCCACAGTGACGAAGCGACGCTTAAAGTCCTCCGGATTCTTCTGGAACAGCTGCAAACCATCCTTGCAACACTTCACACGATTCCGTTTTTGGTCAAGCGTGAGAAATCGCGGCATCCATCTTGCGGATAGCTTTCTCATGTCCAAATGTTTATGCAAAATATTATGTACCCGTTCAGTCGAGATGCCCACAGCACTAGCAATCTCACGCACCTTAACTCTTCTGTCATTCATCACCATATCATGGATTTGATCAATGATTTCTGGAGTCGTAACCTCCACAGGCCGTCCAGAACGTTCAGCGTCACTTGTGCCCATATGGCCAGTCTATATATATATATATATATATATATATATAAAAAGTAGGGAAACACCTGGAGTTAAAAACACAATTACAAGGGAATTCAAACAAAAAGTCGCGGTGTTAGCGGGAGTCGAACCTATTGAACAATTTTTTTGCACTTTGAAGGTTTTCCTTTGATTCATTCTCGTGTGTATATATATATATATATATATATATATATATATATATATATATATATATATATATATATATATATATCAAGGGAATTAAAAAAGTCGCGGTGCCGGTGGGATTAGGACCTACTGAACTTATATTTCTTCCGCCTAATGTAACGCTGGTTCGCCAACCTATGGAACAGGGTATAACTCCTTACTTAAGATGTCACTATAGAAAATACCTGATTTTCTTTTTTCTCTCCCATCAGACACCCCTCTAGTATTCCTAATCCATTCAGTTGTTCTTCTATCAGACAACTTTCTGTTCAACATCGCTCTTTCCATAGCCTTCTAGGTCTTTGTTAGTTTGTCCATATTTGCTTTAGTGAGGGTCCATGTCTGCCATCCATATGTCATGACAGGTAAGATGCACTGGTCGGGCACTCTACTTTTAGAAGTATTGTGCTCGGACCTCTTAGCACCCAACCCAGTTTTCCGAATCCTGCCCAGGCCAGTCTTGTTCGTCTTACTACCTCAACTGTCTTGTTGTCTTTTCTCAGATATATGTATTCTTTGACCACGCCTAGTGTGCAGCCTTTCACGATGATGTTTCTTGTGTTTTCCGTGTTTGTCATGATGTTTATCTTTTCCTTGTTCATCTTTATATCGACCTTTACTGACTGACGCCAGCTGTGGTAACATAGTTTGAAGGTATATACAGTGGCGTGCAAAAGTTTCCGGCCAGTGACATTTCGTACTCTAATTTATCAAAAAAAAGACTAATAATTTTTAATCATTATGAGATGTGAGTATGAGATATAGAAAACAAAATAATATAGTAAAAGAATATTATTTATGTTTGTGAATATATTTATTATTATTGTTCTTATATTTATATGTGCAAAAGTTTTCGGCCACATAATATACATTGACGCAGTAGGATGTTCAAAGACGTATTTACGAATAATAGCGCGTTGAATGTTCACATTTAGTTTATAAAAGGTCGTGGGAGCATAAACATGGCTCTGCATATGCAAATCCAAATTCGTGAGAGAGTAATAAAATTTTCAAAAGAAGGAAAGTCTTCTCGTGAGATTACTTCATTATTACCGATAGGTCAATCAACCGTGAACGATATTATTGTAAAATACCGTTGTGGATATGGTTTAAAAGATCGTCCGCGTAATGGAAGACCAAGAAAAACGTCTAAAAAAGTAGATCGTATCATTAAACGCAATCAAACTGCTAATGTTGGTCGTAGTACTGTGACGCGAAGATTACATGATGTGGGACTTTTTGGCCGTATAGGTATTAAAAAACCATTAATCAGTAAAAAGAATAAGAAGGTCCGATTACAATTTGCCAAAGATCACCTAAATTGGACAATCAAAGATTGGAAAAAAGTAGCTTTCTCAGACGAATCTAAATTTAATCTTTTTGGAAGCGATGGTAGATAACATGTACAACGTCCTATTGGTACGAGAAATTATGTGCGGTACCAAATTCCTACTGCAAAACATGGTGGAGGAAGTGTGATGGTTTGGGGAATTTTCTCTGCATAAGGACTAGGTCCATTGATCGAGATCAACGGAAATAAGAACGCTGACATTTTAAAAAACAATTTGTTATCATATGCTGAAGAAACATTGCCGCAGAATTGAATATTTCAGCAGGATAATGACATACATCCAAGTTGTTAAAACAGTGATTTTCTGCTTCAAATGTGAGAGTTTTAAGCTGGCCATCTCAATCACCGGACTTGAACCCACTTATGGGAAACGCTAGATCGTTAAGTTCGAAAGCATACATATTCAAATAAAGCCGCATTATTCAAATCATTGAAGGAAGAATGGGATAAAATTTCACGTGCTTGTTTTAATCGATTAATTGAGTCAATGTCACATCGTTGTGCGGCTGTTATTGCTGCAAAGGGTATGGGTACAAAATATTAACATAAAAATATAATTTAAGTCAATTATAGAGCATATGGACTAATAATTTTTCTGGTAGTACAAAGTGGACGGGAACAAACATAAATAATATTCTTTTATTATATTATTTTGTTTCCTATATCTCATACTCACATCTCATAATGATTTAAAATCATTAGTCTTTTTTTTTAATAAATTAGAGTACGAAATGTCACTGGCCGGAAACTTTTGCACGCCACTGTATATATATATATATATATATATATATATATATATATATATATATATATATACACACAAACATATATATTCGAAACATACTCCCACCTCTTGTACATGTGATTATAAATAATTAGGCTGAAAATGCGTCTGTCTTTAAGAACGAAGTCAGCATTTCATATACTGATTTGACACCAAAATCCTGTGCACATAGCAATAAACGTCATCCAACCGCCGTAAATATTTTCACCCCTAAAGGGTGTTTTTTTTGCGTATAGAATAAAAACGCCCTATATATAATAATAATATTTAATAATAAAATAAAATATAACAAATATATGTCTTTATTTTTGCTATAATCAAAATAACTATCACTGATTTCTTATGCCACAAATTGACATAAAAGTCTCTTCACTTTTTAATTAACGACTGGTACGAATGTATAGACCAGACATGTACCTTCTCGGAATTTTTCCACGATGTCTAAGAGGGCACTCACATCATCAAATTTAAGTACGGAATAAAATATTTTTAGGTTGAAAACTGAAGTGACATCGTTTTCCTGGCCTTGTTTTAGTTTCTCTATGGAATAGGCTAAAGCTTCGGAAAATATTTGGTTGTCGAAGGTTTCTATGTCTTCTGTGCTTTTTATTCGACATACAATCGCCGCTACGTTGTTTTCGTAGTTTACGCGTCTATATAGTGATATAGAGTAGTTATCGATGCATTTTCCTCTTTCTTCATCTGAAATGATAAAATAAACTTTAAAAAATTAAGATATTAAGAGGGTTTTTTCAAGTTATCTAACTAGCCATGATAATGGCATACTAAAGAACTGCCCGATTGTCAAATTCCTGTCGTTCTAAGCTATATTTTGACGAAATTTTGTCTATTTATATCTATATCCGGCTTCATAGCGTTCTACGCCTTCCGGTTCCGTGTCGCCAGCCTCTTCTCTGTTCCCAATCTTCCGACCATAATTTTTTTTTCGACATGGTTCTCTGGATACCACCAATCCATGTTGTTTTTGATCTTTCTCTCGTTTCTCTGTGGGCCTCCATTTCAAAACTGCTGTGGAATTCGTTGTTCTGTCATTCTTTCTACGTATCCATACCAGACCAGCTGCCTGTATTGGATCTCGTCCATTATGGTTCTTTCTATCTTCATGTCGTCTCTTATTTTTTCAGTTCTGATTTTAACTAGTCTTGATATTCCAGCTGACGTTGGCCGGTAGTCCATCTGGAGAGCAAAAGGTCTCAGTTTTAATTTCCTTTTTATTTGCCAACCTTCGCAGCCGTAGAGTACGATGCTCTTAAAGATGCGTTATAGATGTACTGCTTCTTTTCAACTGATATTTTCCTTGGCCAAAGATGTAGTGTGACTGCTTTTTTTCTTTGCTTATTTTGTCTATTTCTTTTTAGTGTTCCGTACGGAACACTTATAAGATCACTTCGGTGTCTGTCCGTCTGTCACACCCGAGTTTCGGACTATTTGTCATAGAAAGTTGAAATTTGGTAATAATATAGGAATTGATGGCCTCATCAGAGCCATGTAGTTTTGAAAGTTAAATTTTGACTTAGGGGTTAGTTTTGGGGGGGTGAAATCAGAAGTGAAAAAAAATTTTTTTTACTAGGTAATCGAGTGTGGTGTCAAATGAAAGCTTGTGAAAACATGAGTAAAATATATATATATATATATATATATATATATATATATATATATATATATATATATATATATATAATGTAATACTTGCGCGCACTTTTCTTTGTATTATTTTTAAAAAATCGCGAAAAATCGCTGTCCACCCGCCTTATCTCGAAAAGTACTTATCAAAAAATTTTGAAAAAATTCTGGAATATTCTCCACGGGGTGTAGATAGATTGAATGAAAATTATCACGAATGCATTACCTGTAATAAATTTATCTTGTATATAAAAAAAATAGAAATTTCAAGGTCATCAATTTTCAGTAAAGATTGGAAATAAACTTTGTTGAAAATTCATTTGGGGTGTGTTTTGTGAAGTCACTGATCATTTTATACTTCCGTTGCAACATTTTTTATTTCAAAAGCAATCAACGTACGGAACACTAATTGCGCAAGTTCAACTTGCAGTTGATCGGTTATTTTGTTCTACCACCTGACCTCCGTTTAAGGTAAGTTTTTTTGATTTTCTTCCACTACAAAGATATTTGGTTTTTTGTAGTTTACTGTCGGTCCCCCGCTTTTTTATCATATAACCTAGATTCTCTTGAGCAATTACTACTTGGTCATCCGCCAAACGAAGAGTGTATATCGTTGCTTCATCGTTCAACTGTATTCTTAGTCCGTTGCATGTTCGTCTTCATCTTTTTAATGATTCGCTTAAGTAAATTTTGGACACGTTGGACGATAAGCAGCAATTCTGTCCTTTTGTTACGGGGAATGTATCTGATAATGTGTTTCCTGTTTTTATTCTAGAGCATGACTGATTGTATAGTTTGTTTATTGCATTAATTGCAGTATTATTTACCGGTGATAGTTTCAGAGTTCGCCAGAGTTTTTTAACTGAAACGTTTTTTGAGGCGCAAACGAAATAATTTTTTTGAATAATACGAAATAACTCGAAAAACGGTGAACTAAGTGTATTAATGTCGAAGGTAGTTATGTAGTTTTTCTTCATAGTTAGGTAGATAACTTTAAAAAAACCATCGTGATTCAATAATCTTCATAAAAAAATCATGAAGCAAATGAGACTGCAGTCTGTCAAGTAAGAACATGACCGTTCGTGTTTTTGAAAAAAATGTGTTTCGAGAACATTTTTGCTATTAATGTGTTCTTTGGTGTACTAACAACGGCGCAATTACCTTAGTAAAATGTCCGATCGCTTTCTGCATCAATAATCGCCTGGCATCTTCGAGGCATGTTGTCGATGAGATTTCCTGCAACGATCTCCAAATTTCTCGAATCTCGACAGACAACTGAGTCAAAATCCTCAGTCTTTCCTCTGAGCTTTCTTTTTACAAGAGACCAAACGTTTTCAATAGGGTTGGCGTCCAGCGATTGTGAGGGCCGTGGTCTCAAGCGAGCCGCTTCGCGATGTGACTTTCGCCCAGCAAAAGTTTCTTCAACGTGCTTCGGAATTTGACATAAAGAGCACGAAGATGGTCTTATGGGATACATTCAAACCCGATTTTCTTAATTTTGCCGCTTCTTGACGTAGCGTCAATTTCGGGTCCCGTGAAAACAAAAACATGATTCGTTTTTCAACTTTCGAAGTGATTTTGCCTACCGAGCCACGTTTTGACAAGTCGTCGATATTTTTCGTTTCGTTAAAATGATTTACCAACTTCTTCACAAACGATACCGATTTTTTAATATATTTAGCGGCCGCGGAATGTTTCATTTTAGGCCCCTTTAGATGGGAACGAACAGAAGCTGCCTCGAACCGACGTGAATCATTTTGGAGTTTACGTGATTTCGACGAAAGTTCAGAATCGACTGATACATTTACTAAAATGCGCCGTAGACAAAGGTTCCCTCCACCGATTTTTAGTTCAACCGCTAGAATCGCATCTACCAAAAATGAATTATCGCGGACACTTTCTTACTTGATAGACTGTATATAATTAAAATTTTTATATCATGTTTCAGAATATAAATTATAATTGTAATAACTGATTTAAAAAAAATGTGATCTTGATAATTTTTTAAAACTATATTTACAGTGGGTCTACGACTGCGATGACTAATCTATAGACTAATCGCTATCTGTGTGTATCAAAAAAATTATACAAACCATTACCATAAATAAATGAACTACGGGAGGAGGTAATTAAATTACGGTAATTCATTGTGTTTCAGTAAAGGGTAACTGATCTATATTTTTCAAGTTATGGGTGATTGGTAATTAATATTTCGTTAATTTTTGGAAGTAATTGATGGCAAGGTAGTGAAGCTGATTCATTCTCAATCAGTTGTGGTTTTACTCAGCTTACCGATGAACCAACATGGATCCCTGATGGTGACGGAGTGTTCGCCAGTCTTCTTGAGCTGTTTTTACCTACCATTCCAGAGATTTATACTATCACCGTAAATCCGCCGTTAGGTTCTTACGACCATAAAATGCTTTCCACATCGAGTATCCTACCGATTAGTGACAGAAAGGCGCCTAAATCGTGAGATTTTGCGCTACAAATCCGCTAAATGAGAAGAACTCGTGGAATAACTTTCCTTTGGTTAGACGTTTGTTTTAGATCCGATGACCCAGCTGACTACACTAAGGAGGTTTCTGATGTCATTTTGGCTAGTATGGAAGCTTACATCCCTTTTTCGAAGAAATGCCCCTCCAGTGGCAAGCCTTGGTTCGAACGAAAATCCAAGAAAGCTGTTGTTTCTAAACATCACACCTACCGACAATGGCGCCTAACGTCATAAATCTTCATTCGTGCCCGGAACGGATACAAATAAATTATCGACGAAACCAAGGAGGCACACAATCAACGAATTAAAAACTAACTTTTTGCCTGCCTCAACAATTCCAGGCCCTCTTGGTCAGTCGCTAAGTGGATTTAGTAAAAATTTTACTAAATCCACTATACCATCACCCAACAAGGCCAGATAATACTATTGCAGTAAAATCTGTTGACCTGACTCAATTTGCTGGGCGTTAACGTGTAAGCAAATATGTTTTGGCATGAGCATTTCGCATGCATAGCAACGAGAGCTTCTCAAAAGCTGGGAATACTGTTTCGAACTAGAAAGCTTTACACTTCACACAACTCTTTATTTTGTACAACGCTCAAATTCGATCAATGATGGAATACTGCTGCCATGTTCGGCTCTGCTCCTAAACATACGTTGCATTTGTTCAATTCTGTTGTTGTTGTTTTAAATTGGTCAGAGCGCATCGACTGCTAAGGTCATTTAGCGCCAACAATAGACGTATTTATTAATTATATAGTTATTTTTAGTTCTTTTAGGTATTTGAAAATATTTTCTTTGATTGATGTGAATTGCTCAGTGTTCTGTTTAATTGAGTGAGGAATGTTATATTTAATTCTCAGATGAAGGGAGTGGTTTGCTTCAAAGATATGTTTGACCGTCAGAGTGGAACTGCATAGATCACACTTCAGCAATGGTTCTTTTTAGAAGATATGAGTGAGTGTGGTAAGTATGCTTCTCAGCAATACATTGTTCGATCTTTTGTTGTTTGAATTATGTAGAGGAAGGAATACGTGAGGTTTTATCGGCCATAGTTTGTTTTCATTATTCTCCAAGTCCCACTCCAGTTGGAATAAATCTCTTTTAATTGAGCATAGCATCTTTGTAAAATCATTACTGTTGTTTTCCCCCGAGAAAGAAGTTCCGCTTGTTGCTGCCCTTTTAGCCTCTCTATCGGCCATGTCGTTACCTCCAATGTTCATGTGCCAAGGAATGAAATTTCAATATCTATTGGCTTTATTGGAGATAAGGAGTTTTAGCGAACTCAAGGAATCAGAAGCTATAAGAAATTTGTTTATCCCTTGGGTAGAGGCAATAGTAGACTTAAGTGCTTCCTTGATGGCGAGCAGTTCTGCTGTGAAAATGGAGTTGTAGGGGTGAAGTTTAAAACGTTTTATGACTTTGCCATGTACATAAGCGGCTCCCATTCCCTGATCCGATTTAGAACCGTCGGTATATAAGATAGAGTGATTAGGATATTAAGAATGTATTCTTTCGAGAAATTCCGACTTAATTTCTAATGGGTTTTTGTTTTTTACCTTATTGGAATGAAGAAGAAAATCCACCTTAGGGATTGGGGACCTTCAAGGTGGGAAGCTGTTTCAGAAAGGGTAGTCGAATTTTGGCGGAGAAAGATTATGTAGTAACATGATTGTACAATTCTGTTCAGACGAGAGCTGTTCCCCTGATTGGAGACACAGAACTTACCTTGATACCTTGGAACATCAAAGAATGGTTATATTTAGGTAGGTTAAAGTATTACACTTCGTTTTAAAGTCAGAAGATGGCATTTTAAAATGACCATTGGGCGCGAGAAAATTCTAATTTGAACAGGTTTTGTAGCAAGTGAGATGTAGGAGTACAGAATTATTTTTACATTTAAGAAACTAAAATAGTTGTAGAAAAATAACTATTACTTACACTCAAACTGATTATTGTGCCTGTGAGCCCATACATGCCATTCTATCAAGGCACCTCTAGGTAGTCCCGTTACGATGACATATTCAACTATAGCGTTGTTAGTTTTTGTTTTCCCAGTGCTTTCTTGCCAGTTCAATGTAGGAACTGTGAGTTACATAACAAATACCCTAAAAAGTTAATACTACATGGGGTGAAATGTCCCGAGGCTTTCTTAAAGATGGTAGAACAAACAAAAAAAAAGCATACGATTTTCAGTTAGTGTCAAATCTCAGATTTTCGATAAATTTTCTAGACATTTTGTCTATTAGTTTGCGAAGTCTGAGTGACTACTTTTGATTATTGTAAAACGATTGAACAAAAAAAAATTGCGTGTGATGAATAAACATTACTTTTTGATTGGAAAAAATACGACTAGAAACCAAGAATGGTTTGAGAAGTGTTATCGTATATCTGCTCTGTCGAAAGCAATCATATGTCCATGGTTTAGTGAACTTAACACGTAGGCTGAAAAGTTTTTGGTCTAACTACATAAAATACATGATACATGATTGAATAATGACATCTACATTTGGTTTGTTTGAGCTAAAAGTGATAAGGCTACGATTAAAAGAACTTCTGTAATTTGTACTCATACACCTCTACACATGAATTCAACAGACAATCCGCAGAGTGACAGGAACTGAATGAAAGCTGATCGAAGCGTCCAAAATACAAACACCAGTTTAAAAGAAAAGGGCGAGCAATCACCGAAGACTATTACGTTGATTTACTGGACTGTTTGAATGCTGAAATCAACAAAAAATGGCGCATTTAGCGAAAAAAAAGTATTGTTTCGCCAAGAAAATGAATTAGCTCACAACTTCATAAAATCGATGGTGAAATTGGACCAAATGGGTTATGAGTTGTTTCCTCATCCACCATCTTCACCAAATCTTGCCCCCATCGATAATTACCTCTTTCTAAATTTGAAAAGGTGGCTCCAGGGAAAGAGATTTGGCTCAAATGAAGAAGTCGAATGGGAAACTGAGGCTTATTTTAGAAAGCTCAACAAATCGTATATCGACTATATAAAAGGTATCCAAATGTTGGAAGATTGCTTGAATAAGTGTATTATTCTTAAAGGAAACTATGTGGAAGAATAAAATTGATTTATGGCAAAAACATTGTTTTTTCTTTAAAAGTTTTGGAACTTCTCGTCCCATGTGGATCACTGAAACTAGCATTATTATTGCGACACACCTTGTACATTTTTTGGCAAAATTGAGCTTAATTTTTTTTTAGTAAAAATTACTCTTTGACTTTTATTTATACGAGGTGCATTCAAGTTCTAAGGTCTCCTAAGTTTTTGTGACAAACTACTTACACCAGAAGGCTGAAACTTCTGTTACTTCTCAATATAATCTCTGGGATGTTCACACAGATCGTACAGAATGATTTTGTAAGGGTCCCTCTTGCCCACTAAAAATCATTGATGTGGAAAACGAGTGGCCATGAAGAGTGTCGTTAGAAAAAGTAAAAAATCGCCGCACCGCTGGTAAGAATCTTGCCTTCAAAGCATGTCTGTAGGATGCGCAATCATCTTCCGCTCAACTGACGATGTATATCGATTTGAGTTACACCACGCTAGTGGAAAAAACGGATGATGATACGCTGTTCTTGTACGTCCCCATTTTAAGTATTCAAATTGCTTTTTACTCTCGCGTCAGCTACACGAACTTAGTGCGCTGTCTGATGCTGCCATCTGTGTCATGCATTCACACACAGTGCCCGCACATTTTATGCTTTAACTGCTAAGCTGCATAAGTGAAATATGGTGAATGAATAATGACATCTACATTTGGTTTGTTTGAACTAAAAGTGATAATCCTACGACTAAGGGAACATCACACTTTCTCGGGTCGGAAAAATCGACTTTTTAGAAAGTACTATATTTCTATAATATTCTCTGAAAATTTCAGAGAAAAATTTTAAATACTTTACGATTATAGCGCCAAGTGTAAGGTAGGCCAAATCGACCGCGCGGTGTGCCAACTTACCTTTCGGCTGTTTACAAAGATTTTGCTCTACCTTCGTCGAATATCTGCTGTTACTTTTATGATTCTAAGAGAGAAGCAGGTAAAAGGAGAGCTTAATATAAAGTGTATAATATCTTTTCAGTTTAAGGCAAAACTGAAGCTCCAAAGTAAAAGGTACGCTGGCCTGCTCAGTTCGAAAATATCGGTCGCAGGGATAACATCACTCAGTAATGTCTAGACTAATATTGTGAAAAATGGTGTGCATATCACGTAAAAGACAGTTTTATGGTAATCGATTTTCAGAAAAAAGATTCTAATTTTGCCAGTACATCTGCAGAAAAAATTGTAAAAACTTCTGATTTGAGTCCGAGCACTTATCCGACTCTTAGTTATTGTATAGTACAATTTTTAGTTGACAACTTTACAATAAAAAAGACGAAAGAACACTTGAGAACGAGGCGTATGAGGAGTCGGAAGAAATTTTGTATGCAGCAGGCATAGCTGATTGAACGTAAGTAGATTTTATATGTGAAAATTCGTTTGTCAAAACTATAAACCCGTTTTTTTCTCAAGACAACGTTTTTGTAATCGGCGTGTACGATAACTTAAAAAAAACCATTTAACTGACCGGTCTGAAATCTTAATACGTTTTTCTACACAATAATAGCCCCAGTATAAACTAGAATAAAAAAGACTGGCTAATTTTTTTACTCAATTTTTAATGCTCTTTTTTACAAAAAAATTGCTATTTTTGAGACCACCAACTTTAGAAGTCCCCCATTTTGTGAATTTTTGCTCAAACAAAATAATCGTAGTCTATACTGGGGCTATAGTCATACTATCTCTAAGGATATTTATATATATATATATATATATATATATATATATATATATATATATATATATATATATATATATATATATACGAGGCTGGTTTGAAAAGTCCGTGCAAAAATAAAAACTACTTATGTGTTTGGGGTAAACCTTTTTTATTTTTCGACATAGTCTCCTTTTAGGCTTATACACTTCGTCCAACGATGTTCTAGTTTGTTGATCCCTTCCGAATAATAGGATTTGTCCAAGTCTGCAAAATATCCATTAGTGTCTGCAATCACCTCCTCGTTTGAATAAAATCTTTGTCCCGCCAGCCATTTCTTCAAATTGGGGAACAAATAGTAGTCCGAGGGAGCCAAGTCTGGAGAATAGGGGGATGTGAAACAAGTTGGAATCCTATTTCCATTAATTTTGCGACCACAACTGCTGAGGTGTGTGCTGGTGCGTTGTCGTGATGGAAAAGGACTTTCTTGTGGGCCAATCGCGGGCGTTTTTCTTGCAGCTCGGTTTTCAAACGGTCCAATAACGATGAATAATATTCACCTGTAATAATTTTACACTACACGGCTCTGATGAGGCCATCAATTCCTATATTGGTGCCAAATTTCAACTTTCTATGTCAAATAGTTTCGGAGAAAATCGGGTGTGACAGATGGGCACACACCGAAGTGATTTTATAAGTGTTCGGAACACTAAAAATGTTAAAAATTTGTTTTGAAAAGAGCGCAGCATACAACGACAATCCGTACTTAGGCTGGTCGACATGCATGTAAACTGTGTACATAGGAAATATATAAAAACATTCCGTACAATGTCTTGGACACTTGATTTAGAGATGTTAAGCTTTTCTGGCATCAACCTACAAGAAAGATGACGGTCGGTTTGCAAAAGATGAATTTTGACGTTTGCGTCGGCCGAACTTGTACTAGGACGCCCTGACCATGCATCATTCTCTTCCTTAAAGCGTTTAAACCACTCAAGCACTGGTAAACAATCAACACTATAAGCTTTTTTTTTAAATATTTGAATGTCTCCACAGCTGTTTTACCCAGTTTCAGATGAAATTTGATCACTGCTCGCTGCACCATGACACTTCTGTGACGCAACGTCTAAGACATATACAGTTCGCAGGTCTAGTACTCAGCACTGACTGATCAGAACTGGATGGTTGGATGCCAATGTGTTGTTTACAAATGTGATTTCAAGACTTTACTGTTGTCTACGAGATGAGCTCCTTAAAAACCGCGCAAAAAAATTGTGCGGGAACTTTTTAGACAGACGCACAGTGTGTCGCGTAGAACATGCTAGGTGGACAAAATTCATGTTATGATTTCCAGGAAATCTTATTTGCAAAACGTAAACAACACCTCCAAACCCCGAATTCCGAGAAAAGTTTGTTTATCAAATTTGCAAGTGGCGAGTCATAAGCGTCAGAAGTCAGGTAATGAGTTTAATGCAGCTCTTTCAATCAATCAGTTGCAATTTAGCGACACTTTCGTGCACATCTTATAGTGACATATTATAATATTGTGAAAGTTTTTGTGATGAATATTAATACTGAGGGTAAGTACTATTTTTTAATGTATTTTTTTAATCAGAATCTATTAATTTGAATTTTTAGTATTCTTTTTAAATAGCCTATATATTTTAGCGTGTTTTTTTAAAAAAAAAAACTTTGAAAGTTCAGAATATACAGACATTCACCTCTATCCGGGCTAGTTTTTAGATATTACACAGAAATAACTTTATTCTTCGTAAAAATACACATATTGTTTAGCACACTTCAAGTACAACATGTTTTTTTTTCTTTTTTTCCAGAACACGTTTACTCTATTTCAAGGGTAGCCTTTTTTGAGGAGTGGTTGAAACACATGAAGAATGAAAAAAACTCGCGTGTATATGACTTTCTTTCTTCAAAATTTCACTTTGGTGACATTACTGAAAGCAGCCAGATAGTCGATGAGGATTATCCCTTGCGAATCCCAAAAGACAGTCGCCATAACCTTTCCGGCCGAAGGAACGGTCTTCGCCTTTTTTGGTGCAGATTCCCCCTTGGTAACCCATTGTTTAGATTGTTGTTTGGTCTCAGGAGTATAGTAATGTATCCATGTTTCATCCACAGTGACGAAACGACGTTTAAAGTCCTCCGGATTCTTCTGGAACAGCTGCAAACCATCCTTGCAACACTTCACACGATTCCGTTTTTGGTCAAGCGTGAGCAATCGCGGCACCCATTTTGCGGATAGCTTTCTCATGTCCAAATGTTTATGCAAAATATTATGTACCCGTTCAGTCGAGATGCCCACAGCACTAGCAATCTCACGCATCTTAACTCTTCTGTCATCCATCACCATATCATGGATTTGATCAATGATTTCTGGAGTCGTAACCTCCACAGGCCGTCCAGAACGTTCAGCGTCACTTGTGCCCATATGGCCAGTCCGAAAATTTTGAAACCACTTATAAACTGTTCTAATCGAAGGTGCAGAGTCACCATAACGTTTATCAAGCTTCTCTTTAGTCTCCTGAGGCGTTTTGCCTTTCATAAAGTAATGTTTAATCACCACACGAAATTCTTTTTCGTCCATTTCTTGAAAATCACTCGACTTCCTTGATTCACACGAATGCCAAACACAAAGAAATAGACCAATATGGCTGAAACTTGGTGTGCGTTCATTCAAGAGATGCTACTAACTAAACATGACCTCGATACGCGCCGGTGGTGCCATCTCTCGGACTTTGCACGGACTTTTCAAACCAGCCTCGTATATATATATATATATATATATATATATATATATATATATATATATATATATATATATATATATATATATTTTTTGTCTTCAGACGTTCCAGTGAGCCGCAATCGTGCATGCCAGCAGATCAAAATTTTCAAAATGGCTTCCATGAGGCTGCAATTCTGCAAAAATTTTTTTCTTGTATCTGAAAACTTAAAATTACGGACTCAAAAAAATGTTTTTTCCCCAGTACCAGAAAAACTATTAAAATTTTTGATCGAGAAAGAACTTCTGTAATTTGGACCCATACGTTACACTTAATATACCAGAATACAGATTGTATTTTTTGTATACATATTGAAAATCCACTGTTATGTTTTACTTTGTATCATCCATTTTAAAATTTCTTAAATTTTATAATAAATTTTTGTTTTTTAGTGGTTTATATGAAACAAAAACAAATAAACCTAAAATTACCCATTAATTCAATATCTTACCTGCACGACATCCCTCAAATTTACATTACTATCCACAGCACTAAGCACACTGCCAATATGTTTAACGACCAGCTTACATTGGGCCTTTATTCCACCGCTCACCAGTTGCATATTACCGGGGATCAGCCCTATTTGGCCGGCTAGGTGAATGAAATCTCCTACCCTGGTAGCTTGGCTGTAGGGCCCTATATTACATGGAGCCCAATGAGATATACTTTGGACGTGTAGAGTGTGTCTGAAAATACGTGAAGAAGTGTGAAAAAATAAATAAATCTCCGTTCTGAAAACTAACTGGAAAAGATTTAGAATTGAAATGTTAGGACCTTGATGCAATAACGTATTCACAATTGTATTTTTGAAATTTTTTTTATTATAAATAGTTCTCAAAACCGAAGTAAATCGCCTTGAGAGACTGCCTTGAGGGACTCCATAACTTTTTACTTCCGGCACTAAGGATATTATTAATTGAAAAAAAGACAACGTCTGAGATTATTGCATTTCTGTACGTTTCGGGGTCCCTAGCTCAAGAAAAACGTCTGTTAATTTCGACGGCCTGGCAATCTATCTGTCGTTACTTCCTATCTTAAGAGAAAAAGTATGCAGAGAAGGTTCAGGTGTCATTAACAGAGTGATCTAAGTGAAAACGAGTAACATTATCTCACTTTTTCCTTGATGCTAGCTCGAACAATGTAGCGTTCATTTTTTACAATAAGCTTACTTTGTATCGACTGTGGTTTTTGTAAGAACAGCATTAAAATTTTGCATTTACATGTTAACCTCTCGCTTGGTGAGATTTTCAGTACATTATTTTTACGATATACCTTAAATTTTTACAAAAACAATGAAAGAAAAAACGCCAAAATCTCATTTAGCATTTTCAAGTGCTCTTGCTGCTGCTGCTACTCGATACTGTGATCTTGCTGCTGTTGCCGCTCGAAGGTAACTGAGAGACCGAAATGCGGTCGCCCCGTACCGTGCGTCCGCACCGCAAGATCACAGTATGGAGTAGCAGCAGCAGCAAGAGCACTTGAAAATGCCAAATGAGATTTTGGCGAAACATCGTGTAAATTCTTTATTAGACGAACAGATTGAAACTCGGAATTTTAATGATTATATATATATATATATATATATATATATATATATATATATATATATATATATATACATACAGTGGTTAGAGGTAAAAATCACACAAAAGAAAGTCATTGGAAAAAAAGAAATTTTAAAGAAGCTGCTGTTGTTAACAACAATAATAAAATTTGCACCAAATCAAGAATGGACATTCACAATATTTGGCTACTTTTATTCAATAACATGAAGAACCCATAAAACGAATAAAGTAACAGCGACGCACATATAAAAAAGATTATTATGGAGTTTTTATTATCATCAAAGAGTGAGTGAAGCGTTAAATCGGGAAAAGCAAGATTTGTACCAAAAAATTTATATTTCAAAAATAATATTTAAATGTTTACCTTTCAATATCGACTTCCCCATTCGCACCATTTTCCCCATGTTTCCAAGATAAAGCTTCGATCAAAACCGGGCAATCTGACGGAACTTGTACACATGCTCTACTAGGAGGGTTTACATGATTGAAAACCTTAATGTATTCGTCGTTTAGGCGAGTAAATACGGACATATCACTTATGTACATTGTTACGGAACACACGTCTTGGATTGTGTGGTTATTGGATTCGAGCATATCTAAACATAAAGGAGATTATTTAGTAAGGAAATATATATATATATATATATATATATATATATATATATATATATGGAGTGATTGTAAAAGTTTCTGCCCGATTAGAAACTAAATTAAATACAAGACATTTTCATGAAAAATAGTATTTAATAATCAATAATGTACTCTCCAGCATTTTCTATAACAGTGTCCTCTCGTTTTACCAGTTCTTTCTTTGTAGAAATTGCATGGTTTCTCTTCAAAGAAAGGCGTAAGGTAGTTTTTTTTTGACCCATAGAATGAATTTTTTTACCATTCAAATTATTTTGTTGACAGAAAATGAAACAGATGAAAATCTGAAGGGGCAAGGTCAGGGAATACGGGGCGGGTGCTGGAGGATTTATCATTTAAACTCTCTAAATTTTTGCAGCGACATGTGGTGCAGCGTTATCATGGTAAAAGATGATGTTTTATCGATTTACCAAATTTGGACGTTTTGTTCGGATTTTAATATTGAGTTGGGTGAGTTGCTCACAGTACTTCACCGCAGTATATATATATATATATATATATATATATATATATATATACGAGGCTGGTTTGAAAAGTCCGTGCAAAAATAAAAACTACTTATGCGTTTGGGGGTAAACCTTTTTTATTTTTCGACATAGTCTCCTTTTAGGCTTATACACTTCGTCCAACGATGTTCTAGTTTGTTGATCCCTTCCGAATAATAGGATTTGTCCAAGTCTGCAAAATATCCATTAGTGTCTGCAATCACCTCCTCGTTTGAATAAAATCTTTGTCCCGCCAGCCATTTCTTCAAATTGGGGAACAAATAGTAGTCCGAGGGAGCCAAGTCTGGAGAATAGGGGGGATGTGAATCGAGTTGGAATCCTGTTTCCATTCATTTTGCGACCACAACTGCTGAGGTGTGTGCTGGTGCGTTGTCGTGATGGAAAAGGACTTTCTTGTGGGCCAATCGCGGGCGTTTTTCTTGCAGCTCGGTTTTCAAACGGTCCAATAACGATGAATAATATTCACCTGTAATAGTTTTACCCTTTTCCAGATAGTCGATGAGGATTATCCCTTGCGAATCCCAAAAGACAGTCGCCATAACCTTTCCGGCCGAAGGAACGGTCTTCGCCTTTTTTGGTGCAGATTCCCCCTTGGTAACCCATTGTTTAGATTGTTGTTTGGTCTCAGGAGTATAGTAATGTATCCATGTTTCATCCACAGTGACGAAACGACGCTTAAAGTCCTCCGGATTCTTCTGGAACAACTGCAAACCATCCTTGCAACACTTCACACGATTCCGTTTTTGGTCAAGCGTGAGCAATCGCGGCACCCATCTTGCGGATAGCTTTCTCATGTCCAAATGTTTAAGCAAAATATTATGTACCCGTTCAGTCGAGATGCCCACAGCACTAGCAATCTCACGCACCTTAACTCTTCTGTCATCCATCACCATATCATGGATTTGATCAATGATTTCTGGAGTCGTAACCTCCACAGGCCGTCCAGAACGTTCAGCGTCAGTTGTGCCCATATGGCCAGTCCGAAAATTTTGAAACCACTTATAAACTGTTCTAATCGAAGGTGCAGAGTCACCATAATGTTTATCAAGCTTCTCTTTAGTCTCCTGAGGCGTTTTGCCTTTCATAAAGTAATGTTTAATCACCACACGAAATTCTTTTTCGTCCATTTCTTGACAATCACTCGACTTCCTTGATTCACACGAATGCCAAACACAAAGAAATAGACCAATATGGCTGAAACTTGGTGTGCGTTCATTCAAGAGATGCTACTAACTAAACATGACCTCGATACGCGCCGCTGGTGCCATCTCTCGGACTTTGCACGGACTTTTCAAACCAGCCTCGTATATATATTTATATATATATATATATATATATATATATATATATATATATATATATATATATATATATATATATATATATGTGTGTATATATATATATATATATATATATATATATATATATATATATATATATATATATATATATATATATATATTTAGAGGGAGAGGGTAGAATAGAGACTAGTTAAACAGCAAACTTGAAATTCTTGGGGTAAGCGGTGGGCATGGGAACAGAGCTAAAAAGGTTTAGCTACGCAAGCTTTCGACAATACTTTGTTTTCTTCTTCAGGGCTACAAATATAGTAGACTATCAGTTTCTAAGGTTTACAGAAGAAAACAACCCAAATTATTAACAAAAACTATACTATGTGGTGCTTTTTTAGGATAATTTCTTTCAACAAAAATCTACATTGTTGTTAGTATTTATTAGGAAAACGTTAGAAAATTTCGATCAAAAATACTTTTAAAGAATATAAAAATAGTTTACTCCATTTGGTTATGTAGGATACGAACTGAAAACCGAATCGGATATCACTACTCTTACCCTTATGTCAAAGTCACTAAACTTTTTAAAATTCAATCTAATTTAAAACTAAGCGTGCAAGTTGAACTTGCGCAATTAGTGTTCCGTACTAC
This sequence comes from Pachyrhynchus sulphureomaculatus, assembly GCA_019049505.1. Lineage (NCBI taxonomy): Eukaryota > Metazoa > Arthropoda > Insecta > Coleoptera > Curculionidae > Pachyrhynchus > Pachyrhynchus sulphureomaculatus. The sequence continues at coordinate 37,036,174 of CM032449.1, read as the reverse complement.
TAATTTTCGTTCAATCTATACCCCGTGGAGAATATTCCAGAATTTTTTCAAAATTTTTTGATCAGTACTTTTTTAGATAAGGCGGGGACACTGATGAGGCCATCAATTCCTAGATTAGTTCCAAATTTCAACTTTCTATGACAAATAGTTTTGGAGAAAATCGGGTGTGACAGACGGGCAGACACCGAAGTGACCTTATAAGTGTTCCGTACGGAACACTAATTACTTTCAAAAACAATTAATAATATTTTCACCAATTTAAAAGATAAAGATGAAACTATAAAAGTCTCGGAAGTAGTATACAGCATCCCTGGCACTCAGTGTGAAAAAGTATATATGGGGCAAACATCAAAGGTCCTAGAAGACAGAATCACTTCTCACAAAAGCGATTGCAGACTTAAAAAAGCTAATACGCATTTGCTTCACATAGTAGTCAATTTTCACATGAATTTAATTTTAATGAAACCAAAATCATGTGTAAAGAAAGAAATTTCAACAAAATAATTTTACAAAAATGGCGGAAATTCACCTTAAACCTAATATGATTAATAAAAAAACTGTCATTAAGGATTTAAGCTAAATTTTCTCTAATATACTACAAGACAGTTGGCAAAATGATAGTTCACAAAATGTATCACACATATCTTTATAAAAATAACCTGTCAATTTTTGCAAACTTTTGAAAAATTAAACAAAACGTCATCGTCTTAGTTTTTCCTAGAATAAATCAACCACTACTTCACCAGGAGGTAAAAAGACGCTGACCTTAACAACAGGAATGTAAAACATATATTTTTTTTAAATAAAATCACCTTAGAAACAAACAGTTGTTCGTATCCTACATAACAAAATGGAGTAACTATTTTTATATCCTTTAAAAGTATTTTTGGTCGAAATTTTCTCATGTTTTCCTAATAAATACTAACAACAATGTGGATTTTTGTTGAAATAAATTATCCTAAAAAGCACCACCTAGCAGTAAGCAGTTTTGATAATTTAGGTTTTGTAAACCTTAGAAACTGATAGTCTACTATATTTCGTAGCCCTGAAGAAGAAAATAAAGGTAAACCCCTTTATCTAAAGGAGATAGACGAAAACTGATATCGGTGTCTGAGGTTCAATTTTTATGATAAACTCAATGGTGAAAACCGCACATCGATATCTAGTACCGTTTCAGATATACAGAGTGTTTTTCAAAAATCTATATTTTGGAAAAATGTTTGTAATTCTTTTTCTATTGAAAATTTTTGATTTCTGTAAACACATTCGCAATGCACTTTTTCACATGGATTTCAACAGTGTAAGTTACATTTTTTTACAACTAATATTTTAATAGTTAATAACGCAAAGATATATTTTTTAAATGGGATACCCTGTATATTTTTACTTATACGAATAGAGCTTTAAATTACCATATAGCACACTTTATATTTTGCTTAAATCTACTTCAAAATATAAAGGTTTTCAGTTTTTACGCGGGTTTTAAATGCACATTTTGTGAAGTAGGCTTTGGACGGAGCGGCCATATGGTTTAATTCAATTGTTTACTCGTAGTTGTCAAATTTTACTTCAGGATCAGTTATTGAATTGTAAAATAAAAAGTTTGAAAATTACGAAAAATGGGATATGATAGGGTGTTTCATACAAACCGGAGAAAATTCGGAAGGAATTTGTACCACGAACGGTATCCACAGAGGTGTCAACCCTTCAAGGATATATTCGCTCGATTGCAACATAACCTAGTTAATAGTGGCCAGTTTGAAAAGGAACGACCCAACAATTATGCACTAAACAGGGATAAGGAGTTAGAAGAAATAGTATTTTTAGGAACTATCGGAAATAATTACAACCACAACTTCAATCCGACAGTTAAAAGAATCCACTACCAAGAACTAACGTAAGTCGTACTTTGAACCAGTGCAAATTCAGGCCATATAGGACAAGAAAAGTTCATCACCTTGGAGACGGAGATTTTTAAAACCGCGTATGGATTTTTGCTAATGGTTTCTGGAGAAATGTAACCATGTTCCGAATTTTTCATTAAATTGCATTTGGACAGACGAAGCTTATATAAGCAACGCAGGTATTTTTAACCGTTACAATTCTTATACATGGGCCCAAGAGAATCCTCATTTTTTTAGTTGTGGAGTAAAGAAATCAAGGCCGATTTGGATTTAATGTGTGGGAAGGAATTTTTAGAGGCAGGGTCCATTTATTTACGAAGGAACACTCACCTCTCGGAGATATTTAGAAATTTTAAGGCAGCAAATAGAACCTCTTGTTGAAGAATTGCGGTTAATGGACCTTAGAAATATATTTTTTCAACACGACGGGGTACCCTCTCATAACGTTGCAGTTATCAGTAATTTTTCATCGGCCAATTTCGACAATAAGTGGATAGCCAACCAAGGTCCGAACCGTTGGCCGGCAAGGTCACCCGATTTAACACCCACGGACTTCTATCTCTGGGGAAGACTGAAAGACCCAATTTTTAAATTGTCGACAAACACCAGGTAAGAGTTAGAAGTCGCAGTGATACACAGTTTTGCAGCTCTCACTCCTCTTGAACTATTCAACTCGGTAAGAAGTGTCCAGTAAATGTGTGGTCGACATTTCGAACATCTCTTATAGAAAATTGTTTTGTTTTAGTTTGCCCTATTCGGAATAAATTGTTTTATTGTTGTTTTGTTTTATTTTCTACATAGTTTAAAGTACTATAGCATTTAGTAAATTTCATTGTAGTTATGACTCTTAGAGTTACTTCTGGGAATTTTTTTACGATTTGACTGCTATCGGCAAACAATTGATATTGCCGCGTAACTCGCGTAAAATCTGAAAACCTTTATATTTTGAAGTAGATTTAAGCAAAATATAAAGTGTGCTGTATTTTTAGAATGGTTATTTAAAGCTCTATTCGGATAAGTAAAAATATTCATATAAAAAATGAAACGGTACTAGATATCGATATGCGGTTTTATCATAAAAATTGAGCTTCAGACACCGACATCAGTTTTCGTCTATCTCCTTTAGATAAAGGGGATTACCTTTAAAAGTGTCCAATTTGGACCACCCTGTACATAAACTGAAGGATCTTATCCTTCCAGCACATTTTCTGTATGTGTTATTATCCATAAAGTGTTGAAATATAAAATTTTATATTGAACTACTAAAACAAACTACAACATAGTTCAATGCATACCTACACTTTAGTTTACTGATAGCCTCTTCCAAAGCTCCACCAGGATCGTTCGATTCACCCCGTATACCGCTCATCCACAACCATCCTTCTTTACTGGCACCGCAGTTTGGTTGCTGACACAGGATCGACTTAAAATTATCAGGTACTTCGATTTCAACTGATGAATCGGTAGTTTCAGTATCTGGAATATGACAGAGGTGTAAGTTCATAAACAATTTAGCTTTTAACAATGGTCTCCTATACTTTTAAGTAGAGTGGCGGCCCGTGGCGTAGTTGCTTGCGGTGCAGACGGTCTCGGCTTCAACCCCGGCAGGTCGGTATACTTATTTATTAATTTATTTAAGTATATTCGGTTTGGCCACGTACATAGGTAGTAGTTGTTTGTAGAAATGTAATAACGTCCGTGGCAGCACTACTGCGTTGTCCAAAAGGTGCTGTGAAACCCAAAAATGTATGTTTCGCCACTTGAACAACGCGGGTATTACGACATCCTCGCTGATATCCTTAAGATATAAGAAAAAGTGTAAAATCCCTACTAAGGAGGGGAGGTGAACAATAAAAAAAGTGGTATTGTTAGTTTCGCTGACGTGATTCTTTTGCTTACTTTTTCTAAAAATTAAAACACGCAGCACACTCACATCTGCAAACTAATAGGTGTAAGATGGATCTTACCTTGGTCTTCATCGCCTATTTCAAAGAAATCATCGTTGTTCTCTACAACATAACCATAACTGTCTTTTAAAGGAAGACCTACTAATCGGCCTTGTAAATCTAGGGCGGGCAACTTAAATTCTAACTTGAGGGAATTTAGTTTTAGGTAGCCCACTGGAGCTATTGGATCGACTTGGTGCATAACAATTTCGGAATCATCCCTGAAATCAAAAGTCATTTATTGACTTTTAAGAAACCGATAAGTAAAATAATCTCTTCTCCTCAAAGTGTTTTGTTGTACGAGGGCTACTTTTTAAGTTTTTACAAAAACAATGAAAGAAACAAAATACTCGCTTTTAAGATTTATACACTTTTGCATGCGTTCGAACCAAATCTCGAAACATTTTTTCCACTCTAAAGTTGGTACCTCAAAAATATGGTTTTAGAAGGACTCAATAGCTTCTTGAGGTGATGACAATTGCTGTCTACGCATTTTTTTTTTTGATATTCTGACAAATAAATTGTTGTATATCATTCACCATTAACTGTTCTTCGATCCTCTAAAGCAGTGGTTGCAACATGTCCAGTATAACCAAAGATACAAGCAATTATTTTCTTGGTAGTGGTTCGCAAACGAACCATTTTTGTTGGATTCGGTTCATCTTGGAACAGCCAAACAGTTGACTGTTGCTTAGTTTCCGGCTCGTACGAATATATCCAAGTTTCGTCTAATGTTACGATGTTGTATACGGATTTTACACCAATTGACACAAGCCTGTTTTTGACTTTCAGTCTAATTATGAGGAATTCATAGAAAACAGATCTTTTTCACAACTTCAATCACGTTGCGTACAGCATCGATGTTTTTTGTATAACAACCAATTTTGGTCGACATTCCCGAAATTCATCGCTGACAGAAGCACGACCACGACAAAATTCTGCAAATCAATTGTAAAGTCTTTTCTGATGATGATTCATTATCAAAAGTTGAACGAAGCGCTTCGAGGCAATGTTGTTGAGTTAGGCCTTCGTATCTACAGCTCCGGGGAAGAATGTAGATTTCCTATACTCTGTTACATTTATTTCGGATTATTTCTATGGAAAAGGGGGCCAAAAAGGAGGAACCGTTGATGATCGTGGCTAATAGGGTTGTTTAGAATGGTCAGCATCTGAAAAGCTGGGAAGATTATTTCGAACTAGAAAGCTTTACACTCCACGCAACCTGTTATTTCTGTACAAAGCTCAAATAGCTCCACGATGGAATACTGCTCCCATGTTTGGGGCTCCGCTCCCAACCACCCTGCATTTGTTGGATTCTATTCAAAAGTTCGCCTAATTGGAGACCTAGAACTGAAGGGCAACCTTGATTTATTGGAACGTCGAAGAACGGCTGGCGAGTTGAGTCTATTCTACAAGTATTTTCATGGAAAATATTTGATGAATGTAGCCCGCTTAATTCCTTCCAAAGCCGTGCATGCTAGGAATACAAGTCGCGCTAATACTTCACATCCATATGAAGTTCAGCTTGTCACTCCTTGTACAACCCCGTTTAAGCAGTCTTTTACCAGGTGTACATTCATGTACCATGAAATGAGGATTTTTTTTTCTAAAAAAACATATTAAATTCGGAAGGATGATAAAAAGTGCTTTATTCAAAATATGCTCCATCGCTTGTTATACATTTTTCCCATCTTTCGAGCAATGCCACACGAGTAAAAATCTTCCCCTTTTGCTGCGAACCATTCATCGAGCCATTTTTTCACATCTTCGTACGAACCAAAGCGCTGCTCAGCAAGTGCGTGATCCATCGATGCAAACAAGTGGTAATTGGAAGGAGCCAAGTCTGGTGAGTAAGCCTCATCGGGTAGAACTTCCTAGCTGAGTGCTTCCAACGTGTCGCGAACTGGTTTTGCCGTATGTGATGGAGCATTGTCATAAAGAAAAATGACTTTCTGTTGCCTCTTTCGGTATTTTGGCATTTTTCAAGCAGCCAACGGTTCAAATCGGTCAATTGTTGTTGGTAACGTTTAGTATTAACCGTTTCCCCAGGTTTTAACAGCTCATAATAGACCACGCCCCTCCGGTCCCACCAAATAGAGCATCGTCTTTCTGCCAAAGCGATTCGGTCTTACGGTCGATGTGGATGCTGCGCCTGGGTCTATCCATGATTTTTTGCGCTTGGGATTCCCAAAATAAATCCACTTTTTATCCCCTGTAACAATACGATGCAAAAACGACTTCCTCTTGTACCGAGCGAGCAAGATGTCACACGTGTTTTTGCGCTTTTCCATTCGCCTGTCGTTCAACTCATGTGGTACCCATCTTCTGGTCTTCTGAATCTTTCCCATCTCTCGTAGCCGATTGGAAACAGCTTGTTGACTAACGCCCAATTGCTCTGCGTCCAACAATGCTTGCAATTCCACATCTTCGTATTTTTTTGGCGGTTTTTCACGTTCCTTGTCTGCAACATCGAAGTCACCACTTTTGAAACGCCGAAACCATCATTCACACGTATCTTGCGATGGAGCATGTTCACCATAAGCTTCTCGAGGTAATCGGTATGATTGAACAGTAGTTTTCTTCAAATGAAAACAAAAAATTAATCCTGCCCGCGAATGCTCTTCGTTCGGTATAAATTTCGACATATTGAACACGACACCACAACACTATGCACACACTTTTCCAATTTATCACCCGTGTGCGTCTGACACTTGTTGATGACACAACAAAATGGCGCAGAGTCAAAGCTTTATAACACAAACTGCATTTGTGCACCATCAGTTGTCTGAAATCCGCATTTCATACTTGTACACCTGGTTGAACCTCATCCATTTGGAGCGATTTGCCCCGGACTTTCCCACCCGGTACAATTTATAGCGATTCAAGACCAACGTGAATGGCTTTATCCGCACACGCGTCGCTTCTGTAGCGCTTTAGGGATTTTCATACAGCAGCGGACATCGGCTGCTCAGGCGAATGTCCGCAGACAGCAGGAGGTCATTCAACTCAACAAAGACCTGGAAGAAATTCTATCTTGGGGTGACAGTAACCAAGTGGAATTTAACGCTACAAAAACCCAAGCGGCAGTTTTTTCTAAAAAAGTTAACGTTGCTGAACCCGACATAGTTATGTCGGGGCACTCCATTCCCCTAGCATCGTCGCTCAATTTGTTGGGCGTTAGTTTGGGAGCAAATATGTCTTGGCATGAACATGTTGCAGGCATAGCAAGGAGAGCTTCTCAAAAGTTGGGAATATTATTTAGAACCAGAAAGCTTTACACCCCCACAACAACTGTTAATTCTTTACAAAGCCCAAATTCGACCAACTATGGAATACTGCTCCAACGTTTGGGGCTCCGCTCCCAAACATACACTGCATTTGTTGGATTCTGTTCAGAGAAGAGCGGTCCGTCTGATTGGGGACTCGGAATTGACCGGCGGCCTTGATTCGCTGGAACATCGAAGAACGGTTGGCGACTTGAGTCTGTTCTACAAGTATTTTCATGGAAAGTGTTCGAAGGATGTAGCCCGCTTAATTCCTCCCAAAGCGGTGCATGTTAGAAATACACGTCGCGCTGGTGCTTCGCATCCGTATGAGGTTCAGCTTGTTACTCCGCGTACAACGCTTTTCAAGCAATCTTTTATATGGAGAACGTCATCCCTTTGGAATAATTTGCCCAGCGCTGTGTTTCCCACCGAGTACAATTTACAGCGATTCAAGAACAACGTGAATCGCTTTTTCCGCACTCGTGCCGCTCCTGGAGCGCTTTAGGGACTTCCCTGCAGCACGTGTGCTAGACCAATAAAAAAAAATAAATAAAAAAAGTTGTGCCATGCCCATAAAAAAAGCTGGTTATACGGCTTAATACTAGAACTTGCGCCTGAAAAAATGGAAGAAGGACTTTTCAGTGACTGAAAGAAAGATACCTACAATCATTTTCAAAGTCCTATCTGACATTTATAGACAAGTAATAAGAAAAGGGGACACTATCTCGCCGAAATTGTTTACGTTGGCGCTAGAAGATCTTTTCACACAACTTCCATCGACAAGTAAGGGTATAAATATAGGAGGAGAGCAACTCAATCATTTGTGATTCGCGGATGATATTGTGCTTATATCAAAAAACAAAGAAGAATTGGAAAAAATGCTGAACAAGTCCAGAGAGATTGGTCTGAAGTTAAACATCGCCAAAACCATGTTCATGACAAATCACGACTGTGATAAGGAAGTAGTACTGAATACTGAAAAGGCGAAAATCACAAGAAAGGATTCATCTTGGACAAAAAAAAGTAATATCCAAAGGAAACTTGATTTATTGAGGAGAATATCATTGGCTTGGGCGGCGTTTGGCAGACTGCTGAACATCTTCCTTTCCAATGTCCCAAATACATTAAAAGCGAACACATTTGATCAATGCGTGTTGCCAGTATTGAGATACGGAACGGAAATGTGGGTTTTGAATAAAAAAAATTATAATTCGTTTACAAGTAGTTCAACGAGCGATGGAAAGGGGGATGTTGGGAATATCGTTGAGGGATAGGATGATTAATAAGGAACTGTGAGGAAGGTCCAAAATAACTGATGTAGCTGAGAGGGTAAGCGGGTTGAAGTGGAGCTGGGCGGGTCATATCGCAAGACTCTGATAATCGATGGACCCAAAAAGTAATCAACTGGAGGCCCTGGAATGGGAAAAGAAGTAGAGGACGCCCGTAAACCCGATGGTCTGACGACATCTAAAGACTAGTGGGATACGACTGGATAAACAAGGCTCAAAACCGAAGAACATGGACGTACTTAGGAGGGGCTTATGTCCGACGATGGACTGCAAAGCTGATGATGATGAGTAAGAAACCGCTTGACGATAGACTTTAGCGAATTCTTTGAATTCGGATGTATAGAGGCTATAGAACCACTGTACCTAAGGGCGGCAGGAATAACAGCAGGAATTCCGCCAAGAAAATTAATGGTGAATGAAAAAAAAGCAATCTATCAGATGGCACGAAAACTGGAATATGGAAACTTGTGAATAGTGAGGATCATTGTGGATATCTAGATTTGGATGAACAGGCCATACGAAAGTTATTAATATAACCTAAAAAGATCCGCTAGGAGTCCTCAGTTAGCTTCCGAGCTTCTTAACTCTTAAAAGAAATTCAAGGCGCATTGATAACTTTTTTTTTTATATAGGTTTAGCACACACGCTGCAGGGAAGTCCTTAAAGCGCTACAGGAGCGACACGTGTGCGGAGAAAGCGATTTACGTTGTTCTTGAATTGCTGTAAATTGTACTCGGTGGGAAACACAGTCCTGGGCAAATTATTCCAAAGGGATAATATTCTCCATATAAAAGACTGCTTGAAAAGCGTTGTACGAGGAGTAACAAGCTGAACCTCATACGGATGTGAAGTATTAGCGCGACGTGTACTTCTAACATGCACCGCTCTGGGTGGAATTAAGCGGGCCACATCTTTCGAACACTTTCCATGAAAATACTTGTAGAGTAGGCTTAAGTCGCCAACCGTTCAACCGAATCAAGGCCGCCGGTCAGTTCCGGGTCTCCAATCAGACGAACAGCTCTTCTCTGAATAGAATCCAACAAATGCAGTGTATGTTTGGGAGCGGAGCCCCAACATGGGAGCAGTATTCCATAGTTGGTCGAATTTGAGCTTTGTATAGAATTAACAGTTGTGGAGTGTAAAGCTTTCGGGTTCGAAATAATATTCCCAACTTTTGAGAAGCCCTCCTCGCTATGCCTGTAACATGTTCATGCCAGGACATATTTGCTCCCATATTAACGCCCGACAAATTGAGTGACGATGTTAGAGGAATGGAGTGCCCCGACATAACTATGTCGGGTTCAGCAACGTTAACTTTTTTAGAAAAAAACTGCCGCCTGGGTTTTTGTAGCGTTAAATTTCACTTGGTTATTCTGACCCCAAGATAGAATTTCTTCCAGATCTTTGTTAAGTTGAATGACTTCCTGCTGCCTGCGGATATTCGTCTGAGTAGCCGATGTCCGAGCGTTAGCCTATGTCCGAGCGTTGGAGGTTATGGAAGTTTAAGGTTAATAGGATAAAACTATATGCTGAACTCAATGTGGCAGCCTTATGAAAGACACACTTCTCGATAAAGTTAGGGTTAAAATATTTAATACTTACACCACTATTCTACTTTTAAACAAAGGGCAATCCAATGTCAACGTCTCATATTCTCCTCCTTCACCGCACACATTTAAACCATATTTTTCGTGCATGGCTAACAAATGGGGCTGCATTAAACTTAAACTACGTCCCAAGTGTTTTTTAGGTTCCAGACCCAGAGTTGCTACCTTAATAACAATAGCATCAACTTCACATTTGATCATTTCGTCGAGTAATTCTTCTTGGTTTCGTTGCCAAAGATAGGCCAGCGGGGTGAGTTTAAGTCTAAGACATCTGGAAATAAAGTAGAAGATGATACAATACAGATGGTAGCAGCAAGCTTTCATGGCAATTATGATTTTTGGAAGTAGATCGTTTCAAATTAGATTGTTTTTCCGATGTTTCACCTACAATTACATGAGCTATCTTCAGGGATTGGTATCCATCGAAACTAGCACGCTGTATAAGGCTGGAGTGTTTACATCCGAATGGTGTTTACCGAACGCCATGCAGATGGATGCAGACTGTAATCTGTATATGTGTTAATGTTGTTAGCGAGTGTTTGTAAATTTCCACTGATTCCCTAATATTTGTTTTATCAAAATTGTAGACCAGAACTAACTGTGGTTTCTCTTTCATTAATGGTGTAGCTTGTAATGTGTAGATGTTCAGCTACAGCTAGTTATATAATTTGTTTCTCGTACCATATAAACAAGGAATTTTATAAACATCTTCGGTTTGTAAAGGAATTGTCTTTTGATGACCTCAAACATTTTTCAAATATTGAAACTTGTGTGAAGGTTAAGAGTTTTTAAATAATTTGGTTATTTTGTCTCTAGTACTCTCGTATATGTATACATATATATGGATCATTCTTCGTCAACCGGACCCCCCATTGGTCTATAAATTTATGAGGACACAATTTGAACCAGATTAAAGCTTATGATATGTAGTTTTGAATGTTGAGTGGCATATTAAGAAATTGTGCTGATTTGGGCTCAATATCAACCTAAGTTTGAAAATGGATTTCAATAAATTTCAGAAAAACTAAAGAAAAAATGCAATTTCCTAATATAATCAAAAGTTCTCTCTGATAATCTTATTCTACCATAAAAAGTTACAACTTTCGTAAGAAAAATTTTTTTTATGGCCTCAATTTTCGGAAATATTTATCACAGCATATTTTGGATGTAACAGTTTTTTACTCGAAAACTAAACTTTTAGAGAAATTATGTAAGAGACAAAAAATACTTGTTTTTATTCGTAGAATCACCGTGAATTTTTTCCGAATTTTTGAAGTACTTTTTAAAAATTCGATATTTTGACCTATATTTTTTACGATAAATAAGAACATTCTTTGAGTTTTATGATTACTTGTGAAAACATTTTTCAAAATAACACCTTTGTGCGTCGATGCACCGTTGCCAGCCACTTCCGGTATGCCCTCTGAAAGTCGGCAATGGGAACCTTCTTTAAGCACTGCGTCGAGGCCTCTTTCATCCTCTCCAGCGTCCACAAATGGTACCCTTTCAAGCACCTCTCTATTTGTGAAGACAAAAAAAAACCGGCGGTGCCAAGTCAAGGCTATACGGCGGCTGAGGCCGCGTTGCTACTTTATACTTGGCGAGGAAATGCTTTACGAGAAGCGAGTTGTGGCATGACGCGTCATCGTGGTGCAGCATCCAGGTGTCAGCGATCGCCTTCCTGACACGTCGCACTCTGATCCGCAGCCGGACGAGGACTTCTACGTAATATTGACTGTTCACTGTCACACTTTTTTGGCGTTGTCGTCTGTGTGTGAGGTTGACGGACAACCAGCGCGTCCTCGGTCTTCCTGAAACATTTTGTGTCTCTTGTAAACCACTGCTTGGTGGGCTTCCGTTTTGAAAGCCTCCTTTATCATCGTTAAGATCTCACCACCCGATTTTCAAGTATTACGCAAAATTTAATTACGTAACGTTGCTCCACTAAACGCTACATCGTCTTTCCTACGTGACGACCGAACAGACTTTCACTCTGCCACTTAGCCAGGTAGTATTCATTACTTGGTAACCCTCATCAACTATCTCGCCGAAATACTGCCTCACTCCCAGCCCCTCTGGTTGGCTACAAAAAATCTTTCTCATTACTTTTGGGACAGACTCTGTATATATATATATATATATATATATATATATATATATATATATATATAATATATATAAACCGCAACATCTCTCTGTCTGTCTGTTCGTTAGTGCACTTATCACTGGAGAACCACTTATCCGATTTACGTGCTTTTTTTTTTAAACTTACATATGTTCTCTGGCCAGGTTATAGGCTATATTTTATTACGTTAGATAACGTAAGCAATAAGCAGTGCCGATAACAGTGAGTCAAGTCGGAAAAAAAGTTCGCCGCTAGAGCGTTCTCTTGCAATACACCGTCTAAACCATTAAATATGGAACAATACCTTGTAGCAAAGATTATCTATAATATTTATAAAATGCAACGTCTCTCTGTCTGTCTGTCAGTTATTGCGTTTATCACTCGAGAACCACTTATTCGATTCACGTGTTTTTTTTTTTCAATTCAGACATTTATTCTCTGGCCAGGTTATGTATAATCTTTTATAATATATATAAAATGCTACGTCTCTTTGTCTCTGTCTGTCTGTCCGTTAGTCCGCTTATCACTGGAGAACCACTTATCCGATTTACGTGCTTTTTTTTTTTTTAAACATACATATGTTCTCTGGCCACGTTATAGGATATATTTTATTACGTTAGGTAACATAAGGAATAAGCAGTGACGATAATAATGGATCAGGTCGGAAAAAAGTTTGCCGCTACCGCGTTCTCTTGCAATACACTGCCTGTCATCTATATATTTATACTAGAGGATTATTACTATTCTGTCTGGGACTTGAATTATTAAAACGGGTTAAAAAGCTTAATCGCTTTGGGTTCATTAAATGTTCTAATCTCGAAGAGTACAGAATCCTAAAGATACCTAGCGCAATCTTAGGCGAAACGGTGGAAAATCACTCAAATTTGACACGTTCTAATTCCAGGAATCATGATTTCTCATCATTAATTAATTGTAGACTAGAATCTACAGTCGGGCAGTAAGAACGCGTCGCGCATTGTTCATTAAAAAAAAGTATTGCTTTAAACGTTTGTGACATTATTTTGACAGTAGTTTGTCCAGTCCCAATCAGCGTTGATGATCGCCTGGCATCATCGGGTTATACTTTCGACCAGATTTTCCGCATAATCTTGCGGCAAAGATTTCCAAATTGCCCGAATTTACCGTAACGGCTGCTCCACTGTGTACATCTTTTTGGTACGAAGCTTCTGCTTGATGTAAGTCCACACGTTCTCGATTAGGTTTGCATCGGGAGACTGGGATGGCCAATCTAGTGTGACGATACCGGATTCCCCACTTTTACTAGCTACACGTTTTACTCTGATGTTTGGGGTTGTTATCCCCTTAAAGAAACCACTCCTTTTTATCGATAAACCACCGTTTGGCAGTACAGTGCGAATGCCTCCTTCTAAATCTGGAACATGTTTCCAGCGTTCAGATTGTACCTAAAGATGAAGCGTCTCTCAAAATCGTTTCCCGAAAAATATGTCCAAATCTTCACAGCGTGTCTCACGGTGCCCTGAACCAATCGGTTAGTGAAAACGGTCATGTTAATGATTATTTTTTTTCGTTTTTGTCTGACCCTTTTCCTACTGAACCACGTTCTGGTAGATCATCAAGATTTTTAACCGAGAGTAATAGTTCACCCACTTGCTAACGAATGTCCTTAACTTACTAAACAGTCGCTGTAGGCATCACTTTGGATGATTACGTAGGAACACAGACTCGCAGAGCGAAGAGTTTGCAGCACTCATGTTCGATAATGTACTATTTAACCACAAATAAGTTTAGAAATAATTTTCTTTCCACGAAGCATTGTTTGCAGGAGTGCCAATAATAACTTAAAAAAAAAGGAATTTCTTTTACCGACTACAAGTTATAGACGAAACGTTCTTATTTGACCGACTGTACGTGGCAAAATATGTATTATTATTTCCCTTTTTTTTTGCTTAAATAAATAAAAAAACATATCATAGCCTTAATTTAGATTGAATTTTTTTTTTGCTTCTAGTACTTAATTTCTGAACGAAATCGTAGCGCACGAAAAGGCGTCTACTTTGCGTGCAGCCTGTTGGAGTGATTTGGCTTAGGCGGTACATTTAATCTATCCCCAGCTGGCATCATTACGTCTTCATTAAAACGTTAACTACTATGTCTATCTTGTTCCACATTCTGTTTTCACCAGTTCAGTACCATCCAGAAAAATTTTAATTGCGTTTTTCTCAAAACTGCGTTTTTTAAATCGGCCGGTAGCATAACTCTAACAATTTACTTCCGATTAACAATTATTAGGATTAATGAATTATTTTTTTTATGAACAAATAAAGGCCGATTTTTAGGACAATAACCGGTCAAGTGCAAGTTGAACTTACACAATTAGTGTTCCGTACGTTGATTGCTTTTAAAATAAAAAATTTTGTTACGGTGGTATAAAATGATCAGTGACTTCACAAAACACATCCCAAATGGGTTTTCAACAAAGTTTGTTTACAATCTTTACTGAAAACTGATGACCTTGAAATTTTTGTTTTTTTTTATATACAAGATAAATTATTAAAGGTAATGCACTCGTGATAATTTTCGTTCAATCTACAACTCGTGGAGAATATGTCCGAATTGTTTCAAAATTTTTTGATCAGTACTTTTCGCGATAATTTGGGGGGACAGCGATTTTTTAAAAATAATACAAAGAAGCGTGTGCGTAAGTATTATATTATATAAATATTTTTGACTTGTGTTTTCACAAGCTTTCATTTGACACCACACGATGACCTAGTAAAAAATTTTTTTTTCACTTCCGATTTCACCCCCAAAACTAACTCCTTAAGTAAAATTTAACTTTCAAAACTACACGGCTCTGATGAGGCCATCAATTCCTATATTATTACCAAATTTCAACTTTCTATGACAAATAGTTCCGGAGAAAATCGGGTGTGACAGACACACACCGAAATCATCTTATAAGTGTACCGTACGGAACACTAAAAATTAAAAGGTTTTATCAAACTCCCACAATTTTTTGAAAAATTGATATTTTTCAATAATCGTGTATACTTTTCTAGCAAAACTAGCGTAAATAATAAAAAAAATAGTTTGTTTGCTCTAGGTGGAGAATTAAAATTATTCTAATGCGGCCGCAGAACACCTCCAAAAACAGATGCCTCTATTCTGCGTGTTAGTGCGCCGCCATTTTGTCCAATACCATAAAATAAAAAATTATTTCGTATATTTTAATATGCATATATTAAAACCTCAAAACAGATTTTTTGTTGCTTATATAGTAAGAGTGTAAAAAAAATTCCCAAAAAGAGTATATTTTTCTTGCCTGTTAGGTAGATGTAACCCCTTAAAACTGCACTGAAACTTCCTGCAACGATGTTCAATTTTCTTCTTCTCACCAACCAGAAATGGCGATGAAAAGTAACAGCGATGACGCAAATTAATTTGAAACGCTTAATTAATAATAATGCTAAATTTAGTACACGACCATAACATTAAATCTGCCATTCTAAATAAAATGTATTAACCCCTTTTCATATCTCATTAACTCAATTTAAGCCCCAAAAATAACAACCTTTAAAAGATTTTCATCATTAACTTTTATGTACTAGAGTTTAAGAAGGAAAAGAAAATGGCAATAACGTGCTTTCGCAAGAGGAGCTTCTCCTTAAATACCAAGAAAGGTGGATAACATTTTATTTTTATCTTGTAAAGACACGCTTTTTTAGGTACCTTTTTTAGATTATTATCTTTGCATTCTTTTAAGAGGAAATGAGGATAACACGATGTTGAAATTGATAAATCAATAAGTAGGTTTACTTGTTTAATTAATTTAAGTACTTACTTTCATCAAATTGCTCGTAAATAATTATAATTTACTACAATTTTGGAACTCTTAATTTTTTTATTAAAAAAATGACGGCATGTAAAAAAAAAACAGCCAAGTGCAAGTCGGACTTGAATGCTTTTAAAATAAAAATTTTAGTAAGAAATCGGATGTTTGCGAATTACATAGGATTTTTATGTGAATTTTACAACTATAAATGCCGTTTCTCGCCGCAATCTTAAAATTTTTATTCCTGCCCCTGAGAATTTCGAAGAGAAGGTGGGGGTCCGGTTGAGAAAGAGATTGATATATATATATATATATATATATATAATATATATATATATATATATATATATATATATATACAGTAGATGCTCGATTATGTGAACCAATAAATACCAGGGGTTTTCATAAAATCAAATTGTTCATATGATCAAAAAGATATTTTTATTTAAAAAACAGTTACATTTTAGGGAAATATTGTCTGATTTGTTTTTGAGTTTTTTTGCAGCCAAACTTTTCTGCAAAGCCTTATTCTTGCATTTTCGCGATACCAATAAATCATTAGTATTAAAAATATTTTTTTCACTCTAAATAATTGCCTTATTAAATGCGTCCAAAACTTCCGACGAATTAATATCCAACTTTTCATTACTTTCATTTTCATAGTCAGTGTCGTCATTGAATAAATTATCTTCGTCTTCATCATTTTGCTCATCTAAATCATCTTCATTCCACTCTTGAATATTCAACCTGAAAAATATATTTTTTTATTAAATACACAAATGTTAAACAGATTTATGCAATTAATAAAATTACATCGCTGTTTACTTCTGTCAACCTGAACTTCTTTCCATTTTATTTTTGTATTTTTCCTTCAAAATGCTGAGTGGAATGTTTTCTTCCGGATCAGAGTCATCATTAAGAGTCAAATCCAAAATATTTTCCAACATTTTTTTATCGTGTCAACCTCACGCTTATTCCATGCTAATGATAGGTTTATTACAGCATCTTTTATTATTAAACGCTTTAAAAGTTTTGAGAGATCTTCAGATTCTGAGGATAAAATTGATGACAACAAGCTTGACTTGTAGTAAAAGTTTTGTGATTCGAAGAATATTTTGATCTATTGGCTGAATCAAGGGTGTTACATTTGGTGGCATGTAAATAACAAAGATTTTTCCATCATCGGTTTGTAGATATTTTGCAGGCGGATGGCTTGGGGGCATTATCCAATAACAGAATAGCAGTTTCGGGTAAACCTTTTTGTTTTAAAAATGTTTTCACCTGAAAATGTATATACGCGAATTTAGTGAATTCGAACATTTTCATATTGCATATTCGCTGACTTACCTGAGGAACAAAGCATCTACAAAACTAATTCATAAAAATGTCCACAGTCATCCAAGTATTTTTTGAATAATCGTAATCCAGCGGGAGAGTAACGTTAATAAAGTACCTAGGGTTTTTTGTTTTGCGTAATATGAGAGGTCTAACTTTATGTTTTCCAGACGCATTTGTGCGAGAAAAGTAAGTCGTGCTTTTTCAGCTTTTCTTCCTGGAGCGGTTTTTTAATCATTCACTACCAATGTTTTCTCAGGTAGCAGTCTCCAAAACAAGCCAGTTTCATCTGCGTTATAAATTTGATCATTGGTTAAATCAGTTTACATATGACCGAACAAAGATCTTGTTTAAATGGATCTACTAGCTCAGGGTTTGTAGATAATTTTTCACCAGAAATCTTCAAAAATCCAATGCCAAATCTGCGTTTAAAATTTTGCAACCAACCATCGCTTTCAGAAAATGTTGGTGTTTCCTTTAGAATTTCATTTAAGGATTTTGCTTTAAGCTTTGTAAGTTCACTAGTCACTGGAAGATTCCTTAACCTTTGTTTACAAAACCATTCATACAATTTTTTCTCCATCCTAGGGCTTTCTCCCGACTTTAATGTTTTTCTTTCAATACTACCAACGCATTTTGTTGTTTTAATTTCACAAACAGTAGATTTAGTTATATCATACTTTTTTGCAAGGTGTGTAACACTCACTCTATTTTCCAAATTCTTTATGATGTCACTTTTTTCTGATAGTGTTAACACTTTTCGTTACATATTTTCTAATTGGAAGCACTAAAGTCACTAAATATTTAATATCAAATAAACAGACCGGGCACCAAAAGTATCACGATAATCGCCCGGCAATACTAATCTAATCTAAATACATTCAAATAACAAGAATAATTCCTAAGAGAAATCCCCTATTAGCACTGAGGAAGCACCAAAAATTGTTCATTTAGTCGAGACTACTTCTATTCTCTCTATAGAACCTCTAATATTAAATTTATACTGTTCACTATAGTGGATACTTCATACAAAAGGGTGTTCACATAACCGAACATCTACTGTATATATATATATATATATATATATATATATATATATATATATATATATATATATATATATATAAATATATATATATATATATATATATATATATATATATATATATATATATATATATATATATAAATATATATATATATATATATATATATATATATATATATAAATATATATATATATATATATATATATATATATATATATATATATATATATATATATATAGACCAAAAAAAAAAAGTTTTTATACTTGGCGGTGCTACCAGCTAAAAACCTTCTATAAGGTGTAAAAACAGATTTCTGAAATTTTGTTCCAAAAATATTAAGGTTTAGAGGGTGCCAAGGTAGATTTTATTGGTAACATCAGTGTATTGTATATTTTAGAGGATAAAAACATAATTGTACGTTGAAAACAATACTTTTTTGAGCTTTCAATTGCATAAATATGTAAAACTGACAATTACGTACAAAGTTAGACCACATGCGACCACGGGAGACCAAGTAAACCCAAGGTATTAAAAGACGTTTTAAAATGCACAAACTTGGTTACTTTACGTTGCACGAGTTATTTTTTTCAGGTATAAATTGCATAGATATCATGTTCTGGACTAACAATTATGAACAAATTTAGACCATGTGCAACCATGGATTACCAAGTAAACTCAAGTTATGAGCAATTAAAAGACATAAAATTCAAAAATAGGCCAAATTTTATACTTAATGGTTACTCTTTGTTGTGCACCTTATTTTTTTGACGTATAAATTGCATAGATATTCAGAACTAACAATTTTGAACAATCTTATGAACAGTTTAAAGATGTATGAAATGCACAAATAGGCTAAATTTTATATTTAATGGTTGCACACTTTTTTTTGAGATATAAATTATATCCAGGACTGATAATTTCGAACATTCTTAGACCACGTGCAATCATGAGCGACTAAGGAAACTCAAGTTAAGAGCAACTAAAGACGTATAAAATGCACCAAATAAGTCAAATTTCGTATTTATTGGTTACTTTATGTTGTGCACCTTGTATAAATTCAGGACTGACAATTTCGATTAAACTTAAAATTAAAATTTAATTAAACTTAGATTAAAAGTAAAATCGGGTGCGACCAAGTAAACTCAAGTTACGGGCAATTAAAAAACGTATGGAATTCACAAATATGCCAAAATTCGGTTGCGTGTTCCATAATTTTTCGAATAGAATAATGAAATAATTATCAAATTGTAATTAATTTTCGTAAATAAGTATTATGAATAAGTAGTTTAGTTATATACAGAAATCCATCAATTGATTAAAATCACCTTATTACTAAGGTCTTTTAATTGCTCATAACTTGAGTCGACTTGGTCGTCCATAGTTGCACATGGCCTAAGATTATTTGGAATTGTCAGCCCTGAATATCTACGCAATTTATTCCTCAAAAAAATAATGTGTGCAACGTAAATTAACCATTAAGTGTGAAATTTGGCTTATTTGTCCCTTTTAATTGCTCAGAACTTGGGTTTACTTGGTCGCACATGGTCTAAATCTGTACGTAATTGTCAGTTTTACATATCTATGTAACAATTATGTTTTTATCCTGTAAAATATATAATACACTGATGTTACCAATAAAATCGACTTTAGCACCTTCTAAATCCTAATATTTTTGGACCAAAAGTTCAGAGATCTCTATTTACACATAACAGAAGGTTCTTGGCTGGCAGTACCGCCAAATATAAAAACTTTTTTTTGTGACCAGTCTAATATATATATATATATATATATATATATATATATATATATATATATATATATATATATATATATATATATATGATGTTATAAAAATCGTAATCTGTGGTTAAATAGTCACAACCCTCTGAAGATTTATGGTTTTCAGCAATCACAGCAATTAGTCAAAAAAAGCAATTGGTGCTGAACTTCTGCAGTTTTAAAAGAAATTATTCACTAACAAAAATATCATACACCAACAATCTTCTATCTACAGTTGGAAGTTTTCACATACACTGTTACATTTATGTTAAAAAAAATAATTTTTGTAACAATTTCATTATTACAAGACGAAATAAAATTTTTTCATCACTGCAATACAAAATGGCCGTTTCAGTAAATAAAACATTCTTGTATCCCTTTGACATGCTTTGCTTACAATTCGTGAACTTGCACTCGTTAAAACCGTTGCCAAACCTAAGCTGCGTGATAATATATACGTTGAAAAATTTATTAATATATAATTATAATATACAGCACAATACTTCTATTAGCGAGAAAAGTAAAAACAGTTAATCTATCTGATTTAAATAATAATATACTTACACATTTTCAACTCGAACTCTCTGATAATCGCTTAAAATAGCTCCAACGGATACGGCATCGAAATCAATTTCACTTTTAACTTCTTCCAGTAGGGAATAAAGGTCTTCCACTTCATCGTTTTCACAGGGAAGATATGTCTTACCCTTTTTCTTCGATACTCCGTAAGTTATCTTCTTAAATATTGGCAAGTCGATAGCTTGAGCGATTAAATCTATGGCTTCGTGTCCTGGAAATATGTTATTATAATTTTATAGGGTGGACAATTATCAAAATGGACAAGGTAAGTTTCTGTCAGCGTTCGATTTTAGGTGCCTGTTTCACAAAAGTAAAAGTCTAGTCAATAGTAATAAGAATGAAGTGCTTGTAATTACAAACTGCGATGAACAAGCCTTCCTAAATAACTGTATGGAACTCTGTAACGCTGTGGAAGAAAATTATTAATAACAAGTGGAATGAATTATTCTTTGTATTCAGTTTAAAACCCTTAAGATGCCAGGACTTTAAAGCCCTAACAAGCCTTGGGGTTGTTTATATCACGAGTTTGTATGTACTCTTAGGAGCGAATCTTCCGTTTGTTGGGTACTCGTGTCAGGTGTACCGTCTCGCACTTCCAAAAATTGTACATGTACGTCTCATGTACGTCTATCTTTTTTTTGCTACATTATTTCTTCTTTTTTGATGTTACTTCAGCTAAACGTCTAGTTACAAAACTGGTATTGACTGTCGGGTACAAGCAATTTCTGCCAAATCAAAGATTCCTCAATATCGACAAAAATCACGGCTGACAGGTACAAGTATTCCCCTTACTGCGCTTGGTTTTCACTTTGAAGCTCCTAACTAAAAGACGGAGCTTCGCGTCACATCTCAGTGAAACAAAATCAAAAAAAAATCTCACCTTTTGGGACTTGACGAGGCAAGGACGTCACTCAAAGGACTGTTTTCAGGGGTTTCAACAATAACCTCAAAACAAAAGAATTTTTTACCGACTACAGGTTAGTGGTTGGGGGAAATAGTACTATAGGAAAAAAGTTTAAAATTCGATTTGGTTAACTGCAAACTTAACGTCTCTAATACTCCTGCGAACATGAGACATTTTAAATTGTTCAGTTAATTCATAATACGACTGAAATTCAAAATTTGTGCTAGGGCTAAAGAATCTTGGGCGTCTTTCAATAATTTCATTTTTATTTTCCGATGAAGAACTACTGAACCACATCTCTTTGGCACGATAACCTTAACTACTTACCTACCTTTCAGGTCAGGCAGAAAATGATTAGTAAATCACAAGTCTCAGTTATTATTTTATTGACTACTCTTGTTCGATATAAGCAAACAGTCAGTTAATAAGCAATCTGTTTGTATTTTTTTTAATTTACTTGATGTTACGAATCTACTATTATACCTTGGTGAAACACCAGTAACATCATATTTTCAGAAACTTGTTAAAAATTGCTTGGTTGTTACAAAGGTTTGAGAAATAAACCCCAGGAGTAAGTCAATTTAAAAGTGGAAGACTTTCTTTGGTTAGGACTAGACTACTAATGAACTTGTTTAAAATAAAACATTAAAATTCAAGGAAAATTTTAATAATAACTCACCTACACTTTGGTACATGTAACTATCAATCTCAGTTTTGTTATGAGGAACTAAATTTGCTAACGCGACTATTTCATGTCCAGCAGCTATACATTGCATCATGTTATAAGTGCTATCTTTTCCACCACTAACCAATGCAACAACTTTCATTTTTACAAATAACTAATATTTCTACGGATGCTTAAGTACAACTGAAATAAATAAAATTAATAACTAACACTAGACAAATAAGCTTATCTAAAACAATGGGGTTATACAATCATTTTTAAATACATATATACATATACATATATACATATATATATATATATATATATATATATATATATATATATATATATATATATATACACACATATATGTGTATGATTTTGTTATTTTTCTTTGACCCTGTATGTATTTTTTTATTTTTCAATTTTCTTGGGTTTGGAGGTTTCATTCTATAATTGACCTCCAAACCTAAGAAAATTGAAAAATAAAAATAAAAAATATATAAATATATATATATATAATATATATATATATATATTTATATATATATATATATATATATATATATATATATATATATATATATATATATATATGTATATATGTGTATATATATATATATATATTATATATATATATATATATATATATATATATATATATATATATATATATATTTTATTAGCTATCAACATTTACTGTATCGAAAAAAATACCGTTTCCGGCCTGGTTGAAAAGAATTTTAGAATTTGTAGGATAGCCGAACGATGTAACATAAGAAGTAGAATATAAATTATTAATTGCTTTCAGGTTAGGCTGGCTTGTTTACATTACGTGGATTAAATTATACTTAAGTCACTGTTACTATATCAAATTGTGGAACCATTAAGTTTATTTTATGTTATTAATATATGGCCATATATGGCTTAGAATGATGTTTATGTAACCGATATTTTGGTACGCACTATTCTTTGTTTAGAGAGCCAGCAGACGGCCAGCTTTGTTAGACGTCGGATTGTAAATTATTAATAAAAAAAGTAATTGTTTCCGAAATTACAATAATAGTTTGATTTTAAATAAAAGCTAATTAATAGCTAATATATTATATATATATATATATATATATATATATATATATATATATATATATATATACAGTAGAACCCCGAGTCGCGATTATCCGAGCTCCGGATTAACCGAGCCAATCTAAGAACCTGATTATCCGAGGTACGCGCTTCTAAAATATGTTTGTACATATTTCCATTCAAAATCATCGGGGCCTTCGGGGAATCCCCTGGCCCGTGTGAGGGGTTCCCCTATTTATGTTTTTGGACTCTTTCAGCATGTAAATTTGCGTGAATGCAGTGCGTTATAGCGTTTACTACGGAGAAGTACGACTATACTCACATAATTTATTTCGTTGGAGTTCTGGTAGTTAAGTGTAATTAATACGAACTGCTTTGTTTGAATATTTGTTTGTCGTATTATAATGGAGCAAAACAACCGTAAAAGAATCGTCGTTCCTATTGAAGAAAAATTAAAAGCCATCAGAAGAATTGAAGCAGGAGAGACAATTAAAGTTGTTACACGAGATTATGGAGTAGGTGAGATAACAGTTGGAGATTGGAAAAGAAACCGCACAAAAATAGAAGAGTGGTGTATAAATCAAGCCTCCTCGTCCTCAGGAAGAAAATCAATGAAAACCGGCGAGTATGAAAATGTTAACGAAGTTTTATTCATGTGGTTAAACCAACAGAGATCAAAAGGTGTGCCTCTGTCAGGTCCAATTTTACAACAAAAAGCAATAAAGATTAGCAGGCAATTACCAGAGATAGATCAGTTTACCGCCAGTTCTGGATGGCTTGACCGCTGGAAAAAACGGTACGGTGTACGACAACTGTATGCGGTGAAAAACTTTCTGCTGATGTGTCATCAACTGAGAAGTTTAAGTAGAACTTTAAAAAGCAAATCGAAGATTGTGGATACACATGTGATCAAATTTACAACTGTGGCGAAACTGGTCTGAATTATAAAATGCTTCTATCAAAAACATTGGCATCTCGACAGGAAAAATAAGCTCCTGGGCACAAACGAAGTAAGGAAAGATTAACTATAATGGTGTGTTCCAATGCATCTGGCAAGCACAAAATCCCACTGATGGTGATTGGCAAGTCTGCACGTTCAAGAGCTTTAAAAGAAATCTCACCCAAAGCCCTACCAGTCTATTACAAAAGTCAGAAGAGCGCATGGATGAATGCGACCTTATTTACTAACTGGTTTGAAGAAGAATTCGTGCCATCTGTGACTAAATTTTTGAACAGAAACCGTCTTCCTATTAAAGCAATTTTGTTAATGGATAATGCCCCCTCTCACCCTGGAGAAGGACTTCATGTGGGCGAAATTGTTGTAAAATTTTTTCCTCCAAATGTAACTGGCATAATGCAGCCAATGGATCAAGGCATCCTCGAAAACATTAAAAAAAATTATAGGCGTGTATATCTTGAACATCTGTTTAAATATACAGAAAAGGAGGATATTATCAATGGGATGAGAAAGGTTACACCGAAAAATGTTATTTACTGGGTAAGTCAAGCTTGGGATTCTGTGCGTACTACCACTATTCAAAATCTTGGTCAAAAGTTATTGATTTTGAGGACTATAATGACAGTGAAGATGATACTCCATTAAATGAATTAGCTTTGAAATTGAGAAGCCATGGAGAAATGTCCTGTTCAAATTTTGACAGCGAGATCGAAGAAAAAGCAAAAAGTTTATTTGAATTAATGCAAAAATTAAAAGGATGCGAAAATGTGACAAGAGAAAATGTTGTTGAATGGATTACAGCAGATGATTTAGAAGAAGAAATGAGTATTGAAGAAATAACGAATGCCTTTCAGGAAACCGAAAAATCAGATGACGATGACCATGACGAAGCGGCGGTGGATGAACAGTCTTCCACTAAGATCTCTCATCAAGAACGTTTTGCTTCTTTGGAAAAAGCTTTGAGGTATATCGAACATCAACCAGAGGCAACCCCAGTGGATTTACTTCTTCTTAATAGATGGAGAAACATTGCAGCGAGAGAAAAAAGAAGATGCAATATGAAACAGAAGCGCATAGATACCTATTTCACTGTTTTATAATGTATGTACCTATTTATATGTTAAAAACGTTAATACATCGGTTTAAAGTATTGGTGTTTATTTTTTGAATGAATTAAAAACAAATCCGGATTATCCGAGTTTTCAGTTATCCGAGGAAAGTACCCCCCACCTTACCTCGGATAACCGGGGTTCTACTGTATATACATATATACATATATATATATATATATATATATATATATACATATATATATATATATATATATATACATATACATATATATACATATACATATACATATACATATATATATATATATATATATATATATATATATATATATATATATATATATATATATACATATATATATATATATATATATATATATATATATATATATATATATATATATATATATATATATATATATACACACACACACACATACACACACACACACACACACACACACACACACCACACATATATATATATATATATATATATATATATATATATATATATCAATAAAAACTGCGGAAAATATTTGATACAGGATTTATCCATTTAGAGAAAACATTTTAAAAATTCCCGACCATTGATATAAAAAATATTTGCTTCTAAGGCTATCATAAGAAGACGTCTATGCGTAAAGCATTAGAAGCATATTTACATAAGGAATTTAGTCTTCCGCTAGAGGGCTATCTGTAGCAAACGATAGTTTAAATATAGGGTTTCCTATGAAGGTGATAACTTTTTTTTATTTCAATCCTATATAAATGAACAAAGAATAATTTTATGTAGGAATTGAAAATTGCTCTATTTAAATAAATTGAAGTTTTATTGAGTTATTACGTATTTAAAAGGAGTAATCTGTAGTTTTCTGTACAATATAAAACTTTTTGTGATATTGACGTCACCACTACTGGTCAAACAATGAACCAACTAAAACCTTTCAAATGCAACCATTATGGGGTGATACAGTCCTCGGTAGCTTTTCCGGTAGAAAATAAGAAAAAAAAAACATAAATCGAAAAGCAAAAAACAACACAGGGAAAAAATGTTAGGTTTTTATCTTGGATTTTATGTACTTAAGCAAAGTTACAGTGTCCCAGTCAAAATAATAAATATCTTACTATACGTACTATATTTAGCATTGTCTGGGGTTAAGTAAACTTTTATCATTTATGATTTCACATAACAAAAGTTTAAATCATTCTTTTACTTTTTCAATATTGGGTCCAAGTAAGTTTATAATTTTTTTAATCATATAAATGAGAACTGCTATTTTTTTTGCTTAATGGCTAAGGACAAATGGGGCACCTCATGATGTTTTCTTTTCAATAAAATGTTTTATTTTAGAAATAATACGCATTAGGTAAGATATAAATAACTGCAACGGCAATTCCAAAATTTATGATTTAAATTTAAGTAAAAACTTGAGAAGGATCAAGAAATTAATCAATTTTAAAATTTTTTGAAGACATTTTTTGTCGTAAAATACCGAAATAGTAATTAGATACAAATCATTGCTACAGCTGCAAGAGAACAAAAAAATATTTCTTAATATGACCAAAGTAAAACAAATGTATTTTAATTAAACTACTTAGACAAAAAAATAAAAGTTTTTTAGCTTGGTAAAACAATATTTTAAAATAATGCGATTTTAATTTTTTTATGTATGTAGATACTCAAAACTTTGCAAGGTTTAAATCAAATTTTAAATACTCATTACTCTTTTGAGTAATGAGATATTTTTTCATTTAGGGGAATTTTTATGATTCCATATCAGTTTATACAAATTTCCCACCATACCAACGGTAACAATCAATCAAAATCAATTTTTAGGTTATCCGACATGCAGAACTAATCGCCTGAAAAAGAAACTTAGATACTCTAAGAATAAAAAATTTTCCCATATATTGGGAACTGTACAAGGGGATAAAAGTAAAGATGATGGAGTTGGAGCGATTACTTCGTATATACATATAGTAATATTATGTTTTTTTAGAGTTCTGGAGTCAAGGCATTATGTAATTTTTCCATTATTTCCAAAAACAGTACGTAAAAAGTAAACATCCCTGATTAATTTTTTGTCATTTTCCAAATAGAATGCTTCACCACTTCCAAATGAAAATAGACGGTTTTTATTAAAAATGTAAAAATAAATTATCGTTAAAGAGTTGACTGATTGGTCCGTTACTTTGTGACAGTACATTTTAACAATAAAACTACTTAATTACTTTGTTAACTGTCACTAAATATAATAATATAAAATACTTAGTGACAGTTAACAAAGTAATTAAGTAGTTTTATTGTTAAATAATCGTTGTTATCGAATTTGAGTGTCTTTATTAATTTGAATGTGAGATAAAAAAAACCGGCTAAGTGCAAGTCGGACTTGACCAATTAGTGTCCCTTACGGTAATTGCTTTTAAAATAAAAAATATTGTTACCCTAAATGAGTTTTCAACAAAGTGTGTTTTCGATTTTTGTTGAAAACTGATGATCTTGAAATTTTTGTTTTTTTATATACCAGATAAATTCCAAGGTACTTGTGATAATTTTCTTCAATCTACATCTTGTGGAGAATATTCTAGAATTTTTTAAAAATTGTTGATCGGCATTTTTCAAGATAAGGGGGGGGGCAGCGATTCTTGACAATTTTTTAAAAATAATAAAGGGTGTTTTTTATAGAGGTATAAAACTTTAAGTTGGCAACTTTTTTTTTAACTGGCGGCCATTTTGTCAGCTGTCAAGTGATTTATGTTTAGTTTGGTTTGACATTTCAACATGAATAGACTGACGCCTGAACAACGCTTCCAAATTGTGCAAATTTATTTTGAAAATCATGGTTCTGTTCGAAATACGTATCGCGCACTACGTCCATTTTACGGTCAACATAATCGTCCATCAGAGCAATTAATTCGATTAACTATTTTCGCACCACGTTTACTCTAAATGATAATACGCATCCATAGAGACGTCGTACAGTGCGTACAGAAGAAGTCATTGCTGCTGTAGAGCGTAGCGTAGAGGAAGACCCGAATCAGTCTATCCGCCATCGTGCACAGGAATTGGATATGTGTCCATCCACTTTATGGAAGATTTTGCGGAAAGATCTTGGTTTGCGTGCTTACAAAATCCAACTCGTGCAACAATTGAAGCCACACGATCACCTAGCAAGGCGTAGATTCGGTGAATGGGCCCAAAACAAGATTGCCGTTGATCCTGATTTTCATAAGCGAATTTTGTTTAGCGATGAAGCTCACTTTTGTTTGAATGGATACGTCAATAAACAAAACTGCCGTATTTGGAGTGATGATAATCCTCAAGTGTATGGTGAAACACCGTTACATCCAGAAAAACTGACTGTTTGGTGTGGTTTATGGGCTGGTGGAATCATTGGTCCGTACTTCTTTAAAAACGATGCTGGTCAAAACGTTACAGTCATTGGTGACCGCTATAGAGCCATGATTACTGACTTTTTCGTTCATCAATTGAACAACCATGATGTGCAGGAGCTGTGGTTTCAACAAGACGGCGCAACATGTCACACAGCTCGTGTCACAATTGATTTATTGAAGGAAACGTTTGGTAACCGCATAGTTTCACGTTTCGGACCCGTGAATTGGCCTCCAAGATCGTGCGATTTAAACGCCGCTAGACTATTTTCTGTGGGGATATGTGAAGTCGATAGTCTACGCCGATAAGCCCGAAACGATTGACCACTTGGAGGACAACATTCGCCGCGTTATTGCCGATATACGGCCACAAATGTTGGAAAAAGTCATCGAAAATTGGACCTCCAGATTAGACTACGTCCGAGCCAGCCGTGGCGGTCATATGCCAGAAGTCATATTTAAATTATAATGCCAGAAGATTATCTTTCGAATAAAGTAAATTTCATGTCAATTTAAAAAAGTCATCTTTGTTTTATTCCATTTCAAAGTTCTATACCTCTATAAAAAACACCCTTTATAAAGAAAAGTGTGCGCAAGTATTACATTATATATATTTTTGAGCTCGTGTTTTTACAAGCTTCATTTGACACCCCTTACTCGACGACCTGGTAAATTTCACCTCCCAAACCTAACTCCTTAAGTCGAAATTTAATTTTCAAAACTACAAGGCTCTGATGGGGCCATCAATTTCTATATTAGTGCGAAATTTCAACTTTGTGTGCCAAATAGGTTCGGAGAAAATCGGATGTGACAGACGGGCGAATAGATGGACAGACACCGAAGTGATCTTTAAGTGTTCCGTACGAAACACTAAATGGACAGTAACTAAACTATAATAAATACCTAATTCACTAAATAACCTTAAAACTTTTCTTGCGTTTAACTAAATAAAGAACACACTCCATAACATGAACAATTTAGATAAGTTTTATATTGTTCCTATTACCCAAAATTTAGATAAGTATAAATTGAGATAAACACTGATGTTACTGAAAGACTATAACAATTAAATCCTTTTATACTTACTCAGATTATTTTCAAAGATGATTTAAACAAATTTAAATTGCACACAACGCAAATTAATACATAAGCGCATATTTTAATAAATGATACTTGAACGCAGATAACAGAAAAAAAATCCCATTTATTTACATTGTTTCACGTGTAACTTCACGTGATGTTAATTTCGACCCCTGTATCTAAAAATAAATAATTTTGATTTTAAGGTGGACAAATTTGGAGCTAAAAATAAAATAACTTGACTTAGAATATTCTGTAGACATATCCGACGAAGGTAATACTTATGGCATTAAGATGGTGACTTTATTTACTCTCTCAGATCATAATTTATATTGGGTTGTCGAAAAAGTATTGGGCCTACGAGGGTTGTATGATAAGTAATGATGTTAAGTATCGGTACTTTCGAGTATTTAGGGTCGTCGGTATTTCTTAAAAAAGTACCCGTTACATTGTACCCGGTACAAAGTACCGATCTCATCACGTAGTTGCCAATATACCTACCTACATTAGTCGGTGGCTGGCCAGCTGGCCTAACAGACTCAAATCATGTAAATAAACTGATTTTTCTCAATTGTAATCAGTTTTTGTTGAGTGGTAAGAAATAAAAAATAGCGTAAAAGTTCCCGTTGCTCTAAAGTTTATTTTTGTTGTAATATTCATTTACTTATTTTAATTGTTTTTAAGGACTGAGGGTATATAGGTACTTTTATAATTTTCTGTATTATATTTGTGTTTTATTTTAATAAAATATCTTCTTATTTTAATTTAAAATTGTTCCTAAAACCAGAAAATAAATATTTTCAAAATTCCTGATTTATTCTTTATGAATTTATTATTGTGTCTAATTAATTTATTAATTAAAAAAATATTCATATTCAATTCAATATTCAGAAACGACAAAATGTGTACTTATATTTCATATACCTATTTAATAAAATATTTCATGCACGACGTGCAAATTTTGCTTGCAGTCCTAATTGTGCGCGCTCCATTTGTATTTATCATCCAGTTTAATTTCGACGAGATATATTTCGTGGAGACGAGTAGGTATCTACCGCTACCGGTATGGCATTGGTAGTTTTAATTTGGTTGGCCGCAGACGCCACCTCATCGTTTGGGTCAATTTTTTTCTCGCCAAATTATTTTTTTATATTCGGAAATAGGAAATAATCGCTGGGGGCTAAATCTCGCGAATATGGTGGAGGCAGAAGCAATTCGTATCCTAACTGATGGGATTTTGCCATGGCGATGATTCAAGTGTGCACGCGTGCATTGTCTTGATGAACAAGATTCTTTTTTCTTCGCCAAATGCAGACGTTTTTCTTTCACAGTATGGTTGAAACGATCCAATTAGTTGACATAATACTCGCTATTAATCGTATTGTCCTTTTCAAGGTAATCGGCGTGGATTACGCCGCATGCATCCCAAAACACCGTGGCAATGATTTTGTGGCCAATAAGGTCGCCTTGGCCTTCTTTGGCCCCCGTTCGCCACGGAAATCCCACTGTTTGGAGTGTTTTTTGGTCTCTGGTGTGCTGTGATGAATCCATGTTTCGTCATAAATCGACGCCAAAAATCAATCTGAGTACGCTTTAACATCGACAAACATTTTTTTGAAGTTGACACACGTGCGTGTTTATTGTCAATTGTGAGCAATCGTGGCACCCATCATGCGGGAACCTTTCTCATGTCCAAATTAGTTGTTAAAATGTTTTGCACCCGTTCAATTGAGATGCCCACAGTCTCAGCCATCTCACGCACTTTCACTCTCCGATCATTTATCACTATATCGTGGATTTTCTCAAGCATTTCTGATGTGGTGACCTCATTTGGACGACCCGGACGTTCTTCATCAAAAACGCTTGCACGACCGCGTCTGAATTCACGACCGCGTCTGAAAATTTGACAGGATTCTTGTGAAAGGTTACGTTTATGAAAAATATAATTTTCTAAATAGTAGGTACTATCATACAACCCTTGTATTAAAGTCAAAAGTGAAACAATTCTTTTTTTTATTTGAAAAGACTTTTATTAAGGTAAATATGTGTCATTCTGTTCGACGACCTTCTACTATTTTTCTGGTAAATCTCGTTATAGAACTTGTGGTTTAAGAGGTTAAAATTGTAACAAGTGGCTTTCACAGACCTCTCTTAAAACTAACTTAACCATCATTCAGAGAGTTCTCAGAGACCGAAACAAATGGTAGTCTGACGGAAGAAGATCCAGGCTATACGGTGGATGCATTAAAACTTCCCAGCCAACCTCTAGCAATTTTTGTTGAGGCATCAACGATGGGTGTGGTCTGGCGTTGTCATTGTCGAAGACGACACCCTTTCTGGTCACTAATTCTGGCCGATTTTTTTTTAATCGCTTGCTTTATTCTTGTCAATGGCTGACAGTAGAGTACAGAATCAATCGTTTGGCTACACCCTAGGAATCCCACCAAACACACATAGTATCACCTTTTTTGGCGTCAATCCAGACTTTACCGTTGTTTATGAAGCTTCACTCTTTTTCGACCAACGATCGCTACATTTCTATAGATTCGCAAATGAAAATTCGATTGAGCGAGCTAGTTTGAGCGTCAAATGTGTACTTATATTTCATATACCTATTTAATAACATATTTCATGCACGACGTGCAAATTTTGCTTGCATTCCTAATTGTGCGCGCTCCGTTTGTATTTATCATCCAGTTTAATTCCGGGTATACGTATGTATGTATAATTTATAATTGTATACGCGTATTCATTCTTGTTAATCATTAGTATTCATACTGAATATACCGAAACCAAACGCCATCGATGAAGACGAGTAGGTATCTACCGCTACCGGTATGGCATTGGTAGTTTTAGTTTGGTTGGCCGCAGACGCCACCAATGTGTAGATACCTGGTACCGGGCGATCTTCTTTTTGCATATTATTGATCCACAGCTTCATAAATGGTACGATTTCGCTACGTTTTCTATAGAGCAGGGTTGCTCAAACTTGAACTGCTGGCGATCTACCTCAATATTGTTAGACTAAGATCGATCGACTCTGAGAGGCTGCAAGTAAGTGTGATGCAGGATTGTCGTCTAGGTAGGGTGTATCGTGGCATAGATATTAGTTTTCCGCACAATATGCATTTTTTTAGTCAAGGTAAGTGTAGGTCTGCTCTAAAATGTCAATGAAAAAAAAAAACTCATAATTATTCAAAATTGCGAGTTTATTGGTTCTTACAAAACAAACGAGTTCTAGTGTCTAAACTTAACTAAAGAGTGACTTTGGATGTTGAAGCGTGGCACTGCATGTCCTCAGTATACTTTTCATAAGATGGTGCGTAATTACCGAGTGCTAATCGCAAGCATGATGACATATGTTCGTCAGTTAGTCGATTGCGATATTTTGACTTAATTATCTTCATTTCAGAAAATGCAGACTCGCACAAGTAAGTTGACCCAAACATTGCCGTCAGTTGCAGGGCGATTTGCCTTAGATTCGGATATTTATCTTCAGATATAAAACACCAGAATTTTGTATCAGATGATGTGGCTTTGAGATGTATATCTGATATAATCTGCACTAACTCATTTTCAACAGAACATGAGTCCATGTTAAACTGACTTGCTATTTCAGTAGCTAATTCCTCAATGTTTTTACACGAAAAAGGATTACTCATAAATGATGCGATATTTGCCAATTTACTGAAATCATAAAAACGTATTTCGAATTGGCCCAAAATATTTGATAATTCTGCCTCATAAATATCATAATTCAACTGAGGAATCCTTGCTTTCAAAGACGGAAAATTTTTCAGATCCTTTCTTTTCAGTTGATCTATCATAAGTTGCAATTTACTTTTGAAAGCGTTTATTGCGTTAATCACCTCAATAATAGTTTTTCCTTTACCTTGAAGCTCCAAATTAATGGTGTTTAAATGCATTGTGATGTCTGTCAAAAATGTCAAATCAGTCAGCCATTTTCCGTTTTTCAGCATCCGAGTGTCATCACCTCTTTCGTCCAGAAAAGCTGTTATTTCGGGCAATAATTCTTGAAACCTTTCTAGGAATTTTCCGCGACTCAACCACCTGACGTCCGTGTGAAGAACTAAATCAGTGTGTTTAGCTGACTCACTATCTTCCAACTGCAATTTAAAGAGCCGTCGTTGCAAGCTACGTGCACGGATAGAATTCACAATTTTTATTGCAATGCCCATAATCTCCTCCATGTTTAGAACTTTTGAACACAAGACTTGTTGATGTATAATGCAATGGAAGGAGAAAAAAAATGAAGGGAAATCATCATTAGCTCGACGCAATGCCACAAAACCGTTTTTGTTTCCAGTCATTGCTGGTGCTCCATCGGTTGTAATGCACACTAGTTTATATATTGGTACCTTGTAGTTTTGTTACAAAATTGAAGAAAACGTCATATATATCTTCGCCACGGGTCTTTCCTTTCAGAGGAATCATTGTCAAAAACTCTTCCTTAGCCGACATGTCATTGAATACCATTCGAATAAAAATACACAGCTGGGCAGTGTCTGTCATATCGGTGGATTCGTCGAACTGTAAAGAAAAGTATGTACATTCCATGATATCATGTTTTAGTTTATCTGCCATGTCCTGACTCATGACTTCAACACGCCTTGTGACAGTCGGACGAGATAACTGAAGTTCTCTAATAGCAGACATAATCTCTGTTTTATTTTTAAAATCTCCAAATAAAGTCTCACCCGCTTCAATAAATGCTTCCTTCACAACCAATCCATCATTAAATGGTTTCTTGTGTTTCGCCAATATATGAGATATTTTAAATGACGCGATCGTTGTAGCTTTTGATTGTTTGGCTGGTCTTGTGAACATGGTTTGTTCTTTTTCCAAACAAGTTATCAAATCACGTACTTTTCGTTTTCTTAATTCACTCTGTGACGGAAAATCCTTTTCATAGTTTTTATGAACCGTTTTATGATGCCTAAGTTCCCACGCTTAGGTATTGCAACTGACGCACGGCAAATGAGACAAATGCACTTATCCTTTACCATACAAAAGAAAAATTCTTCCTCCCAATCGTTATTAAAATGATAAGTTTTACTTTTCTTCGCCGCACTCATTTTGGACTATTATTTAATAAACTTTGACAAATACCGCGCGTTCCTTTGATAAAGCCGCCTTTTGCCGCTAGCAGGGGGTTATTACGATAAAAGAAAGTGATTCTGGCCTAATTATGGATCGAATAAATTTTAGTAGTTTATTCATTACATTTTGTTTTAGTTACCTAAAACAAAATCTGTGAATAGTTCTATATCGGAATTTTTTTCTCGAGATCGACTCAAAAAGCACTCGCGATCGACCGTTTGAGCACCCCTGCTATAGAGATTCGCAAATGAAAATTCGATTGAGCGAGCTAGTTTTAGCGTCAAATCATGTGGCGCCCAAACATCGACTTTTTATAACCAGCTCCCTCCAAATGGTTTCTTACGTGTCGGCTTTGCTCAACTATTGCCAAAATTCTTCAAACCTTTTCTGTCATTGATCCACCAGTACAAGGAGTATTTTTGACATCGAAATACCCAGAACGAAAGCGATTGAACCATCTTTTGGCTATTGTTTTTGGTAACACAAATTTCTTCATAGATTCAATATAGAGCACTTTTGCAGAAATTTTACTTATCTTCAAGGCGTCACAAATTCAGTCTGAATAAACGAATTCCAACAGCTGATATTACCTGAGATATGTGACTCTAAAGCTATCTAATGGGAAATCTGATGGGGAAAAGGCTTTTTCGACAACCTCATATATGAGGCTATGAGCGCAATAGTGGCCTAACCCCCAAGCAAGCATCCCTATTGGAGATAAATGCAACTTCTTTTTTTGTAATATTTTTTGCAAATTTTTCTCAGTAATAAGTTCTGATAATCAACAATTTTGTTTTTTCTGTCATAAATAATTGCTATTGTTGTAATTTTGGACTACTTACAATAGAATAATAAGGAAAAATAGTTTTGTGGGTTAGGCCACTATTGCGCTCATAGCCTCATATAGTCTGTCAAGTAAGAACGTGTCCGTATAATTCATGGATGGAACCTTTGTCTACGACGCATCTTAGTAAAAGTATCAGTCGATTTTGAACTTTCGTTGAAATCACGTAAAATCCAAAATGAGTCACTTGTTTGCGCGTCGGTTCGAGGCAGTCTTTCTTTGTTCTAATCCAAAGAGGCCTAAAATGATAGATTTCGCGGCCGCTAAATATACTAAAAAGTCGGCATTGTCTGTGAAGAAGTGTCTAAATCGTTTTAACGAGGCGAAAAAAATGTCGACGATTTGCGAAAACGTGGCTCGGTAGGCAAAGTCACTCGGAAAGTTGAAAAACGAATCGTATCTTTGTTTTTACCAGACCTGAAATTGACGCTGCACCAAGGAGCGGCAAAATTAAGAAAATCGGGCTTGAATGTGTCCCACGGAACCATTTCACAACATCTTCGTGCTCATGATGTCAAATTCCGAAGCACGTTAAACAACCTTTGCTGGGCGAAAATCACGCCGCAAAGCGGTTTGCTTGGGCCCACGAAAAGATACTAGAGTAGCCTTCACAATCGTCGGACGCCAAATCTATTCAAAACGTTTGGTCTCTTTTAAAGAGAAAGTTCAGAGGAAAGATTTTGAGAACTTTGACTCAGTTATTTGGCGAAATTCGAAAAATTTGGAGATCATTCCCGTAGTATGCAGAAAATCTCGTCGAGAGCATGCCTCGAAAATGTCAGGCGATTATTAATGCAGAAGACGATTGGATAATTTACTAGCGCCGTTGTTAGCACACCAAAGAATACACTGATGGCAAAAAATGTTCTCTAAAAACATTTTTTCAAGAATACGAGTGGTTACGTTCTTACTTGACAGGCTCCAGGTTCTCTATATAACTACTGTCTACACTATTACAGTTAGTCCAGCGTTTCTCGAGTTGTTTTATTTCATCAAAAAAAAAAATTTTATTTGACGCTACGGTGACTTTCAACTCATTACACCGGTCAACATGATTGTTGTTACACGTAAGCTAGTATGTGATTTATGCTTACCTACCTATCCCAATTAAAAACCCACAAAAATTTTTGTTTGATCATCCTCAGTTTTTTTTATAATAGTGATAGTCACTTGAATTACCTTATACGCGGAGATCGTTGAGAACATTGTTTTGAACTGAAGCCATCTTGGAAATAATAATTATTTTTTGTTTTCATTTGAGTAACCTACGTTCAATAACGTGCCGAGAACTTGTGTACGAGGCTGGTTTGAAAAGTCCGTGCAAAGTCCGAGAGATGGCACCACCGGCGCGTATCGAGGTCATGTTTAGTTAGTAGCATCTCTTGAATGAACGCACACCAAGTTTCAGCCATATTGGTCTATTTCTTTGTGTTTGGCATTCGTGTGAATCAAGGAAGTCCAGTGATTTTCAAGAAATGGACGAAAAAGAATTTCGTGTGGTGATTAAACATTACTTTATGAAAGGCAAAACGCCTCAGGAGACTAAAGATAAGCTTGATAAACATTATGGTGACTCTGCACCTTCGATTAGAATAGTTTATAAGTGGTTTCAAAATTTTCGGACTGGCCATATGGGCACAAGTGACGCTGAACGTTCTGGGCGGCCTGTGGAGGTTACGACTCCAGAAATCATTGATCAAATCCATGATATGGTGATGGATGACAGAAGAGTTAAGGTGCGTGAGATTGCTAGTGCTGTGGGCATCTCGACTGAATGGGTACATAATATTTTGCATAAACATTTGGACATGAGAAAGCTATCCGCAAGATGGGTGCCGCGATTGCTCACGCTTGACCAAAAACGGAATCGTGTGAAGTGTTGCAAGGATGGTTTGCAGCTGTTCCAGAAGAATCCGGAGGACTTTAAGCGTCGTTTCGTCACTGTGGATGAAACATGGATACATTACTATACTCCTGAGACCAAACAACAATCTAAACAATGGGTTACCAAGGGGGAATCTGCACCAAAAAAGGCAAAGACCGTTCCTTCGGCCGGAAAGGTTATGGCGACTGTCTTTTGGGATTCGCAAGGGATAATCCTCATCGACTAACTGGAAAAGGGTTAAAACTATTACAGGTGAATATTATTCATTGTTATTGGACCGTTTGAAAACCGAGCTGCAAGAAAAACGCCCGCGATTGGCCCACAAGAAAGTCCTTTTCCATCACGACAACGCACCAGCACACACCTCAGCAGTCGTGGTCGCAAAATTAATGGAAATAGGATTCCAACTCGTTTCACATCCCCCCTATTCTCCAGACTTGGCTCCCTCGGACTACTATTTGTTCCCCAATTTGAAGAAACGAGGAGGTGATTGCAGACACTAATGGATATTTTGCAGACTTGAACAAGTCCTATTATTCGGAAGGGATCAACAAACTAGAACATCGTTGGACGAAGTGTATAAGCCTAAAAGGAGACTATGTCGAAAAATAAAAAAGGTTTACCCCAAACACATAAGTAGTTTATATTTTTTGCACGGACTTTTCAAACCAGCCTCGTAAATAATCCTGATCGATTCTGTTACATGCGTGGTGAACTTACATTCACTAATCAGCGGAAAAATTTTACAGACTTGGTCAAGAAGTGTCATTTTCAATATTTAGGATTTCCAGTTCGCTACCAAGATAAATTGTGGATTCCCCGTGTATGTTGTGCATTCTGTGTTACTCTTTTGACTGGATGGGCTAACGGAACAAGTTACATGAGCTTCGCAATTTTAATGATATGGGCCGAACCAAGAGACCACAAATTAGACTGTTATTTTTGCTTGACTGTAATTAAGGGCTTCAGTAGTAAAACTAAACAAGCAATCAAGTATCCAAACTTATCATCTGTAAGGAGACCGGTCCCCCACAGTGAAGTAATGCCTGTACCAACACCTCCGCAAAGTGTACAATCAGATGAATCCAACGTGTCGTTAAGCTTACCTCCTACTCAAGAGGACATGAGAGATTACACTTACGAACCTAGCACTTCTTTTACACCACATTTAATAACACAAAGTGACCTAAACGAGTTGGTGCGTGATTTGAGTTTATCCAAAAAACAATCAGACTGAAAGGATGGAATCTACTTCATTCAGAAACGAGAATTTGCTATTTCCGCAATCGTGATGTTGAGTTCAGAAGTTATTTCTCTCAGGAAGGCAACTTGTTTACTGTAATGGGATTAATTCTGTAATGAATTTATTAGGGAACACCAACTATACCAATACAGACTGGCGACTATTTATACACTCTTCAAAAGTAAGTCTTAAAGGCTGTTCTTTTGCATAATGGAAACAAAATTCCATCTGTCCCATGCCACTAACATGAAAGAGTCATATGATAACATGAAGCCACTTTTAGAGAAAATAAAATATTGTATGCATTCTTGGAACATATGTGGAGATCTGAAGGTGATTGTTATTTTATTAGGGCTACAACTTGGTTACACAAATTATTGCTGCTTCCTTTGTGAATGGGACAGTAGAGATACAAAAAAAATATTATATTAAAAAAGATTGGATAAAACGTAGCTCACTTACTCCTGGACAAAAAAAAGTTTTGTTTCCACTTTTGGTGAAACCAGAAGATGTACTGTTGCCACCACTACACATAAAATTAGATCTTATCAAAAATGTTATCAAAGCGATGGACAAAGTTGGCAAAGTATATTTATATTTGAAAAAAAGTTATGATGCTAAAATTAAAGAGGGAATATTGGTTGGACCACAAATTAGAGAATTAATTAAATACCCTATCTTTGAACAAAAATTAAATTCACTGGAAAAATCCGCCTGGATACGTTTCAAAAATGTGGTTAAAGATTTTCTTCCAAACAATAAAGCGGAAAACTGATCAGTGAACTTTTGACGACCTATAAAGCACTAGGATGTAACATGTCACTCAAAATTCATTTTTTGGATTCTCATTTGGACTTTTTCCCCGAGAATCTGGAAGCAGTAAGCGATGAGCATGGTGAACGTTTCCATCAGGATATTTTAGCCATAGAGGCAAATGGAGCCCAAACATGCTGGCAGATTACTGTCGGACACTGAAGAGGGATATTCCAGAAGCTAAATATCCAAGAAAGTCATAAAAAAAATTTTTTTTATACTATCACAATAAAATATTAATATATGATACAATTTTTGAAAAATATTACAATAAAACCTGATATGTTATACAAATTCTACTTTTATTTTATTGTTTCGATCTTATGCTAGATTTAAAATATGACAATAGAATCCGTGTAACAAAAAAAATTTTGTTGACTAGTGTTATCTCAGGAAAATTATCAGTCTCTGAGATTTTTCTCAAGACGCTTAAATAAGCAGAAGTGGTAGGGTGTTAAATTAGGGTGGATATTGTAACTGTGAATGTGTGAATCCACCGCTTTCGATAATGGCTTGAACTGTACAAACCCTGTGGACCTTGCAATTGTGCAACAGAAGAGTTTTGAATCTCCATGAATTGGAACGGTTTGTTTAATAGTCAGCTGCAAGTTTTGGATCGTCCTTTCGTATACCTCTCCATTAACTGTGGACTCTTTTTCCACTTATATATACAATAAAAAAAACACTTCTACAGTCGGTCCAATAAACCACCCTAACAGTTTTCGGTGATTGTTCGCCCTTTCTCCAGATAGTCGATAAGTATTATTTCATAAACACCCCAAAAAATACTTGTCAAAATCTCTCCAGCTCGTGTTTGTGTTTTCGGACGCTTCGGTCGGCTTTCGTAAGGTTCCAGCCACTCTGCGGACTGCCTGTTGGATTCAAGCGTATAGTGGTAGATCCATATTTCATCCATTGATACGAATCGACGAAAAAATTCCCTTGAATTACGCCCAAACAGTGCTACATATTCACACATTCTTTACAAAGCTCAACTTCGACCAACTATGGAAAACTGCTCCCATGTTTGGGGCTCCGCTCCCAAACATACACTGCATTTGTTGGATTCTGTTCAGAGAAGGGCTGTTCGTCTGACTGGAGACCCGGAACTGACCGGTGGCCTTCATTCGCTGGAACATCGCAGAACGGTTGGCGACTTGAGTCTGTTCTACAAGTATTT
Source organism: Pachyrhynchus sulphureomaculatus (assembly GCA_019049505.1). Lineage (NCBI taxonomy): Eukaryota > Metazoa > Arthropoda > Insecta > Coleoptera > Curculionidae > Pachyrhynchus > Pachyrhynchus sulphureomaculatus. Next base: position 36,995,230 of record CM032449.1, on the reverse strand, counting down.
TTATGGAAAGTGTTCGAAGGATGTAGCCCGCTTAATTCCTCCCAGAGCGGTGCCTGTTAGAAATACACGTCGCGCTAATACTTCACATCCGTACGAGGTTCAGCTTGTTGCTCCGCGTACAAAGCTCTTCAAGCAGTCTTTTATATGGAGAACATGGTCCCTTTGGAATAATTTGCCCAGGGCTGTGTTTCCCACCGATTACACTTTACAGCGATTCAAGAACAACGTGAATCGCTTTTTCCGCACATATGCCACTCTTGGAGCGCTTTAGGGACTTCCCTGCAGCACGTGTGTTAGACCCATAAAAAAAATAAACAGCGTTCTAAATCTTCAATACGTTACTATTTTTGATCAATTTTAAGAGTGCGCGGCACCCATCAGGGACATAGCTTTTTTATATGCAATTATTCATGCAACATATGCCTCACGCGTTCTGTTGATATCTTCACGATGTCCGCTATCTCACCCACTTTCAGTTTGCGGTTATTTAGAACAATATGGTGGATTTTTTGTGTTTTTTAGAGTGACTACTTCATCTGGACGTCTGGAACATGCCGCATTATTGGTGCTTGTACAACTACATTTAAGATCACTTAACCATCGAGATATAGTGGCAGACAGAGCACATGTACCATAACCCTTTCCAAGCCATGCTTGGGTTCTGGCTGTATTTTTTCCATCAAAAAGCAACGTTTAATCAACACACGAAATGCCTTTTGTTCCATTGTTTTGTAAAAATCAAAAGTATCATCATTCAAACAGCTGTAACTTACAAACTCATAGACAAGATGTCATGAAAAGTTTACAGGAATTTTCTGGGAGTTGACACTAAGTGAATATTGTATCTTTTTTGTTTGTACTACCATCTTTCGGGAAGTCTCGGGACTTTCATTCCATGTAAGTAAATTCTATTAGATTCTATTACAATACTACAAAACTGAGGTGATCAACTTTGATTTAAAGTTTAGATAATCTTACTGGAAAAAGCACCCTGGAAAGCGGCGGCAACTCTTAGAAAATTATATAATTCGTGGTGGTCTAGCTATTCACTAAAACTCAGCTATTATCTAATATTTTGAAACAGAAGACATTAATTTCTTTAATTAGTATTCTAGCTTCATTTAAAGCAACTAAATATAATCGTTTTTTCCGCTTACCTTAAGTATGAAGTAAGTTTAATATGTCAGGATACCGTTATATTTACGTGCTCTGTAGCAAAAGCAATTGTAGAAAAATACTAATAGCGCCTTTCGATAATAACAAGTAAAACTAACTCACAGAAGTAACAAACTTCTGATCTAAAATCAATGACCTCCACTGCCTGGAAAATTACATATAGAAATATGTATTATTTACGTACCCACATCTATTTTACCAGTGCAATTAGTTGACTGTCCGTTGTCTGTATTTTTCGGCAGCAATAACAAATATCCTAGTAAAAAATGCATCAAATACATCAGGTATAAGGTATGAAAACTCATCAATAATTCTATTTAATTAAGCCAACTGTCATAAAAACCAATTGTCACTAAACTTTGCCAACATCGATAAAAGAGTTTTTCCATTACGAATTTGCAATATTTTATGAAAAAAACATTGTTTTTCACAACGTAAACAAATCGTATTGTCGCCAAAGAGGTTTGAAGGTTAGATTGTCGCAGATAGGTGTATGATTTCCTTTTAACCTGCATTAAAAATTCACGCTCCGTCTGAATCTTCATAATCTTAGCTATGACAAGAGCGGCGCAATGATTTTTTAATTTACGTGATTTTGTAAAGTTCCAACCATGTTCAAATTTATTGAAAATAAGTATTAGGTATGTCTTCAATTGACTCTAGAAATCTCTCATTTTAAAATACTAGATGATTTTCATAACACTCTGTATATAAATTGACAAACTTGTCAGACATTAATTTTTTCCACATATAGAACTGAACTACATGGCATACTATAAGGTAGGGTAGAGTAGGCATGAAGGAATCATGTTTTGAAAGAGCTACATACAGCTACAATTGCATAATGTACTTCACACTACAATTATTGGTTTGTAGTAAACTCAACATCTCATCTTTCACCTTTTTATCCACTGAATTGACGTATAATCATATAAAGTAAATATGATGAATTTACCTTATATGATATCATTCCTCTTATTTTTAAGGATAAAACTGTAGATGTCGGCTACCAAATTAAACAATATACACTTCACTCTCCATCAAAATCTATTTAAAGTCTCAAATTATGTTTATAAAGGAACTTGCTTTAAAAAAGATGGAGTAACATGAAATGAAAGACTTGTCTGTTTGGGCTACAGTTTAAAAAATGTATTTTAAATGTAGTTTCCTAAAAAACATCAACATAATATTAAAAAAAAGAAATAAGGGGTAAGGAAAAAAACTATTAATTCATCCACTGGAGTGTTTATGGATGTAACTAATACTAGAAATAATATGACACTTATTACTAAGAGTAGCGATTTTTTAGAAAACCTGTTGTCCGTGACAAAAATAAGAGAGAACAAATCATACCAAAGAAACATTAAATAATTCTGTAAACAGGGTTGTTGATGATACCGAGGGAAACCTTAAAAAAACACTGAAGACACCTACACTGCTTGAACTCTACATTGAATGTGAAGAATAAGTATTAATGAAAATTATATAAATACCAAGCTGTGACTCTTGTCATCACATCACTGTCTTAGCTTTTTTTGTTGACCCTGACTACATATATTTCTTAGGTTAAAAATTTGGGGTTACTGAGTTTCATGAGGCTTTCCTCAAAATTTCACTGTTTGTGAAAAATACAAATTACAATCATTATTATTTTTCAATCGAAAAATAGGGCACAAATTAGCATATTTCTCAGAATTAACTTGTTCTATTATCGATTAAAAAAGGCATATTTTGAAACTGGAACTTTCATAGAATTGAACTCTTATTCTTTTTTTTTGTCATAGCCGTCTGAATCCAATCATCGGAAATACTGCCACGAACTGGGCCTCTTGTATGTTCTATCATTTCCTTTACACTAGACATTCCAGCACTCTTATTCCTTGTACGAGCAGTCCAGTGGTTGTGGGTTGGTTCTAAATACACATCGCGCTGTTCAGAGAGACCATATCTTCTATGATTTAAAGCCTTACAGTCAAATAGGATATGACGAGCTGTTTCTGTCTCCTTATTGCACAATCCGCAGGTCTTGTCTCCTTTGTACAGTCCCATTTTATGTAGGTATAACTTTAGGAAACAGTGGGCTGCCAGTAGATCTATAAATATTTGTAGCGAAATTCACGAGCTTCCTTTAAAGGCGGCTGTTTAATTAAAGACTCTACCTGTCTGCTCTTGGAGAATTTTCTCCAAGAGTCATTATGTTCTTTAGATCCATCATTTTATTTTTTCTGTACTATTTTTTCACACACCTAGGACAGTTTCCAGACCAACATATGAGGATGACAACATAAATTTTAAATATAAATTAAAATACAATTTTCAATATATTTACAATATATACATTAAAAAACAATTCTCTTATGCCTACCTTCCCAGATGGTAGACCTTGCACCTTCCCTTACTTTACTTTATTAAAGCTTATGTCAATTTTTCAACACTTACAGGTAGACAACACTAATTTTAACATTTACAATTCATACTTGGTATTTAATATGTCTTATATTTTTAATTTCACACCCATATTAGGCCAACAAAAACAACACGATGGAGTGTAAATGGAACTATCCTCTAGGAATAACAGGGTAGAACTACTGTAGGTTCCAGGACATTCAGGAATACAATGTAACGAAAAAGTGGATGGATTAGCCAGATTCAGAGCTACAAAACCGTACAATAGGGGTCCAGAACATAAGTTTAGTATACCAAAACAGGTGGCAAAAATGAAAACCAACAGATGGTAATATCAGTAACATTTAGATCAGTGGTTCGCACTATCTGGCAATAGACATGTAAGGAGCATAATCAGTGGTCTTTCAAAAAAAACTAATAACTGCTGTCCTATGCTTAATAAAGGCCCAGACTAAAATAGTGGTGGGACTGATTACCAGCCGTTATCATCTGAGGAAACATTTACAGAAAATAGATACACAAAATGGTCTTATGACATGCAGACTGTTTGTAATCAATTTCAAGGACAAATCCAATTTATTCTATTCAAAACGTATGTCTTATAATAAAAAATATTTAATCTTTTATCAATTTTTAAACGTAAACAAAGCTGGACGCCACCTTAAAACATATTTAACTTAAAATTATTACACAAAAATTGATTTGTTTACATCATGTTTTAACAGACAGGAATATTAAATTTTAAAACAGTTATAATCTCCAAAAATGGATTCAAATGTAAGGTTTTAAAGACTCATTAAAACGATAAAAAAAAAACATAATACTAATTAAAATTGTTAACGTTAAATAGATCACTACATTTAGATTAATATAATTTTGTTCAGGGCATTGTTGGTTAATGAACTGTCTTAAAACTGGGTTACTATATGACATCTTATATTTCCTAAACATTTTTTTTTTAAATAAGGAGTAAATTTTTCGATTTTAAAGTAATAAGTCGGCTATATAGATTTGTTTTTTAGAATTAAAATCAATGATTCTTTGAAGTATAAAAAGCAATATTGCAAAGCAAAAGAGAAAAAGTAACTGATTTTCACTTACCTAATGAAGGTAATCTAACAGTATAACTAATTAAAACTAATAAACAGAAATAATTTGTTTTAAATAATTTTATTTTTTCTTAAAGATAAAACCGATATCGACATGCTCATTGACGACTTTCTTGTTGACAAATACCTATGTCAAATATTGTTTTAGGTTAAGGGAGTGGCTAAGAATACAGCTATCGGAGTTTTAAAAATCAATATAGGATTCATATGCAACAAGACTGTTCTTTTGATTCTTTATTTTATTTAAATTTGTATAATCATAAGAATATTTTTTCAATTAAAAAGAAGAATTAATATACGAGACGTTTTTTTAATAGGTATATGGACTATAGAGGTATTTGTATAGTAATGGGCAGGAGTTAGGTAACCAAGGGGTTAAGTTATGTTTTCCCAAACTTGTTTCTGGTCAAATCAATCATAAATTTAAAAATTTGAATGAGTGCGAAGAGATAAATCAAAAACAATAAACTATATGGTAAGTCTGTCTTATCTTTAGTGTATCTTGATGATATGCAAAAAGGTGGTTTATTGTATGTATATGTAACGCCGTAAAAAACCAAATGGTTAACTAATATTTTGTAATAAAAACCGCTTTGGATACCGTAAAAGCGTTGCCACTCATTCTTATATATTTCTGATTTGCAATTTACTGTGTTTGGCTTAGACGTTTAAAGCATATTTTCAAGGATGAGCATAGGCACAGGGAAATTCTTAAATTGCTATGAGTGTTGCTCATAGTCCTGAGTAGTTCATTCCAAAAGGATGGGGTTTTCAATATAAAAGGTTTCATGAAGAGTGTAGCACGAGGAGTTGAATTTCGTACGTATGTGATGTATTAACACGGCGCATATTCCAATCAAAACGTCTGTAAAAAATTTGTATTGGCAGCTGGTGTCACATTCAAGATAAATAAACTAGCGTGCTGTAAATCTATAGGTCTCATTTTTAGTCATTTTCAGCAAATAGTTAATATAAAAAATAAAGAGGGTGAGAGACATTATGTAGACCATGAGCACACCGGCGCAGATAATGAAGGTACAAAAAACCATTTCTGAGGAAAGTCGGGAGCTATAAACAAAACCTGTGATATATTAAGACATTTAGTGCTCATTCTTGTTCACGAGAACTTAATAATGTTAAATTATTCTTGGTATTTTAAAATATGCTGACTGATGTCATTTTACCTTCTAATAGTATATATGTGTATATATGTTATATATATATATATATATATATATATATATATATATATATATATATATATATATATATACTATATATATATATATATATATATATATATATATATTATAATATATATATATATATATATATATATATATATATATATATATATATATATATATATATATACTAGCCGTGCCACGGCTCCGCTCGCGTGGACTTGATTCACTACTATCGTCACTGCTTATTCCTTATGTTACCTAACGTAATAAAATATCTGCCATTATTTCCCCTTATCTCCCATTATTTATAGTTATCTCTCATTAACTCACTTTATCTCCCGTTATCTAGGCTTATATCGAATTATATAGAACATATGTATAAATTTATAAAAACACGTAAATCGAATAAGTGGTTCTCAAGTGATAAGCGCAATAACGACACACAGACAGACAGAGAGACGTTGCATTTTATATACAATATATTTTTTGCAACATGATATTGTTCCATATTTAATGGTTTAGGCAGTGTATTGCAAGAGAACGCGCTAACGGTAACCATTTTTCCGACTTGATTCACTATTATCGTCACTGCTTATTCTTTATGTTACCTAACGCAATAAAATATATCCTATAACTTGGCCAGATAACATATGTGTGTTTTAAAAAAAAGCACGTAACGCACTAACGGACAGAGAGATAGATAGACAGATAGAGAGATGTTGCATATTATATACATTATAGATAGATAACCTGGCCAGAGAGAACATATGTATGTTTTAAAAAAAGCACGTAAATCGGACAAGTGGTTCTCCAGTGATAAGCGCACTAACGGACAGACAGAGAGACAGGCGGAGAGACAGGGCAGACAGACAGAGATACGTTGCATTATATATATATATATATATATATATATATATATATATATATATGTATATATATATATATATATATATATATATATATATATATATATTATATTAATATATATATATATATATATATATATACTACTCAGTATATATCACCACTACACCAAACACTTTATTTTTGCACTCGACGCGCGTTTCGCTAACCATGTTAGCTTCATCAGGAGCGATGATTGACTAAAGCTAAACTACAAATCTACCTATTTATACTTAGCCTAACCCTTGAATTACTCAAGCGGAACTAATGACATAGGCAAGGCCGTCAGTTCCGGTCAAGTAACCAGTAGAGGGGACTATAAGGAATAGGCCCTCTGTCTTTATTTAAACTACTTTTACATTTTATGATTTCCATACTTTCGTATGCGTTCAACAATCTCCTATCAGATACATCCTTTATTAATCTTAGATTATCTAATGTTACAATATGATTAGCTTCAAGGGCATGTTCGGCAATGCTAGACTTTTCTGTTCTATTGTATTTTAAGTGTGCTAAGTGTTCTTTAAATCTTGTTTTAATTGACCTTTTAGTTTGCCCAACATACTTTTTGTCACAATCATTACAACTAATTTCATAAATTCCACTTTTCTTCACAATTAGGAATTTATCTTTGGGATTTCATAAGATTTCCTCAATTGTCTGATGACTTATAGACTAAGATGAGGCTTACCTTAGTTAAATACCTTATTGAGTCCCTTTTCTAGATATTTTAATTATTATATGGTATGGAGACATACTTGGTGTTATTTTCTTCGCGTGTAAAAAGGTGGAACTGAGATATTAAACCTAAACTTATGTCTATTTCATTAGCTTATTTACTAAGTCATCGTCATAACCATTAACTCTCAGTTATATTTCTAATACGTTCCTTTCTTTATTAAAGGTTACTCTGTTCAGAGGGAAAGTGACCAAACGATGAACTAATAAAATGAATGAGGCTAATCGTATGTTGTTTGCAATGAAATAATCATTAGGAATATATTATGTTACTGTGTCCTTCCTATAGATATCAAATTAATCTATTATTATTTTTAATAATTAAAATATCTAGACAAGGCAATTGTCCTTTGTTCTCAACTTCGTAGTGAATTTAATGGAATCATAATTTAATGGAATCACCTTTTTTACACGCGAAGAAAATAACACCAAGTATGTCTCCATACCATATAATCCGAAATATAGCAAGGGACTCAATAAGGTATTTAATAAGGTAGGCCTCATCTTAGTCTATAAGTCATCAGACAATCTGAGGAATATCTTAGGAAATCCCAAAGATAAGATTCCTAATTGTGAGAAAAGTGGAATTTATGAAATTAGTTGTAATGATTGTGACAAAAAGTATGTTGGGCAAACTAAAAGGTCAATTAAAACAAGATTTAAAGAACACTTAGCACACTTAAAATACAATAGAACAGAAAAGTCTAGCATTGCCGAACATGCCCTTGAAGCTAATCATATTGTAACATTAGATAATCTAAGATTAATAAAGGATGTATCTGATAGGAGATTGTTGAACGCATACGAAAGTATGGAAATCATAAAATGTAAAAAGTAGTTTAAATAAAGACAGAGGGCCTATTCCTTATAGTCCCCTCTACTGGTTACTTGACCGGAACTGACGGCCTTGCCTATGTCATTAGTTCCGCTTGAGTAATTCAAGGGTTAGGCTAAGTATAAATAGGTAGATTTGTAGTTTAGCTTTAGTCAATCATCGCTCCTGATGAAGCTAACATGGTTAGCGAAACGCGCGTCGAGTGCAAAAATAAAGTGTTTGGTGTAGTGGTGATATATACTGAGTAGTATCATTGTGCCAAGATTCCACATTCCCAACTTAGTTAATATATATATATATATATATATATATATATATAATATATATATATATATATATATATATATATATATATATTATATTATATAATATATATATATATTATATATATATATATATATATATATATATATATATATATATATATATATCATAGATGTAATAAAATATATATCTATAACCTGGTCAGAGAAGATATATATGAATTTAAAAAATTACGTATATCGGATAAGTGGTTCTCGAGGGATAAGCGCACTAACGGACAGACAGACAGACGTTGCATTTTATATATATTATAGATATAGATTATTATTATATAACCTGGCCGAAGAATATATGTATGAATTTAAAAAAAGACATGTAAATCGGATAAGTGGTTCTCGCGTGATAAACGCACTAATGGACAGACAGACAGAGAGACATTGCATTTTATATAATGTAGATTATAGATATTCTCTGCTACATAATATTGTTCCATATTTAATGGTTTAGGCTGTGTATTGCAAAAGAATGCGCTAGAGAAAAACTTTTTTCCGACTCCATTCACTATTATCGTCACTGCTCATTCGTTATGTTACCTATCGTAATAAAATATAGCCTATAGCCTGACCAGAGAATATATGTATGTTTTTAAAAAAAAAGTACGTAAATCGGATAAGTGGTTTTCCAGTGACAAGCGCACTAACGGACAGACAGATAGAGAGACGTTGCATTTTATATATATATATATATATATATATATATATATATATATATATATATATATATATATATATATCCCTGGTGACACAGCCAACATGTAACACTGTAATTTTTTTGTTTTGAAACTTACCTATTTGCATTTTTAGATACCAGAATGAGACATTATTAGACTTTTTTATCACTTAAGAAATATTTTTAACTACTTCCGGTTTGACCGGAACTGATTGCAACTTTCTTATTTTTAATGGCATACTTTTTTATCAATTTCATTTCGCTTTAAAATTATCTTTCTAGCGATGTATCACAAGTTGACATTTGCTTGACAGGTGACCGGCAAAAACTGATTTAAACTTAGACTTAGGCGGCCATGGCGAATATACTATAATTGTTTTTGTTCGTTTTTTCTCACTTTGGAAAGAACTTAAGACTATCCATTTATCGTGCCATTTTCGCGAGTCTAAGTTACAGAATTTTCTCTTTAAGTAATGATCAATATCACCGAATTAAGACAGGAACACATATTTTTTATTTAACCTAGTTACACATTACAGGTTTTTTGCCAACATACATATGACAGAACTATCTAATGCCAATTGGATTTATTATTATTTTCAGAAAATAAGAAACCTATTTATTAAATAAATATTTAAATGCAAATAATAAAACCAAAACATTTAATAATAAGATTAACACAACAAAACTGATAATTGTAATTAATTAATATTAGAAATAAGTAATTTTTTAACTAAAAATACAATAAAAATAAATAGGTAGAACTATTTTATACTAGATATAAATTTGCTAGGTATTTATTTCAAATATTCAAAATGCTGTCCGTTGTTAATCCTACACAATCATTTTTCTCACCGTGGCTCTCATAAGGCTGCTCATCTTAAGCGCATTTCTAAATCATTTCTGTCTGTTGGTGGATTTTTGTATACTTTTTCTTTTAGATGATTCCATATAAAAAGAGGCGTAAGATCTGGCGATCTTACAGGCCACTTATTGAGTCCATTGGTACCTAACCAATTTGCTTCAAATCTTTGATTCAAGTAGTTTACTACATTTCCACTATTGTGGGCTGGAGCACCATCCTGCTGAAAAATAATGTCTCCACGATTTAAAGGTAAAGTTTCTAAAAAATCTTTAACATCATTTTGAATGAACTTCAAATATTTTTCTCCATTTAACGCATCATCAAATATAATAATTCTTGTGCCAAGGATACCCAACCACACGTTACAGCCGAATTTTTCTTGATAGGCACTTTCTCGCATAATTCTAGGATTTTCTTGGGCCCAATATTGAGTATTGTTACGATTAAATAGACCCAAATTGGTAAATCTAGATTCATCCGAAAATAGAATGTTGTAATGAAATTGGTTATCAAGGTACTATCTTTGCAAAAACCAATTATAATATTCCATTCTCTTTGGTAATCTGTAAATGTTGATTTATTTCATATTCGTAGGACCTGAATTTATATTTTCTTAAAATGCGGCGAGCGGTTTCACGATTTACACCGGTTTTTATTCTTCAATATGTCTTATAGAAATTGTAGGATCTACCTGAACAATGGCCAATACATTGATTTCTGAGTCTTCGTCACCAATAAATACACCAGCAGGTTCAATTGGTTGCCTTCTAAATTGCTGCTTTGCCCTTAAAGAATAATTGTTGGGTGGGTGCCTTCTATCGGGATATCTTGCCATGTACAACTCAGCGGCTTGTCAGCTATTCTTTGTGCACTCTCCATAAATTAATAACATGTCTACTTTTTCATCCGTTGAATACTTTTTTGGTAATGAAAAATTATTTTTGACGTAAAGTAAACAATAATAATGGCCATTTTGGTAACACGCAGCAACCATGACTTTCGGTCCATCTGTTTTATCACAGCCTACTAAATCCGTAATGGAACTTGTTGATATCACATTATTGCATAATAAAACGGTTTATTTTCTGAAAATAATATTAAATCCAATTGGCGTTAGATAGGTCTGTTAGATGTATGTTGGCAAAAAAACAAGTAATGTGTAACTAGGTTAAATAAAAAAATATGTATTCCTATCTTAATTTCGGTGATATTGATCATTATTTAAAGAGAAAATTCTGTAACTGAATGTAAAGCATAAAATTTTGTGGGAGCCACTTAGACTCGCGTTTCAACAAATGTCAACTTGTGATACATCGTTGGAAAGAGAATTTCAAGGCTAATTGAAATTGATACAAAATATATAGGGTTCCATTAAAAATAAGAAAATCAGTAGTTAAAATATTTCTTAAGTGATAAAGCCTAATAATGTCCCAATCTGGTATCTAACAATGCAAATATGTAACTTTCAAAATAAAAAAATTACAGGGTGTTACATGTTGGCTGTGTCACCCGGTAATATATATATATATATATATATATATATATATATATATATATATATATATATATATATATATATATACTATTAGAAGGTAAAATAATATCAGTCAGCATATTTTAAAATACCAGGAATAATTTAATATTATTAGGTTTCTCGTGAACAAGAATGAACACTAAAAGTCCTAATATATCACAGGTTTTGTTTATAGCTCCCGGCTTTCCTCAGAAATGGTTTTTTGTACCTTCATTATCTGCGCCGGTGTGTTCATGGTCTACATAATGTCTCTCACTCTCCTTATTTTTTATATTAATAATATATACATATATATATATATATATATATATATATATATATATATATATATATATATATATATATATATATATATATATATATATATATATATCAGCTCCTAAGTAGAGCATAGGGCTTCTGGGAAGACTCTCCAACGTGGTCTAATGGATCCTATTGTTTTTGCCTCTGCCAATGTAGTGTTAGCTCTTCTCAGCTCTTTCACGATAGATCTTCTCCAGGTTTGTCTTGGGGGCTTTTTGTTACATCGTCATTCGGTTTATGCGACGTGTGACCTATTCATCCCTATTTGCGTAGTAATATATTCCGATGTATTTCCTGTTGTGTAAGATGCCAGAGGTGTCGATTACGAATGTTCGGTCAGAACATGCGGAGAATTCGACGCAAACATTTATTAGTGCAAGTTTGTATTTTGTCAGTTAAGGATTTTGTCATTTTCCAGGTTGCATAACCATATAATGGCATCGAGTTAACAGCCTAAATATCCTTAGCTTGGTGTCTGTGTTGATTTGAGGCCCTTATAATAAGATTATGTATGCCAGTTGTAGCACCTTTGTTGATATTACTGCCCAAGTATATGAATTCTTCCACGTGCTCTGTGTCAGATTCAGAGATACTGAATGCTGTATTTATGATGGTGTTGCTTCTAATGGACTTAATTTTGGACACATTTATTGAAAGTCCATTTTTGCTTCACTTTCTAAGTTCTCCACCATCTTTTACATGTCGTTGTGTGAGACAGATGTCATCAGTCAAAGATGACCTGAAAGTCGAATTTATGTCTCGTATGTTTTCCAGTGCCTTCTTCACCATTCAGTCCAGAATTATATTGATCAGTATAGTATAGTGGAGGGTCGATATTCTTTCACTCTTCCTAATTTCCTTCCAATAAAAAAATTAAATATTGCCGTTTAATATGGTAAAATTAAAAGACATTTGATTAATAATTATCAGTATATTTTTTAAAAATGTTCGAATAATGAATATTTAATAAAATTGTAGTAAAAAATAAATTAACACTTGACTTTATGCTACGATGCTAAGATGCTAAAAAGTTGAGAGAACTATTTTTTTTTTTGAATGCGCGCGCTATAGCTACCTATTAAAGCATATGTTTCTTAGGTTGGAGAAAGTAGAATTAACATCTAACAAAAATTTTCATGGCATTCGTTCTATTAGGTTAGAAATACAAATTAATTATTGTAAAAAATTCTCGTTAGTGATTTTTAAAATAAATAAGGAAAGTGCTATAGTGATGAATGTTTACCAAGATTAAAGGTTTTCTAATTGTACAAGTCCTTTAAAGAGGGTAGAGAGACATTTAAAGATAAACCGTTTTTAAAGATTATCCAACGCAACCACAAAAGAAAAGATGTGTTTAATGTCTGTGGATCTTACCGAAATATCAATTGGATCAATACAATCCATTTTATAGTAAAGAATGATTTTTACGTTTCTCTGTGGTACCTAATCTTGCTCCAAAACAATTAAATTTTATTGCGAAATACCGCCGTGCTGTCGTAGCTGAAAATATGTTTTCTTCGGATTACCCCACTTTAAAATGCAAAATTTCTGATGTACCGTGGACCAAAAAACGCTTTAATTGAGGTAACGGTCAGGAGATGTCATATTATCCGTTAACGTCGCCCAGGTGCGGAAATACAACTTTATATTTCCTTGCACTTTTAAGACAAGGATTAAGCAACCGAGACTGGCTTATTGGCATGGTATTGCGCACAAAGAGTTCTCTCCAATTGACCCAACACTTAATTAGTAGTATGACTTAGGCGTTATGCGTCGTTTATATGAGTCAATTCATAAAAAAGTCTAGAATTGTACCGAAAAATTCATGAATTTTGTAGCAAGACAATAGAAAACTTTACAATTCAATAATTATTCGTAACTTTCAAGTAAAAATAAAACAGTGACCATTATGTGACCACCCTATTCCTCAAATATGACACCTTGTGGCTTTTTCCTGTTTCAAGCTTTTACCACTACGTAGAAACAACTTTAAATCTATAGAAGCTATAAAGGAGAATTCAATGGGTGCTTTAAAAACTATATCTAAAACTAAGTATAACTAGTGTTTTGAAGAATTTGGAAAAAACGTCGGCTGGATGAATAAATTAGTAGTTTTATTTAATCAGTCATAAAATACAATTATGTTTAAAAATTAATGAATTTTTGAACATAGTACTCCAGTCAGAATATAATTTTGAGGTGAAATCGTCGGATGCTGTTATTTTTTCTTAAGGAAAAAATATTACGACCGCTGAAAAATTGGAGAAGTGGCCCGTTTTTGGTTTTTTTAGCGTATTTTTGTAATTTTATCATATATTTATGGAAGATAAACTTCTGTCATATATTTATGGAAGATAACATTCTGACAGATTTTGATTCTAGATAAAAAAACGAAAAATTTACGGGGCTATGGATGCCATTTAAACGTTCTGATCGGGAGAAATTGGCCATTTTTCTTTTTCTTTTATCATTTTTTATGATTAAATAGGTGTACTTGCAAACTGTAAGCTAATATTTTTTTAGTTAATTCTGGAAATATGTTCCATAACCATTACTTTAATTGATCCAAATATAATTTTAGGCATTTTTTACATATTTGATTTATTTTTCATTCATAATAATATTGATAAATTTTACTGATTTACGTTTTTTTCTTCTGACGAATTCTTTAAACAACTTTTTTTCAGTATACTAGTACCTCTCTTAAAATATCGAAAAATGTTCTTTAGTCCCTAAGCTTTCATTTGCGGTACGTAAAAACCCATTTAAACAATTTAGGCCCGAGAAATTGGACATTTTAATCTCAAATTTAATTTTTTTTAAATGCAAATATACGATTTATTTTTATAAAATTATTTTTTCTTGAATTTTATAATATTTTCAGTAGCCAAAGTTATTTTTAATTATTATACACAGATTAGTGTACATGTTGAGTGGCTGAGGAAGTTATTTAGTCCATTTAGGCTGAAAAAGCATTTTACTTCCAATTTTATGCTTTTTTTGTTTCAAATTAACAGTTACTTTTAAAAAAATTAATTTTTCTTAAATTTTATCATAGTTGCCGTAACGAAAATTATTTTTATTAGTTATAAAATGATTACCATATGGCTTACAATGAGAGGCCAGAGCATTTGGGTCACCGATTTGGATGAAACTTGGTGAATAGTCAGGTTTCACCTATAAATTAAGAACCCCGTTTTATGTATGTTTTTTCTCAAAGGATTTTTTTTAAAGAAAATTAATTTTATTTGGCTTTATAATGTTTTGAAAAAGTAGTAATATTTCTATTAGATATAAAATACATTGTTACAGTTAATTTAAGAGTATTTCTACGTAACAAAAAGAGAAAATGAATTTTTTGTTTACAAAATCAGACTGTTACAAGAGAACTTTTTTTTTGATCAATTTTTTGAAAAACGTCACTACTATGCTATAAAGTACTGTTGTATGTATTATGTAGTCGGTATAGCCTTAAAAGCACTAAAACTATATCTAGTTATATATCTAAGGTCACTGTTTCTGATTGGATAAATGTCGCTGAGTAACTAGTGATATATGTAAAGTAGGAGCAATAGCAATGAAAAATTTAGTTATAAAGCAAAATTGTACTAGTTACTTTACTTTAAAGATATAAAAACAAAATTGATCAAAATAAAACGGGGAATAATTATTTTTAAATATAGTAGTTATTAAATAATAGAAATTAAATAAACACATTAATAAAAATATTTAAAAATTGTACAAGAAATTATATAATAATAATTAAAAATGAGTCTATGCTCATAGATCGGTAATAAATTATAGTTTACTTCCTGGTAAAGGTTTAAATTATTTACTGAAACTCAAACTAACAAGGGAAGGAATGACGATTTAGATCAATAATTTAACAATTTAACGTAGCCACTCAACATGTACAGAGTGGTCCAAATTAGACACTTTTAAAGGTAAACCCCTTTTATCTAAAGGAGATAGACGAAAACTGATGTCGGTGACTGAGACTCATTTTTTATGATAAACTCAATGGTGAAAACTGCATATCGATATCTAGTACCGTTTCAGGTATACAGGATGTTTTTAAAAAATCTGCATTTTGGAAAAATGTTTGTAATTCCTTTCCTATTGAAAATTTTGCACTTTTCACGTGAATGAAGTTACATTTTTTTACAACTAATATTTTAATAGTTATTAACGCAAAAATATATTTTTTAAATGGGATACCCTTTATATTTTTCCTTATCCGAATAGAGCTTTAAATTACCATTCTAAAAATATAGCACACTTTATATTTTGCTTAAATCTACTTCAAAATATAAAGGTTTTCAGTTTTTACGCGAGTTTTAAATGCACATTTTGTGAAGTAGGCTTTGGACGGAGCGGCCATGTGGTTTAATTCAATTGTTTACTCGTAGTTGTCAAATTTTACTTCAGGATCAGTTATTGAATTGTCAAACAGAAAGTTTGAAAATTACGAAAAATGGGATATGATAGTGTGTTTCATACAAACCGAAGAAAATTCGGAGGCGGCAACGCTATCCAGAGAGGCGTCAACCCTTCAAGGATATATTCGCTCGATTGCGATATAACCTAGTTAATAGTGGCCAGTTTGAAAAGAAAAGATCCAAATATTTTGAACATTTCTTATAGAAAATTGTTTTGTTTCAGTTTGCTTTACTCGGAATAAATTGTTTTATTGTTGTTTTGTTTTATTTTCTACATAGTTTAAAGTACTGTAGCATTTAGTAAATTTCATTATAGTTACCATATGACTCTTAGAGTTATTTCTAGGGATTTTTTTTTACGATTTGATTGGTATTGGTAAACAATTGATATTGCCGCTCCGTCCAGAGCTACTTCACAAAATATGCATTTAAAACTCGCGTAAAAACTGAAAACCTTTATGTTTTGAAATAGATTTAAGCAAAATATAAAGTGGGCTATATTTTTAGAATGGTAATTTAAAGTTTTATTCGGATAAATAATATACAGGGTATCCCATTTAAAAAATATATTTTTGGGTTAATAACTATTAAAATATTAGTTTTTTCACTAAAATAGGTGTACTCATAAAAAATTGACAAAAAAAACGACAAAAACGGCCAATTTCTTCCGATCAAAAGGTTCAAATGACATCTATAGCCCCTTTCTGTCAGAATTTTTAGTTTATCTTCTATAAATTTATGATAAAATTGCAAAAATACGCAAAAAAAACAATTTTTCAGTAGTTGCAATATTTTTTCTTTAATGTTATTTGTCGAGACGAGTATTCAAAAAAAAAAGTAGCACTATCCGACAATTTCTGTTTTTGGTCTGTTTTGGTCGTATTCTGACTGGACTATAGGGGTATTTTATGACTAACCATACCGATTTTAAAGCAACGAGACCATTAGTCGACTTAATTCCTTGTATTTTTTTTCTCATTCGTTATATCGTAAACAATAAAATATTCCTAATTCAGGCACTGAAGGTTTAATGAAGGAATTTCAGTTAAATAATTGTTTTCCCTTTTATATATAACACTTCAATATTGAAAGCAAAAATGGGACAATTTAATTTCGCTATTAATATTTAATGAGTCAAGAAACCCATATAAATTGTGTGTACTTTACGATGATTACAACTTCTATACGAACATCGACGAAATTTTCCGAAACCGAAACCGGTTTTTCCAACTTTCAAACACATTTTCCACTGGATGTCTCCACGCAAACTCGTCCGTTTCTCGAATTAGGGATGACTATTTGGACAGGGTGGTAAAACTTCAGCTGTAACTTCAACTAGTACATGTGATATCTTTGTTAGGGTTGTTAGCACAGCAAAAAATTAGAGGTTAAAATATAGGAGCATGCTTTTTTTAGGTATTTCCAATTGACGCATGAAAGTCTATTGACCTTTTTTAGGTGATGTTTGGGGTCTACTTTTGGCTGAACAAATCTTTTTTGTTCTCAGTACTTTCGTTTCTAGTTGGATTGGAGTGTAAATATACTGTTACGTAATTAACTGAGAATGAAATTTACTGCGAATGACTTAATGAATCGAAAGAAAGTTTTGTAAACAGAGAATTATCTGTAGTTAGCATAATAAAGCTACATTCTAGTTTTTCAAATATATATACAAAAGGTAATGCAAAGCTCAAAGCAACATATGCTGCTTTATATTGCGAGAACTAGGTATAATATTTAACTCCCAATTATTCTCAGTACCAATAATTCTATGACTATAAAATTTGATTTTGATTCGTCAACTACGAAAGGATTAATAAAACTTGCAGAAAATACAGATGTCTACATCTTTACTGATCTGGGATATATTCCAATTGATAACAAGTTGATATATTCGAAAAAAATTAAAATTTAAGAACGTATTATCACAGATAAATGGGTAAATCTTTAGCATATACAATGCTAAGATGCGTCTTGAGCTAGGCTACCATAGAACTATTCAAGAGATCACTTACTATATTCGTTTTTCAATAATAAAGTTATAATTATTACGAGTAAAACATAAATAATTGTGTTTATTTGGAATTTGATAGTTATTTGAATGTGTAATATGAATTTGCATATATAGAGGCAGGTAAATGACAGAATATTGGGGCCACATGTCATAAAACTACAAGCTTTTGATTAACAAGTAATTTTTAAAAGGTCTGGCGAAATATTATTATTGATTGTTTTACAAACGTATAATTGTATACCGACGAATGAATTTTTGCAAGTTTACCACTAAATTATTTGTTATTCACTAGTGTAATCGATAAAATAGAGACATGTGTTTTTTTATTAACCATTTTCTCGAAAAATAGGTAGAGAATTTTTCTACTGAAAATTACTTAAAAGTGTCTAAAAGATTTGGCTCCGTAGCTCTCAATATTCAATTTGAATCGCGAATAATTCATTGAATGATTTAGAGTGACAGTGGTACACCTTAAGATTGACCTTAAACATACATTATTTCATCGAATTGACCGTTTAATACACTTACAATAAAAAATCATCTGTGCATAACGTTACATTGGCTAGGTATAGAAGTGCAATACTGTGTTATAGGGGATGTACATAGAATAAGTGCAGAAGTATTACAAACGTTATGTATATACTTAATATTTAAAAGTGTTTCATTTATTATATGAGTGACAATTAGCCTGAAAATGTGTATCATATAGGCTCCAACTCTGTGAAAAAGGGAGCCCGCGCAAAGTGGGAAATAAGTGGAAAAAGTCTAAATTTCAAAACACTTTTAAAAATTACTATTATTAATTTTTTTATTGTACTCTAAAAATTCAAATTTTTTTACCTCGACAAGCTTTTTTTTTCAATAGCGTTCTCAGAAGAATAAAAATGGCCCTGAAAGTAATCCGAACCAAAGATCAATGCTTATACACGATTTTTGTATGAAAATGAACTCTAAATTTCTTATAACGTTTTTCAAATATTCTTCAAGGAACTCGTCAAAATTAAGCAATCATGCAACGAACATAAGTACATTACCGTATAACATATATTATATTATCGATATTTACTTCCATGAAAATGTAAGTATGGTTATAGTTTTAGTTTTTCTTGAGTTTTGAAAAGTCTCGCAACGAGCGAGAAATTAGAGAATTGCTCTAGGCCTAGCGCTACGTCCGAAATTTCACTAAATTTCAAAGCGCTCTAGCGACTAAACCAGTTATCTGACAAAAAAATCTGTAAAATATAATTTGTAGGAAATTTAACGTAGTTTATTTTTATATAGAAATACTTTTCTCGAAAACGGCGTAGTTTTCAAGTTATAAGCGAAACACTGAAAAAAAAGCTTCTGTTGGCCGTTTTTAGCATTTTACTCAAAACGTACAACATTCACGAGGTAGCAAAGTTAAAAATTCGGATTCAGCACTCCAAACAACATAAAGAATAGTTGAGAAAAAACTTCTATATTTTTTTCCTGAAATGACCACTTTTTGCCCCTGTTTACTGGACTATCAACTGAAATCGCATTCGGTGATATTCGGTGGCGTTCTTTACTGGAAATCGTATCTCATAGTACCTTCTATCTAGGCAAACAAGAGGTTCTTTGGAAGCGAGTAGAGCTAGTGTTCAGAACTCAAGCAAAACAAAAGCTATTTTCATACTTTTATGTTCATGAAATCTATAATATAATATATACTCATGTACGCTGCATGACAGGTTTCTTGAATAATAAAAACCATTGAAAAATGTTAAAAGCAATTTAGAGTTCACTATCTTTAAAGAACATAAATACCTTACAAAAATTGTGTGTAAGCGGTGATCTCTGGTTCCTACCTAAAATGTCTTGGTTTGAAATAGTATTCTTACTATATTTTCACATTAGTTCATCCAAATCGACCATACCACCACTCGGCAAAATAATTATATTGCAACGACACCTGTTGAGGAAACGAACTTGTTGGCTGAACTCTTTGCTTCACATTCTACTGTCTATTTCCAAGGAAAAACACCACCTACTATTCCCATAGTGCAGTCAAGGATGCCCGATATTGTCTTCAGACAGCGTATCATAAAACGTATTTTAATGAAGCTAGACACCAAAAAAGCTTCTGGCGCTGACGGAATACCTGCCACAGTTCTCAAAAACTGTGCGAGGGAACTAACACCAGTTTTCTGTAGACTTTTTAACCTATCCTACAGAAAGGAAATATTTCCTTCCTGCTGAAAATGTGTCACAGTTCAGCCGATACCTAAAAAGGCAAGAAGACCTTGCCAAATAACTACCGACCAATCACACTACTTTCAATAATATCGAAAGTCATGGAAAAGGCTATCAATCAGCATCTTCTAAAATATCTTGAAGGATTCAACATTATTAGCGATCATCAAAATGGCTTTCGTAAAAATAGATCAACAGGAAATCTTCTGATTTATGTTGCTGAACCCGACATAGTTATGTCGGGGCACTCCATTCTTCTAACATTGTCACTCAATTTGTTGGGTGTTAATTTGGGAGCAAATATGTCCTGGCATGAACATGTTGTAGGCATAAGAAGGAGAGCTTCTCAAAAGTTGGGAATATTATTTCGAACCAGAAAGCTTTACACTCCGACCAACTATGGAATACTGCTCCGATGTTTGGGGCTCCGCTCCCAAACATACACTGCATTTGTTGGATTCTATTCAGAGAAGAGCTGTTCGTCTGATTGGAGACTCGGAACTGACCGGAGGCCTTGATTCACTGGAACATCGAAGAACGGTTGGAGACTTGAGCTTATTCTACAAGTATTTTCATAGAAAGTGTTCGAAGGAAGTGGCCCTCGTAATTCCTCCCAGAGCGGTGCATGTTAGAAGTACACGTCACGCTAATACTTCACATCCGTATAAGGTTCAGCTTGTTACTCCTCGTACATCGCCTTTCAAGCAGTCTTTTATATGGAGAACATCATCCCTTTGGAATAATTTGCCCAGGACTGTGTTTCCCACCTAGTACAATTTACAGCGATTCAAGAACAGCGTGTAGCGCTTTAGGGACTTCTTCCCTGCAGCACGTGTGTTAGACTCAAAAAAAAAAAAATCCTAGTGACACTAAAATAGTTCGATTAAGCATGAAAATACATTAAAAATTGCACTCATTTTGAAATTATTCAGAAAAATCACGTTTTATGGGTAATAATATTGAATAAATTGGCATAGTAGAGAGCCAGTTGGTCCTATCAACTTGAAAATCATTCTATTCGATTCGGCACATAAAAAATATATTGGATTTGAAAACAAACAAGTAGCTAATATAGCACTTTATGAGGTTTTTTTTCCCATTTTTCGGGTATTTTTCCGTACTGTGCGGCATTGGAATTCCAAGGGTAGTTAACCCTTTATAGGGAGATTTCTATCTACATTACTTTTCATAACAAGTACTACGGAAGTTTTATACTTGCTATAAACAACTTATACATTTGCTTTGTAATTTATATCCTTAACAACTTGTAATTATACGTATTCTATTCTTACATTTATTATCGACAATATTTAAACCCTTGGAAAACAGGTACCAAGTTGGTCTGTCAAGCTGAAAAATAATCTAATTATATTTTTTTTGTTACTAAATATTCTCTGTAAATTAGTTGCTGATCCCTATAAAAAAAATATTATAACTTATGTGATAGTAAACATGACTATAGTACATATTGACCAAATAATTTTAACATACAATTTCATTCAGTTGACTTTGCTCCCTTTACGTATTTTTCTTATGTAATACATATTTAGCATCTTTAAGATTTATTTTCATTAGAAATGGCTGATGTTACGTGCCATTGTTTAAAGTTGATGTCAAGTTTGTTTCTATGAAAAAAGTAAAATACCTCTTTTACTTTAGTTTAAAGTCAGGTTATTAGTGTTCCGTATGGAACACTTATAAGATCACTTCGGTGTTTGTCCGTCTATCTGTCTGTCACACCCGATTTTCTCCAACACTATTTGACATAGAAAGTTTAAATTTGGTGCTAATATAGGAATTAATGGTTTCATCAAAGCCGTGTAGTTTTAAAAATTAATTTTTTTTTACGGGTCTAGCACACGTGGTGCAGGGAAGTCCCTAAAGCGCCCCAGGAGCGGTAAGTGTGCGGAAAAAAGCGATTCACGTTGTTCTTGAATCGCTGTAAATTGTACTCGGTGGGACACACAGCCCTGGGCAAATTATTCCAAAGGGATGATGTTGTCCATATCATTTAATATTTTAAAAAAATAATTATTTAATTTAATAATAATAATTAATTTTGGTTCAGGGGGTTAGTTTTGGGTGGTGAAACCGGAAGTGAAAAAAAAATTTTTTTACTAGGTCATCGAGTGAGGTGTGAAATAAAAGCTTGTAAAAACCCGAGTTCAAATATATATAATGTAATACTTGCGCACACTTTTCTTTATTATTTTTAAAAAGTCGCGAAAAATCGCGGTCCTCCTCTTTATCTCGAAATGTACTGATCAAAAAATTTTGAAAAAATTCTGGAATATTCTCCACGGAGTGTAGATTGAACGAAAATTATCATGAGTGCATTACCCTTAATAATTTATCTGGTATATAAAAAAAAACAAAAATTTCATGGTCATCAGTTTTCAGTAAAGATCGGAAACTAACTTTGTTGAAAACTCATTTGGGGTGTGTTTTCTGAAGTCGCTGATCATTTTATACTTCCGTAACAAAATTGTTTATTTTAAAAGCAATCAACGTATGGAACACTAATTGCGCAAGTTTAACTTGCACTTGACTGGTTATTTGTATTACAACATCAACAAAAGTCTACGCTTACTGAATAATATCCTTGAGTTTCTCAATGCCCTCGGCTGTGGCCACATCAGAAGTGTCGTCAGCAAATTGAATTAATTCTGTGACTGCTAAATGTGATAATAAGTTATTGGCGTGTAGAAGAATTTTTAGAATTTTTTTTTGACAGGTAATCAGTAACATTTTTATCTATTTTTCTCCATTATCTAAGTAGGAGGAAAAACAAGGCACGATGAGATTTAAAAAGTTGTTAGATTATATTGTGGTAATGTTTGTGCATTAATTAATAATATACAAATTAATCCACTGCTCAGCGCATTCCTTTGATTGAAATTAAAATAAGCAAGATAGTTCTTACTTTTTATTTTACTCGTATTTGAGAATATTGGACCTACGCATCAAAATAACGAAATATGCTCTCAAAATTGTTTGATTTTATCAAATAGTAACAATTTGGACATTGTGACCAAACTCTCAAAATTTCTTTCCTGAACAACGAGTTTTTACAATATCCTCAAAAGTGTAATCTAATGAAATGCATAATTTTATCAAATAGAAAAGAATACAAATAATAATATATTTACAATTTTTGCTAATAAATTCAGTCTCAACGCTGTTACAGTACCGAAACGGCTTGTACTACGAAACAGTAAAGCGGCCATTATGCGTCCATGGCTTGGCATGGGCGCATAATAAATTAACTTTTTATGTATCAGCAAGTACTGAACGTCGGAGGGGGTTGTAATTTAGTCCACTGCTTTCTACTGGTTCTTACCTGACTCATGGAAATTTTAAGTAGATGATAGATTTCATGAGAAATAAAAAATAAATAACATACTTAGCCTTCTCTTGGGGATAAAATGTCTATGAAAATTAGATATCAAAATTTTATACCTGCTAACTTTGTTTAGCATCTTATATAAATTATTTCACGAGAAAGCGTGCATCATAGAAATTCAAATTATGTTCATCTTAAATGAAAAATTGCGGGGTTTTAAAGAATAATGTTTTCTTATATAAACCCATGTAAGTTTTTAATTTATGAAGAAACTGAACTTTTATTAAATTCTTGTTTGCAGGAAAAAAACAGTAAATTCGGAACTTGTGCGTTATAAAGACTAAAATTATGCATATAATACAGGACGTGAATAAGTTTCATGCTTTCCTAATATTGCTACTCAGAATATATCACTACTACACCAAACACTTTATTCTTGCACTCGAGGTTCGTTTCACTAACCATGTTAGCTTCATCAGGAGCTATGATTGTATCATCGCTAACATGGTTAGCGAAACGCGCGTCGATTGCAAAAATAAAGTATTGTAGTGATATATACTGAGCAGTGTCATTGTGCCAAAGATTCCACTTTCCCAACATAGTTTCTAATATTGGTCTAATTTTTAGCGTTTCGTATCAAAAACTAAAAAACGTAACACTTATGGAACCACTTAGGTGTCTGTTTGTCTGTCAACTATCTTACAAGAAAGTTGAAATTTGGCACAAATATAAGGAATGGATTGTCCAATCACAGGCATGTAGTCTTAAAAGTAAAATTTTGCGTTAAGGGGTTAGTTTTTGCGGGTGAAATGGGAAGTAAAATTTTTTTTCAAGGTCATCGTGTCAAATGAAAGCTTGTAAGAACACGAGTTTAAAAACATATATAATGGAATACTAGCGCAAACTTTAAAAAGTTGCCAAAAATAGCTGTCCCTCATCCCACCTCTAAGACTATTAATAAAAAAAACTTGAAAAAATCTAGAATATTCTCTATAAGGTGTAGCTTAAATGAAAATTATAATGAGCGCATTCCCTTTGATAAATATATATCTGATATATAAAAACAAAAATCGGAAACGAACTTTGTTTGACATATGGTCAGTCCAAAAAGTTACATCATTATTATAAAAATGTAAACAAAATTAATGTCAAAAAAGTCTCTATACACTTAACTATTACCAATAATAGTTTGACAGAGTTTAACGGAAAATAACAACTTTAGTAGGACCGCCGTTGGCTTTGATAATCTTCTTTAAACTTTATGTCATGCTTGCAACCAGCTCTCTAGTAATTTCTGCTGGCATGTTCTACCATTCGTTCAATATTTTGTTTTCTAATTCTTTTCTATTTGAAACATTATGTTTACGAACCCGCTGTTTAATTCCTCCCATAAATTCTCGAAGGGGGTAACATCGGGTGATTGCGGAGGTGTATGAAGCTGCTGTCGCACATTATAAATCATCCATTCTCGCACCAAGTTGGCGGTATGTTTCGGATCATTGTCCTGTTGAAAAATGTATCTTTTTTCGAGTGCTAATTTTTGGACACTTTCTCTTAAATTGTCTCTCAAAATGTTCAGTAAACATGTTGATCCATGGTACCATTAATAAAATGTAAATTTGCAACCACTCCAGCGGACATGCATCCCTAAAGGAGAACACTGCCACCCCCTTGTCTCACCGTGGAACAAATGTTTTTAATATCGAATGCGAAATTCTTCTTCCCCTAAACTTTAGTTTTGCTATCAGACCCAAAAAGATTAATTTTAGTTTCATCACTCAAGATTACAGATTCCCAAAATTCAGGAGGTTTAGTAACGTATTTCCTAGCAACAGTTAACCGCTTTTTGCGATTAGCTTCCAAAATTAACGGCTTCTTCTTGGCGCCACACCCCTTATAGCCTGCCCTGTGTAAACAATTTCTCACTGTTTGTGAACAAACATTTTTCGAAAATAGTTCCTGTACTTCTTCTTTTAATTTTGGTGCACTTTTCTTGGGATCTATAATTATTAGTCTAACAATACTGGCCTCTTGATGTGGAGTCAGTTTCTTGGGACGATCGGAACGGGGTTGTATGTTATAGGAAACCGTTGATTTATACTAGTTTACAGTATACTGAACAGCAGTATGCGAGACTTTTTAACAATTTTTCCTATATTTCTGTACGATTTTCGATCATTTCATAAATTAGTTATGATCTTTCGGACTTGAAAAGGAATTTCACAAATTCTCTCGCTCATTTTTAATACTACTTGGAAAACCTACTGCAACAAGTTACAGATTATAAAGTATGGTCGAAAATTATTCATTTCGTTTCAGTTTAGCGAGCAATAGATAGCTTGATAAAATACGGCTGATTATAACGTGTTTTTTTTCAATGCAGTTCTTGAGCGTATGGATACTTTTTTACCATTAATTTCGTTTACATTTTTATCTAAATAAAATGTTCCGTAGTAGTTAGTTTTAATACTAATCCTTATTCATTAAGTTTCAAATATTGATTTAACCATATTTTCTCATAGCTCCAATTAATTAATTAAACATAACAGAAAAATGGTACAGAAAGCAGGTGATGTATGGAGACTTTTTGGACTGATTGTATATTTCGTACTTGCTATTCACTGTTTAGATAAAAGTATAAACACATATGCACAGCAAAGAGCTGAGATAATTATCGTGGGTGATTTTAACATAAATTTTGTTACCTCTTTATAGCATTGAGCTTATGCAAATGATAAAAGATACTAGTTCTAGTAAAGACAGAACCTTGATAGACAATGGGTTTCGCAATTTTCCTAATGATATAGAAGTTCATGTTGTAGAAAATTTTTTTAGCAATCACAAACAATTTTGATTCCAAGTCCTAGATATTAATTTTGGAAAACTCATTTGGGGTGTTTTGTGAACTCAGTGATTATTTTATTCCTCCAATAAAAAAATTTACTTTAAAAGCAATCATGATATGCAACACTAATTGCATAAGTCCGACTTGCACTTGGCATTGGCTTGTAATACTATTGCGCTAAGAGTTGATGATTTGTTCCGAATTTTTCTTACATCTAACCCAACATCTGATAATATAATAAAAACATTGAAAATTTTTCTTATTAAGGAGCCAAAAATAATGGAAAGTAGACAGATCTGCCCAGGACTTGATTTAATCAAACTTCATCAATGACAAGCTAGTTAAATATAATTTTAAAGTTAAAATGAAAATTTACGTATACAAATAAGAAGTTAGTTGATTCGAGAAAAATACAAGAAAAGGTAGATCTTTTTATTTGTGCATATGACAGTCAAGGTAGTAGCAAACATTTTTATACCCTGGCAGTTCATATTAACTGATCTAATACAAGACATGAATAAAATTAAATTAACTGAAAATTCTGTGTTTTAATTGTATGTCACTAATAAAAAAACACTATGCTGTGAACCAAATTGAGACACTGATATGTCTCGATTAAGAATTTTCTATACTGAAAATTAATTTAAGGAAGACTGTGTTAATATAAAAATAAAATTTCTAATGCATATAATTAATTTTTGTACATCCGTTTAAAAGTAGACATAAAAAATTAATATACTGTAACTTTGTTGAGTAGTTCAGACACATTATTTTACGAGAACGCGTATATCTTATAAAAACTTAAATTATGTATACTTTATATGAAAAATTGTGGCGATTTCGAAAAATATATAGGAAATATTTCCTGTATATGAAACTATAAAATTTTCTTATTTACTAAAATACTGAGTTCTTATTAAATTCACCATTAAAAGAAAACAGGAAGCAGTTAATTTAGAACTTATACATCTTCTTCTTCTCCTTTCTTATATGGTGTGGTATATAAGTAGGTATACTGCCTGTTTTGTCCTCCTTCCGTCTTCTGATGTGGACGTCCAACATTCCTTCCACCTTTTCGAAGGTCTGCCCCTAGTTCTTCTACCGCAAGGTTTATTGACTTTGCCCCTTTTTACCAGTTTATTGTCGTCCATCTGATCTACGTGTTTCTTCCATTGTTTTCTTCTAGTTCTGGTCCATTTGGATATTTCTTGGATCTTACGTAATTCTAGTAGATCTTTGTTGCGGATTTTTGTTTTGGATAGTTTTTCCATGTATTTCCCTCATCACCTTCATTTCCGTTGTCCTCATCATTTGTGCTGTTTTACATATGTCAGCTCTTGTTTCTAGAGCATATGTGAGGATCGGTCAGAGTATTATCTTATATATTCTTATCATGCTTTCCTCTGTGAGGTATTTATTTTTTTAGACTATAGCCGTCAAGTAACCTGTTATTGGTGATGCCTTCATAGATTGTTGTTTAACTTCCCTGTTGAAGTCTCTGTAGCTTGTTATCATAGTTCCCAGGTTTTTAAAATTATTAACTTGTTCAATAATACTTCCTTGAATCTCGAGCTTGCATCTTAATAATTATTTTGAAGCTACCAAACATTTTGTCTTGGTTGTGTTAATAATCATGTTTAGTTTTCTCGCTTCCAATTTGAAGGCATCATCGGCGTAGCAGATTGTGTATTGCCCATTTTGTATCCTCTAGTTTTTGGAAGATTCTCAACTATTCTATCCATGAGGAGTTTAAGATAAAAGGACTAAGTGAAGTGCCTTGTCTTATTACGGCGTTTATTTTTATTTCCTTAATCAGTATTTGTTTTGTATCATAAAGACCAAAATTGTGCATGACCTGAAAATATTCTATCTTTTGACTTTTGAGGTCATATGACAATTAAGTTGGTGTGGGAAAAACTTTTTATCTTGGCAGTTGGCGTCTTCCGATACAATTAACAACTAATTCAATTGAAAACCTTGTGACGTAATTATAGATTTGTATTCGGAACCTTATATTATATTGTCAGCCAAATTACAACCACCCTTTTTTAAAAGTTACGTACTACCTCGGGCATTACTCTCTTCGACAATAAGAAATGATATTTCAATTCAATAAAATTTTATAATACCATTAAAAATTAAATACTCTTTAATTTTATTTAGTAGTTTATATAAACGACACAGGTACACAAAAAAAAAAAACTCTGTTTTTTAATTGAGACATGTTTTCTTAAGTATTTTTTTATGCTGAATCCAAAAAAAATCATAAAAAAAGACATCCACAGTTAGGTTTTTTTCAGAAACACACTTAAAGTTGCCTAGTAAATTGGAAAAATACGTTTTAATAAATAGAAATCATAAAAGAAAATAAAACGTTATTTGAAGAAAAATTGAAAAGACCAGAAAAGAAAAGAAAAAGTTAATAAATAAAAAAATCCTGATTAAAAAAACGGAAAAAAAGAAAATTAAAAACAGAATTTATAAACGAAAGATTTAATTTTAATTTTATGTAAAACAGTTAAAATAAACAGTAAATAAGTAAACAATTCACTGACATACTCAAATACTCATATACAAACTGACACATTCACTCACTCGCATATCATCATATTTACTCACTCAATCACTTACCAACTAACACACTCGCTCGCTCACTCATTCACATACCCCCATACTCACTCACTTCTACACTCACCCACTCATTTCCTCACTCACTTACTCGCTGGCTCGCTCGCTCATTCTCTCACTACCTCACTCACCTACTCACATTCTTCCATATTCACTCAATCAATCTATCTACAAAATCGACTTCTAAAACTGGCAAGGATAGTTTTGTTCAAAAAAGAAATTCTTGTTTAGCTGTTGCATTTATTTAGTTAAAAAGGCATTTTATCAACCACGTAGCACCCCAAATGTTAAAAGCGAGTTTTTTGTTGAAACTGAACATAAAACTTTATTTTTTGATATGAACTTCAAAAACACTGGAAATAATAGTTTTGTTAAATATTGATAAAAAAAAATTTAATTTAGAAGTTGAAAATATTTATTTTAAACAGCATTTTGCTACGTAGCTTAGGTAAGGGTTTTTTTGTTAAACATGAACAGTAAAACCTAATATTTTTAGTTTTTATAATAAATATAAATTCAGAACATTTAAAAATGTTTTATTCCATAATTTTAGTAATTATATAGTTTTACATTATTAAAATGTATTTTTTCAATTTAACAGTTTTTTGATAATTTTAAGTGTTTTTTGTAGAAAACATCACAGTAGATGTCTTTTTTATGATTTTTTTTTAAATTCAGCATAAAAAAATACTGAAGAAAACATGTGTCTCACTTAAAAGACCGAGAATTTTTTTTGTATACCTGTGTTATTTTACAACATCCCAAACTTTAAATTATCTAGACTTAAAATAAAAATTTACCACTTTTTTTAAGTAAAAAGTAATTAATTTATATGAATTTTAAATTTATTATTTTATTAATGTTAAAGAAAAAATAACAGGTACAGCATAAACACTAAAATTGTGTAAATAAATAAATTACAGAATAGTCTATGCGTGGCAATCAAAATTGTTTAAAATCGCTTTGTGGTTTTACTAAAGAGAAAAGAACTCATAAATATAAAACATGTAAAAATATAATCTTTGAATTTAAATACGTATGTTTAAATCTAAAGAAATCGTGGCTCATATATTCCCGTTTGCATCCCTGGTAGTTTGGCAAAGGGCAAATGTAGGGTTTTGATATAGAGAGGATGTACGCAAAATATTCTGGAGGTACGCTAATTATCTCACGAGTCGCCAAATATAAATTATCCTGTATTAAAATAAGAATTTTAGATAACCGAAACAATACCTGGAGTTTTCAGGTTCACTTTTCATTTACTTCTGTTTTCTTCATAAAAACATCTATTCAAAATACGTATACATGACGTAATAACAACAGGAACTAAACTACATGCTCATTTTTCGACTGAATTATTTACTTTTGTATATTTTTGCTCATAGATCTCTCTACTGGTTTCGACCGCCGAATAGTATCATTAGTCGTTGTGTAACGAATCTAACACCGCAAGGGTGCAATTTACAGAGAATAATGTCACTTTATAAAAAATCCAGTATTGAATTTTAATGGCAGAATGTGACAGCACGTAAATTCTTTATTATCGTCACATAAAATAATATTCGAAATATCCGTATATATATATATATATATATATATATATATATATATATATATATATATATATATATATATATATATATATATATATAAACTTATTAGCTATAACTCTAAAGCTAACAAAAAAGCTGATAATTGACAAAAATCATAGAGAACTTCTTGCCGGATTAGAGAAGTCTTGCTACCTTTGTCATCTGGCAAATTGCTGAAATGTGTGTAGAATTAACAAAATCACTATTCTTGTTAGACCTCCAAATAGCTGAAATACGTTGTTCGCTAATTTTAATTTTTAGCTTTTAATAATTGTTAATTATAATTCTTTTATATTTTAACAATTAAAGAAAAAAGTTGAAACCGATAGTGTGATTGTATATCTATAAAAATAGATTCTGCATTAATAATTGTTAACACTTCAACTCCTGCAATTGATATAGTTCGGATTCTTATTCAACAGAGAACTACCTGTAAATATTTAGTAAGTACAACTGCATGAGAAACTAGATAGAGCAAGTGTGGGAACAGGAGGTAATGCCAAAAGAATGGTCCAAGGTCCTTATAAGTCCACTACACAAAAAAGGGGATAAAATGCTATGCAAAAATTATAGAGGAATAGCTCTGCTAGATACATGCTATAAGATTCTGGCAAAGGCATTGCGGAAGAAATTCAACGGGTTTGCAGAAGAAAGAGTGGGGGAATACCAAGCGGGGTTCCGAAGTAACAGATCCACAACAGATCAGATATTCACTGTTAAAGAAATTCAAACTACGTGTTATGAGCATAAAATAGCGTTACATATCCTGTTTATAGACTTCCGGCAGGCTTATGATAGAATTATAAGAGACAGAATGTATCAAGCATTGTTCCATTTAGAAATACCAACAAAACTAATCAGATTAGTTAAAATGACTCTACAAAAAACCACCAATAAAATAGTGTGGAATGGCCTGGAATCAAAGGATTTTATAGTGGAAAGGGGACTACTACAGGGTGATCCACTGTCTGCGACGTTATTTAACTTAATTTTGGAGAGGATAATAAGAGAGAGCAGCCTAGAGGCTAACAGTACAATTTTTAATAAAGAGCACCAGTGTATAGCATATGCGGATGACTTGACGTTGATAGCAAAGTCTAGCAGAGAACTGGTAAAGAGAATGAAAAAAAAAAATAAGATAGGCAAGTAAGTATGGATTAGAAATCAACTCTGAGAAAAGTATATGATAGCAGGAAGTACAGAAACTAAGAAAGAAAAAGAACTTAATGTAGTGACCCGTGATGGAAGGGAATATAAATTTGAGAGAGTGGATAGATTTATGTATTTGGGGGTACTGCTGGAAGAAAACGGGCATGAGGGGACCGAAATGCAACTATAAATGTGGGAGCCTGAACGCTCTAGTACGTCTCTAGAAAGACAAAACTGAGGATTTATACATCGGTCATAAGACCTACTGTCACCTATGGAAGTGAAACATGGGTAATGAATAAATTGGAGGAAGAGACGCTAGAGAGGTGGGAAAGAAGGATGTTAAGAGTGATCTTCTCACACCCACAGGCTTCATCACCAGCACCATTTTCGGCAGTCTCTCTCTTGTCATACGTTGTACGTGTCCTAACGATCTCATTCTTTGCGCTCTTATAAAAGATGTGATTCTAGGTCCGTCATATAAGTCTTCCAGATTTGTCCGCCTGGTCCACCCTTCCGGTGTATTTCTTCCTCCGTAGATCACTCTTAACATCCTTCTTTCCCACCTCTCTAGCGTCTCTTCCTCCAATTTATTCATTACCCATGTTTCACTTCCATAGGTGACAGTAAGTCTTATGACCGATTTATAAATCCTCAGTTTTGTCTTTCTAGAGACGTACTTTGATTTCATTAGAGCGTTCAGGCTCCCACATTTATAGTTGCATTTCGGTCCCCTCATGCCCGTTTTCTTCCAGCAGTACCCCCAAATACATAAATCTATCCACTCTTTCAAATTTATATTCCCTTCCATCACAGGTCACTACATTAAGTTCTTTTTCTTTCTTAGTTTCTGTACTTTCTGCTATCATATACTTTTCTCAGAGTTGATTTCTAATCCATACTTACTTGCCTATCTTATTTTTTTTTTTTCATTCTCTTTACCAGTTCTCTGCTAGACTTTGCTATCAACGTCAAGTCATCCGCATATGCTATACACTGGTGCTCCTTATTAAAAATTGTACCGTTAGCTTCTAGGCTGCTCTCTCTCTCTTATTATCCTCTCCAAAAAAATAACGTCGCAGACAGTGGGTCACCCTGTCGTAGTCCCCTTTCCACTATAAAATCCTTTGATTCCAGGCCATTCCACACTATTTTATTGGTGGTTTTTTGTAGAGTCATTTTAACTAATCTGATTAGTTTTGTTGGTATTTCTAAATGGAACAATGCTTGATACATTCTGTCTCTTATAATTCTATCATAAGCCTGCCGGAAGTCTATAAACAGGATATGTAACGCTATTTTATGCTCATAACACGTAGTTTGAATTTCTTTAACAGTGAATATCTGATCTGTTGTTGATCTGTTACTTCGGAAGCCCGCTTGGTATTCCCCCACTCTTTCTTCTGCAAACCCGTTCAATCTCTTCCGCAATGCCTTTGCTAAAATCTTATAGCATGTATCTGGCAGAGCTATTCCTCTATAATTTCTGCATAACATTTTATCACCTTTTTTGTATAGTGGACTTATAAGGGCCTTGGACCATTCTTTTGGCATTACCTCCTGTTCCCACACTTGCTCTATCAGTAGAAATAGTTTCTCATGCAGTTGTACTTACTGAATATTTACAGGTAGTTCTCTGTTGAATAGGAATCTGAACTATATCAATTGCAGGAGTTGAAGTGTTAACAATTATTTATTTCAGAATCTATTTTTATAGATATACATTCACACTATCGGTTTCAACTTTTTTCTTTAATTGTTAAAATATAAAAGAATTATAATTAACAATTATTAAAAGCTTAAAACTAAAATTAGCGAACAACGTATTTCAGCTATTTGGAGGTCTAACAAAAAAATAGTGATTTTTTAATTTTACACACATTTCAGCAATTTGCCAGATGATAAAGGTAGCAAGACTTCTCTAATCCGGCAAGAAGTGCTACGGATATTCCGAATATTATTTTCTGTGACGATAATAAAGAATTTACGTGCTGTGACATTCTGCCATTAAAATTCAGTACTGGATTTTTATAAAGTGACATTATTCTCTGTAAATTGCACCCTTGCAGTGTTAGATTCGTTACACGACGACTAATGATACTATTAGGCGGTCGAAACCAGTAGAGAGAGCTATGAGCAAAAATATACAAAAGTAAATAATTCAGTCGAAAAATGAGCATGTAGTTTAGTTCCTGTTGTTATTACGTCATATATACGTATTTTGAATAGATGTTTTTATAAAGAAAACAGAAGTGAATTAAAAGTGAACCTGAAAACTGCAGGTATTGTTCGGTTATCTAAAATTCTTATTTTAATACAGGATAATTTATGTTTGGCGACTCGTGAGATAATTAGCGTACCTCCAGAATATTTTGCGTACATCCTCTCTATATCAAAACCCTACATTTGCCCTTTGCCAAACTACCAGGGATGCAAACGCGAATATATGAGCCACGATTTCTTTAAATTTAAACATACGTATTTAAATTCAAAGATAATATTTTTACATGTTTTATATTTATGAGTTCTTTTCTCTTTAGTAAAACCACAAAGCGATTTTGAACAATTTTGATTGCCACGCATAGACTCTTCTTCTGCAATTTATTTATTTACACAATTTTAGTGTTTATGCTGCACCGGTTATTTTTTTCCTTTAACATAAATAAAATAATAAATTTAAAAATTCATATAAATTAATTACTTATTACTTAAAAAAAGTCGTAAATTTTTATTTTAAGTCTAGATAATTTAAAGTTCGGGATGTTGTAAAATAACACAGGTATACAAAAAAAATTCTCGGTCTTTTAAGTGAGACACATGTTTTTCTTAAGTATTTTTTTATGCTGCATCTAAAAAAAATCATAAAAAATACATCTACTGTGATGTTCTCTACAAAAAACACTTAAAATTACCAGAAAACTATTAAGTTGAAAAAATACATTTTAATAATGTAAAACTATATAATCACTAAAATTGTGGAATAAAACATTTTTAAATGTTCTGAATTTACATTTATCATAAAAACTAAAAATATTAGGTTTTACTGTTCATGTTTAACAAAAAAAAACACGCATATATCACCTTAACTAAGCTACGTAGCAAAATGCTGTTTAAAATAAATATTTGAAACCGCTAAATTAAAATTATTGAACAAAACTATTATTACCAGTGTTTTTGAAGTTCATATCAAAAAATAAAGTTTTATGTTCAGTTTCAACAAAAAAACTCGCTTTTAACATTTGGGGTGCTACGTGGTTGATAAAATGCCTTTTTAACTAAATAAATGGAACAGCTAAACAAGAATTTCTTTTTTGAACAAAACTATCCTTTCTAGTAGTTTTTAAATTTTAAATTCGAATTTAATATCAAAACATAAGGAATAGTATTTAGTGTTTAAAAAAAATATCTGTTTACTATTTAGGAACAAAAGTTTGCAAAATGCAGTTCAGCGTATATCTCTTGACAGTTTTAGAAGTCAATTTTGTGGATAGATTGATTGAGTGAATATGGAGGAATGTGAGTGGGTGAGTGAGGTAGTGAGTGAATGAACGAGCGAGCGAGTGAGTGAGTGAGAGAATGAATGAGTGAGTGTAGAAGTGAATGAGTTAGTATGGGGGCATGTGAATGAGTGAGTCTATGAGTGACTGAGCAAGCGAGTGTGTTATTTGGTAAAAAAGTGATTGAGTGAGTAAGTATGATGATATGTGAGTAAGTGAATGTATCAGTTCGTATGTGAGTATTTGAGTATGTTAGTGATTTGCTTTACTTATTTACTGTTTATTTTAACTGTTTTACATAAAATTAAAATTAAATCTTTCGTTTATAAATTCTGTTTTTAATTTTCTTTTTTTCTGTTTTTTTGAATCAGAATTTTTTTATTTATTAGGGATAACTTTTTCTTTTCTTTTTTGGTCTTTTCAATTTGTCTTCAAATGACTGAATGTTTGGTTTTCTTTTATGAATTATATTTATTAAAATGTATTTTTTTCAATTTAGTAGTTTCCTGGCAACTTTAAGTGTGTTTTCTGAAAAAACCTCACTGTGGATGTATTTTTTTATGATTTTTTTGGATTCAGCATAAAAAAATACTTAAGAAAACATGTGTCTCAATTAAAAGACAGAGATTTTTTTATTTTGTGTCTCTCTCCTCAGCCTATAGTCATCCACTCCCGAATGAAGGCCTCTTCCAATCTTTTCCACGTCGTTCTGTTTAGGGCTGTTTGGATCCAATTTCCCCCCGCAATTTTCTGGATGTTGTCGCGCCACCTTTTTGGAGGTCTTCCAACACTCCTTTTGGTTTGTCTTGGACGCCAGTTGCTGGTCCATCTTTCTGAGCTTTGATGAGCTATATGGCCAGCCCATTGCCATTTGAGTTGAGCTACTCTTCTGAGGACATCTGTCACACGTTCTTCTTCTAATCTCCTCGTTCTGTATCCTGCTAGTTATTTCAGAGCTTTGATTTTCTTTACCAAGTTGTATTTTGTGTCCCAAATAAATATATTCTGATACGTTTTCCAGCGTTTGGTTTCCGATGTTTACCTGAATATTTTCCACACTCATTATTTTTGTTTTATGTAGATTCATCTCGAGTCCGATGCTTAAGGATGCCTGATGCAATTCTTCCAGCATGCTCTGAATTTCTTCCGTTTTATCGCTTATAATCACTATATCGTCTGCGAATCGTAAATGGTTCAGACGCCCACCATCTATATTTATGCCCCTGGATTGCCAATTTAAACTCTTAAAAATGTAGGGGAGATAGTATCGCCCTGACGTATGCCTCTGTTTACCAATATCTTATCTGTCTTTGTATCTTCGTCCAGTGTTATTTGGATGGTCGCGTTTTCGTATATGTGTT
Organism: Pachyrhynchus sulphureomaculatus; assembly: GCA_019049505.1. Classification (NCBI taxonomy): domain Eukaryota; kingdom Metazoa; phylum Arthropoda; class Insecta; order Coleoptera; family Curculionidae; genus Pachyrhynchus; species Pachyrhynchus sulphureomaculatus. The sequence goes on along the minus strand of CM032449.1, from coordinate 36,958,099 downwards.
TGATGAGATTTGAATACCTGGTGTCTACTCTTGCGTTGTCTAGAGCTCTCAATATTGCCCAAGTTTCGACCGAGTCGAAGGCCTTTTTGTAATCTACAAATGCCAGGTGCAATGGTATGTTATATTCTGTGGTCTTCTCTATGAGAGTGCGTACTGTCTGCAAGTGGTCAATCGTACTAAAACCTTTTCGGAAACCTGCTTGTTCTACTGGTTGGTACGAATCCATTTTTTGAGTTAATCTATTTGTTACTATTTTTGTTAGCAATTTGTATAAGTATGATAGTAGACTAATAGGACGGTAGTTTTCTATGTCATTGTTGGAATTCTTTCTTCGGTTATGCATTTGTTGAGTAGGATTCGTACACTCTCTACTAGATATTCTCCTTCCATTTTTAACATTTCAGTGGTGATTTGATCTTCTCCTGGACATTTCTGAGATTTCATTTGGTTGAGCGCTGTTCTTAATTCATTGGTATCTGTTTCAGGAATTTCCTCGGATCCAATATTTTGAATTTTCCGTCTGTTGTACTGATGACCTTGGGACTTGGAACTGCAGAGATGCTTATAGAAGTCCTGAACTATGGCAACAATTTATTGTATACTATTAACTACGGTACCACTGTTGTTCTTCAATTTACTTAATTTCGTTCTTCCATTTGATAGGTGGGATTTTAAAACTTTCATATTTTTGTTGTTTTCAATACCAACTTTGTGTTGTATTCTTTTAGATCTTTTCGAATGTTCTTGTCTATTTCTCTATTTGTTGTCTTATAACTCTCAGCTTCCCTATCTGTTTCTCTTCTTATTTTGATCAGATTTCTAGTAGTTTGGCTAAACTTGCCGATGTTCTTTTGTTTAGCACATATTTGTTTTGTTGCTACTTGTATGCTACTTCTTATGGTTTTACTTAGATCTTCCATTTTCATGTCCTTCAATCTGTTTGTCTCTCTTAGTTTTACGCTTAATGTATCCTGAAATTTTTCTTTATTTTTTGTTAGATTTCCCACTGTAGGATATTTTTGTTTCTTTAGTATTAGTTTGTTTCTTTCGAATTTGATGTTTAGGTATATAGTTGTTCCAACCATTCGATGGTCGCTATTTGTATCGAACCGATTTAAAACGGTAACATCCTGACATTTCTTTTTGTTAATGATTATGTAGTCAATTTCATTTCTAATACTGTCATCGGGGCTACTCTAAGTCCATCTTCTCTTTTCAGGTTTTTTGAAGAATGAATTCATGCAGTAAAGTTGTTCATTTCTGCAATAGTCGACAAGCTTTTCACCTCTGGCATTTCTATCCCCCACTCCGAATTTGCCGATATTTATGGTATCTTGGTTTGTATTTTTGCCAATTTTGGCATTGAAATCTCCCATAATAATCATATATTTCGCATTTTCATTTATTTTTGCTGTTGATATATCTTCATATAGCTGTTCTACTGCTTCGTCGTCAGATGTGCTGGTTGGAGCATATACCTGTATCACTTGCATGTTATACCTTTTGTTGATTTGTATAGTAACGTAGATGACTCTATCTGATACGGCTGTCATTTTTATGATTTGATGTTTCAATCGTTTATTCACCAATAGGGCGACTCCACCTATGTGGTCATTTGTTTCCGAATTATTCCGGTATAACAGATGACCTGACTTCAGATATGTAGCTTGTTCCCCTTTAAGTCTTGTTTCGCCTCAATCCCAAGATGTCCCATTTTATGTGTCGGAGTTCCTCTTCTAATCTCTCCATGTGTTGTTGCGATCTTAATGTTCTTATGTTGTAAGTAGCAATCCAGTGTTTGTTATTTTTCCTTTGATAGTTTTGGTTTAGGTTCGAATTTTTGCCTCCCCCAGAATCCGCGAGGCTGACTGAAGTTTCAGTGCAAGATTCTGACCCATTGGCTCTACTTGCCTGTGGTATTTCTGTTTTAGAATTCGACATTTCCATGTTTTGGAAGGTTTTAGCACTTAAAACGCCACGCTTGCTAGGCGGGTTGGCGAGTTGGATAGGATAAAATAGGAATGGGATAGTGAGGTGATTTGACAGGATTTAAGTTAGGTATGGACATGATTCCCCTCGGATAGGATGTTGGGGAGATCATGAGCTCACGTATGGCAGGTTTGCTAAACCTGTAGTAGATCTGTTTCTCATCGGGATCATGAGAAAGTATCCACCCGCTACCTGTGTCATTTGTATAAACTACTAAATAAAGTTAAACAGTATTTAATTTTCAATGGTATTATAAAATTTTATTGAATTGAAACATCATTTCTTATGGTCCAAGAGAGTAATGCCCGAGGCAGTACGTAACTTTTAAAAAAGGGTGTTTGTAATTTAGCTGTCAATATAATATAAGGTTTCGATTACGGCTCTATAATTACGTCACAAGGTTTTCAATTGAATTAGTTGTTAATTGTATCGGAAGACGCCAACTGCCAAGGTAAAAAGTTTTTTTCCACACCAACTTAATTATCATATACTTATATAACATGATCTACTTTTTTCGTGTAATTTCCCTCACATCAACGTAAGAGCAACTTCGTAAAAGATAGATTATGTTCAGGTCATGCACAATTTTGGTCTTTATGATACAAAACAAATATAAAATTGGGACATCTACTGAGCAAGGAAATAAAAATAAACGCCGAAATAAGACAAAGCAATTCACTTAGTCCCTTTATCTTCGTCTTCGTCATCGACAGAATAGTCGAGAGTCTTCCAAAAACTAGAGGATACAAAATGGGCAATACACAATCTGCTACGCCGATGATGCAGTCCTTCATCTCCGATTCTGAGGACAACCTGCAGGAGATGCCTTCAAATTGGAAGCGAGAAAACTAAACATCATTATTAACACAACTAAGACAAAATGTTTGGTAGCTTCAAAAGAATTATTAAGATGCAAGCTGGAGATCCAAGGAAGTATTATTGAACAGGTTAATAATTTTAAAAACCAAGAAACAATGATAACAAGCTACAGAGACTCAAACAGAGAAGTAAAACAACAGTCTATGAAGGCATCACCAATAGCAGGCTGCTTGACGGCTATAGTCTAGAAAAATAAATACCTCACAGTGGAAAGCAAAATAAGAATATATAATATAATTATAATTATGGTAGTGCTTCCTACTATCTCCCTTTTTAAAAGAATGGTATATTCTTTCAGAGGGTATTCTGACTTATGAAAGTTCTTTTCTGTATCTTCTAGGACCTGAAAATGATGTACGATTTGGCATCACACCTTGATATTAGGATAAAACTACAGTTATTAAGAACTTTAACTTGTTCCCTTTGCAATCCTACGGGCTATCTCTAAGTTAAACGTCGTTTTGGTTTTATATATATATATATATATATATATATATATATATATATTATATATATATATATATATATATATATATATATATATATATATATATATATATATATATATATATATATAAAGTTTTAATAATATCTACACCGAAGTGAGAAACCAACACGCAAATGTTGCCAAGACAGCGATATACTTCAATAAGATATTATGGCGGAAACCTAAGCCGAAACATCAATAATAATAGAAATGCGTTAAATAGTAGGAATAAAAATAGGGAGCAGAATAGTAGGAAAGACACGAATAGATAGAGAGAAGGGACAAGATTAGCGCTAAACAGAATAATAAAATGGAACAAATCTACAGATAGAATAACAAAATAAAGAATAGCTTGAATCACAAGAGGCAGGTAATTAGTAGAAGAAAGTAATACGAATAAACTTCGAAAATGTTAGCATAGTAACCTACTAATGTAAGAAAAGCAAAGATGTTAATAAACAAACGAACACAATAAAATTAAAGCGTTTATTTTTAAAAGCAATAGAAAATGATTTAAGAAAAATCAAGTTTAGTATTTATTTGGGACACTATCCTAAGTAAGCTATTTTTTGAGATTAGGGCAAAAAATGTTTACTGAAAATTAACAAATAACAAATAAAGTAATAGTTTGTTCGATTTTTGTGGAATTCTACCGATACTTGAACAAATTCGCAAAGTTTAAGTATTATATGTAACCAAAATTTAAAGTATTTCTTTATATGGGTGTGTGCAGAAATATTTTAAAAAAGTAAACTAAACATATAATAAATGAATATCTTGTATTTGATAAAAAATAATTTTTTGCTAAGGTTTCCTTTTTATTATGATTACTCGTATGCCATGATGTTCATTTCGACAACAGTGTTTTTTTCTCGGATGGTTTATGATAACTACATATTTCGAACTCAACTTCACTGTTGTAAATACACATATAAATACAGGGAACTAACAATAGGTTAATAACGGTAAAGGTTCAATAATGGTAAATTATTAATGTCTAAAGGGTCTTTAAGAAGGATGCCCTGATTGTTAAGTTAATTTCTCTCAAGAAATTATATGTAATTAGGTCTGGTGTCTTTGTTTTCTGAATGGAGTATTTGAAATTTAGATCGAAATCATGATTTTCAACATTCAGAAAATTAAATGTTTTGTCCGTTTTAGGATTATTACAAGTTCTAAAATATTTATTAATCCTTGATTTTCCGTTTATTGACATATTTTATTACATGGTGCACAATTTATTTGAAAAACTCTTGATTCTTGCTTTTTTTATTATTTTTTCTATCAATTAAGAATGAATTTCCAGTATATATATATATATATATATATATATATATATATATATATATATATATATATATATATATATATATATACAGTACAATCCCGATTATCCGAATCGCGATTATCTGAAATCCGGCTTATCCGAAACAAACTTTAAAAAGCAAATTGTATTCCTATTAAACGAAAAAATCCCCATTATTCGAAACAGACGATGAGTGGTTTCCTTAATGCCGCTGTCTATGTTTTGGTTAGTCGACGAGTGTTATAACTTATTCATTACGTTTATTATTATCGCAGAGGTAATAGTTTCGTTTTAATAGATATTTTACAAAATGGAGCATCATAATAATAAGGGTAAAGGTGTTGATATTACTTTAAGAGAGAAACTTGAAGCAATTTAACGTTTAGATAATGGTGAACTTCTTAAAAAATATAGCGAAGGATTTAGATGTAGCCGTGAGTACTGTTTCAGAGTGGAGAAAAAATCGCGAAAAACTTGAAAAATGGTGTAGTGTTTTGTCATCGCTCACACAAGCACGAAAAAGTATGAAAAACGGTGAATACTAAAAAGTGGATGATTCTTTATTTTTATGGTTTACACAGAATCGAGAACGTGGAATACCAATTTTAAAACATAAGGCAGTGAGTCTAAGCAAAGAGTTGCCGGTTATTGAAGCGCCTGAAAATTTTTCTGCAAGTGGCGGATGGCTAGACAGGTGGAAACAAAGACATGGTGTACGTCAACTGAAAGTTTGTGGAGAAAGATTGTCGGCTGATGTATTTGCTGCAAAAAAATTTGCAGAGAATTTTGAGCAGCTTATGAAAGAACATGGTTTACAACCAGTCCAAATCTATAATTGTGATGAAACAGGCTTGAACTACAAAATGTTGCCGTCAAATACCTTAGCTTCAAAAAACGGAAGCTGGAGCACCTATAGTTACAAACATAGCAAAGAACGTATTACTGTTTTTGCATGCAGTAATGCTTCTGGAAGACACAAGCTTCTATTATTATGTATTGGTAAATCCGCAAATCCACGAACCTTTAAGAATATTCGTCACAATGCTTTTCCTGTTTTGGATAAACGCGACTGTATTTAAAGACTGTTTTTTTGGAGATTTTGTTTCCAAAGTGGAACTTTTTTTTTAAAAGAATATGGATATCCTAAAAAATGTATTCTGTTACTAGATAACGTTACCACTCATCCAAGTGCGGAGCAACTTAAAAGTGGGGAAATAAAAGCAATGTTTTTGCCTCCTGCTGTAACTTCTCTCATTCAGCCTATCGATCAGGGTGTACTGGAAAATAACGCAATTGCAGGCGTTTGTTATTGGAGCACATTTTAAGAAGTAGATGAAGGTAGCAATCTTACTGATTATCTAAAAAAGATAAATTTGAAAAATGTTATATATTGGATAGCTTCATCCTGGAATCAAGTAAAGAGTAGTACTCTGGAAAAATCTTGGTCAAAATTGATTCCACAAGAGGAGAGACATTACTCAGAGGCAGAAATAGAAGATAATGAAAGTTTACAACAAATTATTACAATAATATCAGGATGTGAAAGTGTAACGGAAACCGATGTTTGTGAATGGTTACACAGTGATAGCGTGGAAGATGAAATGACTGACCAAGAATTAATTAAAAGTGTATGCAAAAATGCTAATAAAATAGACAGTGATGGCGATGATGATAACGAAGTAGAAGCCACTGACAATATTCCCATAAAAATGTCACGTTCAGAAGGACTTGAAGCCCTAGAAAAAGCGTTAACTTATGTAGAAAACCAAGAAAATGCAACCGCCGCGGACGTTTTGCTTATCAAACGTTAGAGAGACCTTGCAGCCAAAAACAGAACTAATGCAAAACGAGTGCAGTTAAAAATTACCTCACCATAAGGTTAAAGTTAAGTATGAAACTGTTTTATTTTCGATTTCCCGTACATACACATAAAATAAGTAAACTAATTGTTCTATTCTTTGTTTTAATAAATACCTATGTACGTAACAGCATATCGTATAAATGCTTTTAAGCCAATCTGCAATGTTGTATTCATTCTAAACTTCAATTTTATAAAAAAATTTCGGATTATCCGAAATTTCGATTATCTGAAATCACTTTGGTCAATATTATTTCGGATATTCGAGATTCTACTGTATATATATATATATATATATATATATATATATATATATATATATACATATATATATATATATGTATATATATATATATATATATATATATATATATATATATATATATATATATATGTATATATATATATATATATATATATATATATATATATATATATATATATATATATATATATATGTATATATATATGTATATATATGTATATATATGTATATATATATATATATATATATATATATATATATATATATATATATATATATATATATATATATATATATATATATTTAAGACAAGTTTAGTTTTGGTTTACGTTTCTGTTTATTGTATTTAAACCATCATCAGAACTACAAAAAAAATATTTAATGTTCTTATTTAAGATGTAAAAGAGATGTTTATTATTAATGTTATTTTATACAAGAATATATATAAATAAATTAATGTTTATAGTTATCCTACCTTATGTCTAGATGGATCTTTTGACATTAAATTATTTTATTTACATTTTAACACACTTTTACAGTTTTCGTTATACTAAATTTAGAAGTACTACTCAGTATATATCACCACTACACCAAACACTTTATTTTTGCCCTCGACGCGCGTTTCGCTAACCATGTTAGCTTCATCAGGAACGATGATTGACTAAAGCTAAACTACAAATCTACCCTATTTATACTTAGCCTAACCCTAGAATTACTCAAGCGGAACTAATGACATAGGCAAGGCCATCAGTTCCGGTCAAGTAACCAGTAGAGGGGACTATAAGGAATAGGCCCTCTGTCTTTATTTAAACTACTTTTACATTTTATGATTTCCATACTTTCGTATGCGTTCAACAATCTCCTATCAGATACATTTTTTATTAATCTTAGATTATCTAATGTTACAGTATGATCAGCTTCAAGGGCATGTTCGGCAATGCTAGACTTTTCTGTTCTATTGTATCTTAAGTGTGCTAAATGTTCTTTAAATCGTGTTTTAATTGACCTTTTAGTTTGCCCAACATACTTTTTGTCACAATCATTACAACTAATTTCATAAATTCCACTTTTCTCACAATTAGGGATCTTATCTTTGGGATTTCCTAAGATATGCCTCAGATTGTCTGATGACATATAGACTAAGGTGAGGCCTACCTTATTAAATACCTTATTGAGTCCCTTGCTATATTTCGGATTATATGGTATGGAGACATACTTGGTGTTATTTTCTTCGCGTGTAAAAAAGGTGGAATTCTGAATATTAAACCTAAATTTATGTCTATTTATTAGCTTATTTACTAAGTCATCGTCATAACCATTAACTCTAGTTATATTTCTAATACGATTCCTTTCTTTATTAAAGTTTACTCTATTCAGAGGGAAAGTGACCAAACGATGAACTAAAAAATGTAATGAGGCTAATTTATGTTGTTTGCAATGAAATGAATCATTAGGAATATATCTATCTGTTACTGTGTCCTTCCTATAGATATCAAATTCTAATCTATTATTATTTTTAATAATTAAAATATCTAGAAAAGGCAATTGTCCTTTGTTCTCAATTTCTTACGTGAATTTAATGGAATCATACCGGCTATTTAATTTAGTAAATTTAGAAGGTTCAAATATTTTATTTTATTACTTACGCAGGTAAAATGGGTAAATCCAAAGTTTATTTATTCGTTTTATATTGTCATTACTTTGATTGTTATTGGTTTAATAATTATGTTTTATTAGGTAATTATTTCATTGTATACTATACTCAAGTTTTTCGTGTCATTTCGATAATTTACGGTATTTTTTGTTCTTCGTATATGTATCATTCCTTTTATGTTGCGAAACAGGTATATCATGATCGAATCGCTTGTAAATCTTAATAAGGAATCACATCATATTTGCGAATTACATAGGATTTTTAAGTGATTTTTGCAACTATAAACGCCGTTCCTCGCCGCCATTTTAAAATTTTTATTTATGTCATTAAGAATTCGAAAGCAGATACATGATGCTTTCATTTGAAACCATCTGCTATTTTAGATATTTTTTCTAATTTTGTGGAGGTAGGGGCCCGGTTGAGAAAGAATGACCCATATATATATATATATATATATATATATATATACATATATATATATATATATATATATATATATATATATATATATATATACATATATATATATATATATATATATATATATATATATATATATATATATATATATATATATATATATATATGTCAACAAGTAAGAAATGCGGATTTTTTTTCTGAAAAACCATGTTAAATTCGGAAGAATGATAAAAAGTATGCTCCATCGCTTGTTATACATTTTTCCCATCTTTCGGGCAATTTGTGAATACCACGCCAGTAAAAATCTTCCCCTTTTGCTGCAAACCATTCATCGAGCCATTTTTTCACATCTTCGTACGAACC
>CM032449.1:36928878-36943878 GCA_019049505.1 Pachyrhynchus sulphureomaculatus | reverse complement strand
ATCATCCGTCACATTCACATGTAGCCATGTCTCACTGACCGCCACAACATCAAAACTATTTGTCGCTACAATATCTACAAATTCATCAAATCCAGTAAATATAGATCTTAAATTTAAATGAGCTACACTAAAGACTGATGAATTACTTTCCCCATTCATTTCACTAACTCTTGAGATTCACACAAATAGTCAATCTTTTTATTTTCAATTTCCATCATTTTAAGAAAAATAGGACAAAGCCGATCCAATGAACTGTGATGAAAGTCAGCATTACGATTCTCACCTTTTGAAACTTTAGTGCAGTTTACACATTTTTTAGTCCCGGATTGACAGTCTTTGTAAGAATGGTCTTCAGATGAACAAATAGAACAGACTCCATGGGACTTACAATCTTTGGCAAAATGACCAAAATCCATACAGTTATAACACTGCAAAATGCTAACATGGTTAAAGACCAGGCATCTCGACCAACCAATACAAATTTTATTATTTTTTTTTAGGAGCACATTATGTGTTTTTGGATCCGTCTCTAATAGAAGATCCACTTTGCCATGCTTATTTCTACACTTTTTTAGAATTTTTATGTGCGTACGACCGTCATTAATTAAATTATTACACTGAACAATCTCCTTCACTATGTCCTCATCAGCATCTTCAGGATCAACATCGTCCTTGTTTATATTGATAATCTTCAACTTTGGATTTTTTAAACGGGGCTCTTCAACAACGTATTTTTCACCAAGTTTGTCCTTCAACCGCGATTTAAGAGTACCGATTTGTTTCTTATCCTCGCAACCAATCACTACTTTACCATCATAACCCTCTCTAAATGTTGACACACTAAGACCAGACGGATCTACATGACTACGTATATATTTCTTTGTAATGGAGCCGGCTTGTTTTTGTTTCGGTTTCACTATCACTATAGATTCTGCCTTTCCCTGACCAAGAGCCTCAGCATATGATTTAGGTTGCTTGACAACTGCGTTACGTCTTTCCAGTGAAGAACTTTGAATGAACTTTAGATCACCTTTTATTTCTTCTAACATGCTAACAATGAGCGGAATTTGCTTCGCTATTAATAGACAGTTGTCACACAAAAAAGACCAACAGGCGCTTCTGCAAGGGCATACACTTGGATTCAGACGGAGCCAAGCGTGTACAAGCCTTATGAACATGACTACAGCAAATATCACACTGATAAAACATATCTTTATGTAATATCTCTTGCTGACATTTATAGCATTGCAAAGGAGGATCACTCACCTCGCCCGCATCCTCATCCTCGTCATCCGCCATTACACTCCACGTGCTGAATCTACCAATTTTTGCAGCAACACAATATATGGAACAGACTATGTGTTCCTCAAATACGATGAGCGCACCAAGCAAATCTCACCGAACACGCCGGGTGGGACGCACTATACAGGTCTTTTTTGTAGACAGTACTATATGTGTCTGCACTAATCACGCAAAAAATTTCTTGTCGAAAATGAAACACTAATTATTATTATTTTTTTTTATTTTTTACTTCAGACAGTTCACTCGGTTTTAATAATTCTTCAATGTTAAACAGTAAATTTTACGTGAAAGTCCTCGAAAGGCTGAGGAAAAGAATGCAACGCGGTGTCCGGTGTTTACTGGTCCACAGTTTGTTCTAAACTATATATATATATATATATATATATATATATATATATATATATATATATATATATATATATATATATATTATTACTCTTTTACTTGATGAGGAAGATGAATCAAAAGCAGTACGTGGGTTTTGTAGCCTAAAAATGACGCAAGGTTTAGGAAAAGAAGCTAGTACATCTTTATGAAAACATTTAAAATTTAAACATTCCATTAGTTTGGTCAATAAAAATAAGAACGAAGCAGAATCATCAACCCTCTGGGAATTTAAAACAAGTTAATATTATAAAATATTTTGGGATAACCAAACAGTGGAATATAAATGATCCTAAGCTAAACTTGTGCACACGGAAATGGAGATAATAGCCTTGGGCAACCAGCTTTTTTCGTTTGTAGAAAATATAGGTGAGCATAAAAATGAAACGTTATCGTATTAGGGTTATTTTGTCTTAAAGTCTGACTTTCTGATGCCGAGGCTTTATGAGATTGGTATAAATGATAAGGATAAGAATAAGACAACTATAGTGTAAGAAATCTGTTGAGATCAAAATTAATAAGGATATTTCAACAAAATCTTTCAGTGTCTTAAAGGGTGCTTGCAGGGGTACATATTGTTGCCAGTATTATTTAATATCTACGTAGAGAAAATATTTCAACTTCCTCTAGAAGATGAATGCAGAGGGATAAAAGTTAAGGAAAAGCCTATAAATATTCGGTATGCACACCATACCGCAATAGTTGTCAATAACATGGAAGATCTGCAAATTCTAATTAATGAGCTGAGTGACATTGGCGAGAAGTATGGTCTACGTATAAATATTGGGAAAATCAAAATGATAGTGATTAGTAGGCTCCCTTAAGAGGATGCATCTGAATTTATAAAAGATCAAGAGATAGAACGACCGATGGGATTGTGATGGGGAGGTTAAACTGCAGATTGGCATGGCAAAGGATACCTTTCTAAAGTTGAAAAATATGCTGCTTCAAAGACAATTGTCATTCGCTCTGTGCCTACGAGTAATGAAATGCTATGTCTGGCAAGTCCTCTTATATGGTGTAGAGACATGGTCATTAAAAGTGAGATCACTGAATTGTATCAAAGCTTTCGATCTATGGATACTGAGACGATTACTACGAATTTCTTGGACAGAACACCTAACCAATGAAGAAGTGCATCAAAGCCCCGGGGTGAAGAGGCAACTACTTAATATCGTAAAACAAAGAAAGGTGTGTTATTTGGGACATATACTAAGAAGTGACCGTTACTCGATTCCAAAACTTATTCTTCAGGGAAAAATGGAGGGTCGGCGAGGACTCGATAGAAAGCAGCACTCGTGGCTCCGGAATATCAGGGACTGGTGTGGAGTTCCGGACGCTAGGTCCATTTTTCAACTAGCAGACAATAACAGCCCCAATATAAACTGAAGAAATTGTTATTTACCTTTGTACACTAAAATTATATAACTTTAAGGATAAAGGTAACAATAAATTATTTTGCAAACAATTTTCTTCCTCTTTCTTTATCAAAAAAATAAACTAGAAAATATTTTACTACTTAAAAAATAAAAACGCAAAAATTTTAAATATTTATCTCTTTAAGGTTCAAGGCGCGAAACATAAATTCCAAGCGGGCCATTTTTTAACCAAAACGTATTTCCCGAAATATCAGAAAAATGCCAGATTCCAATTGCTGATTTACTATCAGATGCTGATTTATTTTCCTTTAGAAAAGATATGTGGACATCTGAAGTAAATAACAAGAGCTTTATAAGTTTTAACGGTACATTGGCTAAAGTCGCCTATACACGATCAAGTAAGTTGCTCCAACCAGTTTGTCATGCAAGTTGGTCAAATACTCGTAAGTTCGACGGTACAAGTTCAGCCCACAAGTTCAAGTAAAATGGACAGACGGACAAACTTCTCATCAGGGTGCTCCAGTTGCCAGTGAAGTGTGTACTACGCCGGATATTGTGATTTATTGTTGTATTATTATTTGTTGTTTTTATTGCATTTCCATGATGGATATAAACCATTTATTATATTTGTACGGACTGTTAGTGAAAGAGAAGAAGATTAAAAGGAAATCAAACAGATCAAAGTGGAGCAGAGAGTGGTTATTTAAAAGAGTACATTATTGTCGCATTAATTTACTAAACGAATTGAGGTGTGAGCCTCAAAATTGGCTTAACTATATGAGGATGGACGAAGATACTTACTTATTATTGCCCTCCGTTGTTTCGCCAAAAATAATAAAAAAAAACATGACATAACGAGAACTATAAGTTGGTGAGTTGGGTGGTTTGTAGGCTGGATAATGTCTTACACTATCAAACTTACTTATCAAGCCGTCAGTCTTTCAACTACTTTCTTAACAAATTCAGAAAATCGTCCAACTCGTCATCAAACCATCCAACTCACCAATTTCCGCGCCCACACCGTCAAACTTACTTGATCAACTGGCTTGACAAACCAAGTAGAACGAACTTACTTGATCACGTGTAGAAGCTATAACTAAAGATTTTAAACCAAAACATTGTGTTCTTAATATCAGGGACCTAGATGGTAACCACACCAGCGAAAACATTAAGAGTACCTTAAATAAGATACAGAAAACAGTACAAACCACACAAGAATCCACTTTTATACTAGAGACAGTGGAGCTGATATTAAAAAAGCTACAAGAGACTTAGAAGTAGGTAAAGAATCATGTTTCATACATACCGAACAACTGTAGTAATTGACTCTCTAAAAGTGTGAAGGTCTGTCTTGGACGTTATAAGTGTCGAAAGAAGGATCACTCATCTCCTTCCAGACTGAAATTAGAACAAATCTAGAGGGATTTGAACATTGGAGTAAAGAAAATGGTACAAGATACATGTTGCAATTTCACATATTTTCACGTTAACGAAAATTATTTTTTTTTTTAAATAATGGTTTCGCGATTCTTTCTCAGACGTGATAAAATTTTTTTTTTAAAATGACCGAAAAACGGTATTTGTTGTTATTTGATTAATAAACAAATGTAAAGAAACCGTTACAATGGCTTCAAAAAAATTGTTTTAGTGGCATCGGAAAGCTGGCGTCGAAATCTAAATTTGGAATAAAAAGATCCGTTTTGGACCAAATGGCATGAAATGGCGGACAATTCAAATTTTAAATCTATCTATCTAATTAGCCTCAAACATCCATTTTCGAACGTAGGTCTCCCCTTGTCTTTTCCATTGCTCTCTGTTATGAGCGATTTGCATCCATCCCTGTCCAGCGTGTTTCTTCAGGTCGTCCGTCCACCTCATTTGTGGCCTACCTCGTTTTCGTTTATGCTCCCAGGGTCTCCGCTGCAGGATCTTTTTATTCCATCTATCGTCTTTTTGTCGTAAAGTGTGACCGGCAAATTTCCATTTAAGCTTGGCTATCTATGTTGACACATCGCTTACTTTTTTTCTGGTTCTTATCCATGTACTTTTCTTTTTGTCCTTGAGGTTGGTGCCTAGCATTTGTCTCTCCATTGCTCTTTGTGTCCTCGCTATTCTATCGATATTTTGTTTTGTAAACGTTCATGTTTGGAAACCATATGTAAGGACAGGTAATATATATTGATCGAAGACCTTAGTTCTCAGGTACTTCGGATAGTTCCTGTTTTTTAGGATGTATGAGAGTTTGCTAAGTGACATCCATGCCAGTCTTTTTCTTTTTTTTAGTTCCTCTGTCTGGTTTTCTTTATTTAGTTTCATTATTTTACTCAAGTATATATATATATATATATATATATATATATATATATATATATATATATATATATATATATATATATATATATATATATATATATATATATATATTCCGTGACTTCTTCTATTTTCTTTTGTGCAACTGTGATGTTTAGTTCTTCCATCTGGTTGGTCATGATCTTTGTTTTATCAAACTTTATTTTTAAACCTATCTTTGACGTCTCGGTTTCTAGTTCATCATCTTTTGCAATTTGCGTTTTTCTGTTATTAATACAGTCGTCCGCGTATCTTAGGTGATTTAGTGTGATTTATTTTGATTCCATATTTGTCCCACTGCATATTCTTAACGTCCTCCAGGGCCTGGTTAAACAGCTTTGGCGACATATCTCCCTGTCTGACACCTCTCCCCACTTTTATTGGTTTAATAACGTGATCTTCTGTTATTCTAATGGTGAAACTTGCATTGTGATATATGTTTATTAGTAGATCTGTATATCTGTAGTCAATTCTACCATTCTGTAATGCATGTTTAACTGCCCAGTGTTCTACACTATCGAAGGCTTTTTCAAAGTCGATGAATGCCATATTCAATGGGATCTGGTATTCTGTGGCTTTTTCAATTAATATTTCCATTGTCACTCCTTCTAAATTCGGCTTGTTCTCTTGTCTGGTAGCTGTCGAGCTTAGTAGATAGTCTATTTGTCAGGATTTTCGTTAGTAATTTATACATAGTATTAAGCAATGTTATTGGTCTGTAGTTTTTCAAATCTTTTCGGTATCCTTTCTTAAACAATAATATAGTTATGGCTTCTTCCCAGCTAATTGGTATCTGCTTTTAAATAACAAATTTAATTGTGCCGACTGAGTTCAATATTTTTATGTTAATATTCCAGGGTATTTTTATTATAATAAAAGGCATATTTTCTGAAAGTTTCAAGTCGATCAGTTCACTTAGTTGACCTGTAAAATAAAATGAAAAAAGAAACAGTTCTTTGCATGCTTTTTCAGTTTTGTAGGTTATGTACGCACTTGAGCGACTTAAAACTAATAAGGGTTTGTTGGAAATTTCATTACGAAGAGTTTGGTTTTTTTTTGTCTCGATCTGACTTATATAACCGGAGTTATTCACATTTTAAGCTCAAAAAACGCGTTTTGAAAACTTAAATTCTTTATAAACAAAAGCGCATAAGTTTATCGAGGACTAAACTTAGGACAATACTCTTGATGATACCCAGAGACGATAAAATCATAATATTGCTGTATCTAGACAGTAGAGTTTTAAATGCTTTTTTTACTGCACTAGAATGAGAGATTGGGAGTTGCGTTCCAGTTTTCATTTTTTTTTCATCTTAATCACAGTCTAATGGATAATAACAGATTTGTACATATGATGTGGGACTAGGCCTCTTGTCAGTTAATAAGCATCATTTAAATTATTATGTCAAGGAAAATCTAATTAAGGAAAATTTAATCCCAAAACTGTGTATTTTACAATGTATGTTTTGGACCCTAATATTAAATTAATTATTTTGGGTTTAGACCAAGGCAAAAACTTTCACTTTAATCTCAATTAGACCATGTGATATCTTTATCAGAGTAGTTGGCTTGGTCAGCGATGAAAAAACAGTAAAACAATGGCTTATAAATATTAAAAATCTATAAGGTGATGCAATTATAATTTATATAAGACCCTAGGAAGAACATTTGAAGTTCTATTTGATGAAGATTGTCACTTAAAATATGTAAATAAATTTTTAGTGGGACTAAATAATTTTATTAATAAAAAAAAAAAAAATTTAATATTTTTAAATAAGTTATTAATTTAATGCTGAATACGGCGATTATGGCTGATAACTTAAAGGGTCTACAACATATTATGATAAAAATAAACGAACTTAAAAATCGATATAGCCTTGAACTTAATATAGTGAAACAAAGTATATGGTACAAGTGTCCGGTTCGTGCTACCTTGTTGATGGTTAACAATCAACAAATACAAAAAACTCCATAATATTTATATCTAGGTACCATGATAAACGAACAGTAGGATCATTCGCAGGAAATTTGTTGCCG
The DNA here is from genome assembly GCA_019049505.1 of Pachyrhynchus sulphureomaculatus. Taxonomy (NCBI): domain Eukaryota; kingdom Metazoa; phylum Arthropoda; class Insecta; order Coleoptera; family Curculionidae; genus Pachyrhynchus; species Pachyrhynchus sulphureomaculatus. The sequence goes on along the minus strand of CM032449.1, from coordinate 36,936,427 downwards.
TTTCGAAAAAGTAGAAAGAGTAGTGAAATAACAACACTTTCTAAAAGACACAGCAATAAAATTAAGCAAGAAAATAAGACTCCTAAGATGTTATATCTTCAGTGTCGTTCTTTACGGTGTGGAATTTTGGACGCTGACTGAAGCCACTTCTAAGAAACTTGAGGCATTTGAATTATGGCTAAATCGTAGAATTGTGAAAATTTTTTATATTGACCGTATTACCAACGAGGATGTTTTACAATTTACAAAAAATAGAAATAAAAACTATTAGTATCACCGAAAACCTGAAAATTTCCTCTTTAAAAAGATATCTTTCAGTTTTTTTTTTACATTCTGAAAACAAGTAATATCGATTAACCTTCGAGCGGTACGCGTAGAGTTTCAAATTAATCTGTTTGGCGCGATACACACACGCTAATAAAAAAAATCTATATATTATTCTTTTTGTAAAATTTTCCATTCTTTCACGTTTATCGATATCTTTTTTGTTTTTCGAGATATTACCGAGAAACCGAATTTTTGATTTTATTTTGGATTTTGTGAGCTTAATGTACATCAAACTTTAGCAAACTTTTTTTTTCATATTCTACGTCCAAAAAACTACCTGTGTGCCAAAATTCAGCTTGTTGACATTTAATGAGATTTCAAAACCTCTGGCGATTGGGCTAGGTAAAATATAATAGTATAAAAAACTAATCATTTTTGAAATAATAGAGTACTCTATACATAAAAATTTAAATATAGAAATACAAGATATTTTTATATGATATTCAGTGGAAATGAGACTCTAACTTGAGCTTCAATTTTTATCACTATTTCGTAAAAGTATAGAGCTGATATTAAATTTTTCCGATTTCATATTTTCGCAAGCTGACGACAGGTGATCTTGAGCATTGTTTTATAGATAGGGAATATAAAATGAATCTCTTGATAGAACTTGATGGAGTTATCAAATATAAATGAAAAATAATTTGATAAATGATTTTATTACCAATATATTTATCACTAATATCTATAAACAGAGGCAATATCCTTTAAAAAGCTGACAAATTGGTCGTCTTCATTCTTCCTTAATATCTTACGCGATAAATGGTCCAGATGTGATTGAAGATGGTTTAATGGTACTCCCCTTTTCTTTAAGATGTAAATTTTGGCATTAACGGTTTGATGGTCGAAGCCTCGCCTGCCAAGATTTCTATGCGTTGGCCACTCGTCTGAATGATTGAAATTGAACCTCTCTTTCTATAATGTGCATTAATGTGTTTTCATCTCTCGTTTCGACAATAAAATATCGTACTTCTCGTTTTGTGTTCAAACTAAAAACCCACGGTCCATCTATTCATCTACCGATTGTTTTACACCGGTGCATCGTTATCTTCAGATTCAGGTTGTTGATCATCTTGTAAGAGCCTTCCTCTATTATATTTTCGGAGACCCATGAATCGCGCTTCATCAATTTGTTTAGAATTGCCATTGCTGCCAATTAATTACCCTCTGCGATTGATTGACGCAATTGAGGAGCACACTTCGCGGCACTTGTTATACCAATCATTTATGGTATGTGCCGACCTTCCAGTCAGTTTTTCACATGTTGTACTCGGGATGTCGTGCACGACGTGCAATTCCAAAATATGACATAAACTTAAATTAAAATGTAACTTGCCGTTCAAATCCATATAATGGAAGAATTAATTTCCGCTTCTAAACGATTTTGTTGTTTGGCAGCCTTTTCTAGGACAACGTAAGACTGGACGAAACGCTCCTTTACGATTGCAATTCCGTTTTCTTTGCATTTCTGCACTACACCTATCTCAGATATTATTTTCGTCATTCTGCATAAGTAGATGCGTTTGCAAAAAGGTCAAAGTTGCATCTTCGTTAAAAGTGATATTAATATAAGAATCTCGCAAAAGCATAGTTTCTATTGAAATATACGTATTAGCATCTTGTCACTGTCACTAATAATGAAACTTACTATGTTATTTTATTGCTTTGCTTAGAAATATATTTATTGCAGGCAGACCTCCGTTTCCCACCGAGTACAATTTACAGCGATTCAAGAACAACGTGAATCGCTTTTTTTTCGCACACATACCTCTCCTGGAGGGCTTTAGGGACTTCCCAGTAGCACGCGTGCTAGACCCGTAAAAAAAGACCGTACACTACAGTGGCACCAAAATTTATTGATGATACATTAATCATAAAAAAAATTAGGTAGGGAAAGTACAACTATTAGAATTTAAATAATATAATTTTGATTTGTGTAGTTTCTAAGAAAAGACAAGGGCTAATATCAAAATATATTTGAAGCAACTCTTTTTTACCTCATTATTTATCTCTTTAACTCTTCGTATTCTTGACTATAAATAATCGATATCAAAATTTGTTCAATATCTCAGTTAAAAACGAGAATTATATTACTAATGAAACTGAATAAGAGGTCGTGGCTTCCATACATTTTTGTTGTTGATTTAAAATTATACCAGTGTATGGAAGTGTCTTCTCCTGATGACTGCTTCAACTTTAGTCTAACTTAGTTTACTACAATGTCGTGAAGCTCCATGCTTCTATATGAATTTTGTCGTTTTTCATAAATCCACAGAAGTGTTGGAATGTCATTACTCAATCACGATTCACTGAAGTCAAAGGCACAGTAAATATAAAACAGCGACGCTCAATCAAATTTTTAGGTCCTGTTTTGTATCACGCATGTGTCCCCTATCATACTATCAAAAAGGCAGCCAGCTCGCTCGTCGGTTGTGTTTACATCTGGATCTCAAGGAGAATTTTTTATAACGTGCTCTGAAATTCATTATTAATAATTGTCCGATAAGTAAATGACTCGTTTGACGTTATATCTGAAAATAATTAAAAAACCGGACAAGTGCAAGTTGAACTTGCGCAATTAGTGTTCCGTACGTTGACTGCTTTTAAAATAAAAAATGTTTGTAACGGAAGTATAAAATGATCAGTGACTTCACAAAACACTCCCCAAATGAGTTTTCCAATCTTTACTGAAAATTGATGACATTGAAATTTCTGTTTTTTCATATACCAGATAAATTATTACACGTAATGCACTCGTGATAATTTTCGTTGAATCTACACCCCGTGGAGAGTATTCCAGAATTTTTTCAAAATTTTTTGATAAGTACTTTTCGAGATAAGGCGGGTGGACAGCGATTTTTCGCGATTTTTTAAAAATAATACAAAGAAAAGTGCGCACAAGTATTACTTTATATATATATTTTTTACTGGTGTTTTCACACGTTTTCATTTGACACCACACTCGATTACCTAGTAAAATTTTTTTTTTTTACTTTCGATTTCACCCTCCAAAACTAACCCCTTAAGTCAAAATTTAACTTTCAAAGCTACATGGCTCTGATGAGGCCATCAGTTCCTATATTATTACCAAATTTCAACTTTCTATGACAAGTAGTTTCGGAGAAAATCGGGTGTGACAGACGGACAGACAGACACCGAAGTGATCTTATAAGTGTTCCGTACGGAACACTAAAAAGATGTCAAGAGTAAGTTTTTGTTGTGCGGTTAGTGCTATTAAAAATATATGTGGTATCTCCAAAGGAGTTTTTTTAGTTTTCCCAAAGATACTAAAAGGTAATTTATTCATAATTCCTTATTTCTGTGATGTGATATATAAATTTATTTTTCATATTAAAATTGTCTGCATGCAAAAGTACTAATTCTCCAGCACGAATGAATTTGAATAAAACTCTCACGGTCACCGTAAATCCGCTGTTAGGTTCTTCCGACCATAAACTGCTTTCGACATCGAGTATCTTACCAATCAGTGACAGAGAGGCGCCTAAACCGCGCAAAATTTGGCACTACAGATTTTCTAAATGGGAAGATCTCATGGAATATTTTCGCGCCAGCGAGGTTTTCGATGTTATTTTGGCTGGTATGGAAGCTTAAATTCCTTTTTCGAAAAAATGTCCTTCCAACGGCAAGCCTTGGTTTGACCGAAAATGCAAAGAAGCTGTTCCTCCTAAACATCTTGCCTACCGACAATGGCGTGTAAATCCTAACACCATAAATCGTAACACCTTTGTTTGTGCCTGGAACAGATGCAAAGAAATTATCAACCAAACCAACGAGGCACACAATCAACGAATTAGAAACAAACTTCTCGCTTGTCCCAACAATTTCAGGTCCTTTTGGTCAGTCGCTAAGGCGGTTAGTCAAAATTTTACCAAATCCACCATACCACCGCTCACACGGCCAGATAATTCTATTGCAACGACACCTGTTGAAAAAAGCGAACTTGTTGGCTGAACTCTTGCTTCACATTCTACTGTCGATTTCTAAGGCAAAACACCACCTACTATTCCCATATTGCAGTCAAGGATGCCCGATATTGTCTTCAGACAGCATATCATTAAACGTATTTTAATGAAGCTAGACTTCAAAAAAGCTTCTGACGCTGACGAAATACCTGCCATAGTTCTCAAAAACTGTGCGAGGGAACTAACACCAGTTTTCTGTAGACTTTTCAACCTATCCTACAGAAAGGGAATATTTCCTCCCTGCTGGAAATGTGCCACAGTTCAGTAGATACCTAAAAAAGGCAAGAAGACCTTGCCAAATAATTACCGACCAGTCGCATTGCTTTCAATAATATCGAAAGTCATAGAAAAGGCTATCAATCAGTATCTTCTAAAATATCTTAAAGGATTTAACATTATTAGCGATCACCAATATGACTTTCGTAAACATAGATCAACAGGATATCTTTTGACTTATGTAACACATGTTTGGAACAACGCAATTAAACACTTTGGAGAATCTCGAGCGATTGCTCTTGATATATTCAAGGCATTCGACCGTGTTTGGTACAATAAACTGTTGGCTAAACTACACTCTTATGGTATGTCTGAAAAGTTCTGTTTGTGGCTCTCATGTTTCCTCAGAAAGCGTTCTTTACGAGTGGCAATCGACGGACTTCTTTCTAACACCTTCACTATCAACGCCGGTGTGCCCCAAGGTTCAATACTATCTCCTACCCTTTTCTCATTTACATTAACGAACTGCTGAAGAAGACTGGAAACCCAATCTACAGATTTGCAGATGACAGTACGCTTATCTCTTCATTCACTTTGAACGCTCGGACATCGGTTACTCAGACGAATATTCACAGGCCGCGGGAAGTCGTTCAACTTAACAAAGACCTGGAAGAAAATCTATTTTGGGGTGACAGTAACCAAGTGGCATTTAACGCTACAAAAACCCAGGCGGCAGTTTTTTCTAAAAAAGCTAACGTTGCTGAACCCGACATAGTTATGGCGGGGCACTCCATTTCTCTAACATTGACACTCAATTTGTTGGGCGTTAATTTGGGAGCAAATATATCCTGGCATGAACATGTCGCAGGGATAGCAAGGAGAGCTTCTCAAAAGTTGGGAATATTATTTCGAATCAGAAAGCTTTACACTCCACAACAACTGTTAATTCTTTACAATGCTCAAATTCGACCAACTATGGCTCCGCTCCCAAACATTGGTTTGATTCTATTCAGAGAAGAGCTGTTCGTCTGATTGGAGACCTGGAATTGACCGGCGGCTTTGATTCGCTGGATGATCAAAGAAGGGTTGGCGACTTGAGCCTATTCTACAAGTATTTTCATGGAAAGTGTTCGAAAGATGTAGCTCGCTTAATTCCTCCCACAGCGGTGCATGTTAGAAATACACGTTCACAGTTTGTTACTCTTCGTATTTACTGCTTTTCAAGCAATCTCTTTTATATGGAGAACATCATCCCTTTGGAATAATTTTCCCAGGACTGTTTACCACCGAGTACAATTTACAGCGATTCAAGAACAACGTGAATCGCTTTAGAGACTTCTCTGCAGCACGTGTGCTAGACTCATAAAAAAAAATCAGTACATGGATTTAATTTTTTTGTATAATTAGTATGTAGGCACGAAAAATCATTAATTGTATGAAAATTATTATATTAGGCTTAACTAATAATAAAATGCATCAAAAAGTGTGTTCACTTCATTTTAAGTTCCGAAGAAAGACGATCTCATCTTGAAATAATAATTATAATTATTTTCAATTTGTCCAGATTATTGGGATTCTCAAAATGAACATTTCCCCCCCTCCGGACAATATCTCTAATAGTTGAGAAATATAAATTGAACAATGAGATATTTAAATGAATAACGTGCAAAAAGCGTTGAAGCCAAATGCATTTTTTCCTTGTATTCTTTGCCTTTTTCTGTTTTTTTTTTGTATATTTGTTTTAATAACAACTTGATAAAAAAATGTTTCTAAAGAAATTTTCTCGTTTTTTTCTTCCTTTCAGTCAGCAAAATTTATTTTTATTCCACAGAATAGGATCTTTCCTGAAAGAAGGAATTTGAATATTTCAAAAACTCGCGCGCATCATACCAGCAATATGGCGACAGGTCCTGTTATTATTATATATTCGAACCCCTTGAGGTCGAAAGTGCCGAGTCGGACTGTCGCTACTGTGTTTTATGTTTACTGTGTCAAGTGTCACGTTGAGAACATTCTTCTAGTATTTTGAATTCTTTTTCTAATGTCCAGAATTAAAACATTCAAAGAATGAGGCATAAATTTTTGAAAACAGATCACAACCAACTCCAATTAAATATGAGTCATATATTACGGAAATTTGATAGATCTTACAATATTTTACAATAAAGTCGTTTATCGTTAATTTCCACGCCTGAATAGGGATTTAGCACTTTCTTTCTATCATGTAAATACATCGGCAAGTATGTCGTAATAGCCGTCAGCATTCTCCAAGTGCCGAACATACATTTGTAATTCACGGTACCTTTTAGAGAACATGGTCGTGCTGCCCCGGCGTTATTGTATTTCTGCAACAACTGATTAGTGTTGCCTCTTTTCTATAAAGTAAAATAAGCTTTCATGTGCCTCCTCGAGAAAGTTAGCCAGTATCCTAAATTTAATTTCTTTACACGAAAAAGAGTGTTTATGAGAGTGTTAAATATGTTTTAGAGTCTATACTTATCTCCGAGTATTGTACTGTTATTGTTATTACTACTTTATATTAATTCTCGACAACATTCACAAAAAAGTCATGGAAATAGCAGGGACATATAAAACCAAAGACTCGTACCAACTGCTGAACGCTGAAAACAAGATTTTAAGTACACAAGAGGAACTAACAGTACAGTAGGAAAACTACATAGAGAATTTATTCGATGATACCAGAGTTTGTATGAGCCAGGCAAAAATGGAAATTGGTCTAGAAATTTTGACAACGGTAGAACACGCAATTAAGACTACCAAAGTTAGCTAGGCACCTGGTCCTACGCAATATTTTTGCAGAAATCATCAAACCAGTGGAGGACAATTTGTGTTCCTAATTAAACTGTTGAACATCATATATAGGCCAGGAAATGTTCCACTAGAATGGCTAACAACTCTCTTTATCCCTATTCCAAAACCAAGAAATCCTTATGTCCCACATACTCAAAATCTTTCTAAAAATAATCCATCTTCGAATATACACTAAATGTGAACAAAATATC
>CM032449.1:36913878-36923878 GCA_019049505.1 Pachyrhynchus sulphureomaculatus | reverse complement strand
AGAAGCCTTCTTGGTGTCTAGCTTCATTAAAAATACGCTTTATGATGCGCTGTCTGAAGACAACATCGGGCATCCTTGACTGCGATATGGGAATAGTAGGTGGTGTTTTTCCTTATAAATCGACAGTAGAATGTGAAGCAAAGAGTTCAGCCAACAAGTTCGCTCTCTCAACAGGTGTGGTTGCAATGGAATTATCTAGCCGTGTGAGTGGTGGTATGGTGGATTTGGTAAAATTTTGACTAACTGCTTTAGCGACTGCCCAAAATGATCTGGAATTGTTGGGACAAGCGAGAAGTTTGTTTCTAATTCGTTGATTGTGTGCCTCCTTGGTTTCGTCGATATTCCCTTGCATCTGTTCCGGGCATGAACAAAGATGTTACGATTTACGGTGTTAGGATTTTCACGCCATTGTCGATAGGCAATATGTTTAGAAGCAACAGCTTCTTTGCATTTTCGATCGAACCAAGGTTTGCCGTTGGAGGAGCATTTCTTCGAAAAAGGGATGTAAGCTTCCATACCAGCCAAAATAACATCGGAGACCTCCCTGGCGCAGTCAGATGGGTTATCGGATCGAAAACAAATGTCCATCCAAGGGAAAGTTCGAAAGTATTCCATAAGATCTTCCCATTTAGCAGATTTGTAGTGCCAAATCTTGCGCGGCCTAGGCCATATATATATATATATATATATATATATATATATAATATATATATATATATAGGCCACATATATATATATATATATAATATATATATATATATATATATATATATATATATATATATATGTGTGTATGTACACATATGTATGTATGTGTACACCATTTCCAAAAATAGATGCTAATGGTTAGTAAACATTCAAAAGTGAGCTAAAAACCAGTTTCTTGAACGTAAAATCCGAAAAAAGCTGAAATTTTGGTATGAAATTTCTTACAACGGCCAAAAGAACTATAAGAATCGGTTGTAGGTTATTGCAATATTCCAAAAAGTTACTCGTGTCGATGCAGAAAATATTTTTGTCGAAGACAGTGTTGCTAAAATATGCACGGTTTGTGAGTTATGGTCGAAAATGTGAAAAAATGGCATTTTTTTTCGGGCTTTCTGCACTAAAAAACACCCGAAAGAGTGAAAAATCTGGCCTCGACATGTTCACAAAAATTGTGTATTTTGGTGTATGTATTATAATTTTATATAAAATTGAAGTATGCCTGTTAATAACTGAATAAATAAATAAATTTTTATTCATAATAATGAGTGATATTTAACTAATAGATATCTCTCAATCTGCCCCTCCATTGTAGGATTTACTATCAACTATTTTTGTACTGCTTATTCTGTAATTTTAAGGTTTCAAATGACATAAAATATGCAAAAGAGTTATAGATGACACTAATGTTTTGACGCTTAGTTAGGAGAATGCCAAGAACATACACACTCATTCTCATTTAAATGAAATTAGGTCGCGTAGCTAGCGAATCTAGATAATAGCGTTCAATAAGTTATGTATTACAACATCTCATTTCGTTGTTGGAGAGCTGAGCGTTCACATAGAGATTTGAATATGTCGTCTTGCAAGAGACGCCTCGCTGTTACAAATAAATTTACAGTAATTGAGAGGATGGCAGTGCAGTGCCGTGCAGAAAAAAGTCTAAAGGAATCCACGAGAGGATAATCTCGTTCATACTGCCAAGAGGAATTTTGGATGACAGAATTTAAGTGTGAAAGGTATCGACTAAAGGTGATCCACGTTCAGGATACCTTGTAGAGCCGTCTTGGAAGGATGATCATAATTTTGCGATGTAATCGTATTAAGGGTGTTAAGATGACTGTTATGCATAAACTAAGCATTTTAACTCGAATACGTGTAAAAACTCAGGTAATATCTAATCAAAATATCTTATGAAAATTGAAACATGAGTCCAACATCATGACACTGAGACCAAACAAGAATCTATTCAATGGAACCGTAAGGGGTTCCAACAATCGAGAAATATTATGTGCCGCAGTCAGCGGAAAAATTATGGCTACAGGCTTTTGAGACATTGATGTTCTGCTCGTAGGATTTATGTCACATGCGTCAACTGCAGATAACTATGCTTCCACAATTCTACAATGGTAAACAGGAACGTCGTTGGAAGTTATCTGCTGGTGTGTTGCTGCTCCATGACAATGTACTTACATAAAAGCCAAGTAAAATCTAGCTTCATTGAGCATGGCCTGTTTTATACAATATTTTGGACATGCCTTGGACAATTGTAAATAACTTGAGTAGAATATTTAGATTTTTTAAAGTCAATTACTCTATCTTATTACATAAATTGTATCAGTTCTGGTTTAGTTAATATCGTATATTATTATTCGAATATTATTTTAAGAATCGGCTGTAATATGTTGACATCTTAAGTCACCAAGCTTTTAAATTTAAAATCACGAGCGCTGAGCCATATGGTAGTAATTTCACCCTTCCATTCTTTTAATTTTTAGTGTTCCGTTAGGAACACTTATAAGATCACTTCTGTGTCTGTCTGCCCGTCTGTCATACCCAATTTTCTCCGAAACTATTTGACATAGAAAGTTGAAAGGCACTAATATAGGAATTGATGGCCTTATCAGAGCCGTGTAGTTTTTGAAAGTTAAATTTTTAATTAAGGGGTTAGTTTTGGGCGTAAAATCGGAACTGACTGAATAATATTGCAGACAGTACATTACGACATGTAGCGGTTCTAATTTTTCTTAAAATTTCTTTTTTTTGAATAGCTCTTAGAAGTATAGAGAAAAAAAATTCGTAAAAAAATCGAATTTTTGAAAATTCCAAGTGTATGTAATCTTTTTAAAAGCAATAAACGTGCGGAACACTAATTGTGCAAGTGCGACCTGCACCTGGCCGGTTATTTTTTTATAATATAAGTAATTTATGTATTTAATAGTGTCCACGATTTAAAAATAGCGGAAGAAATTTAAATAAGAAAAAAAACCGAGATAAATGACTGATCTGTTCTCGAGAACTAGGGTAACACTGGTAATTCTTTAAATCCGAGTAAAGATCATTTACAAATAAGTCGGAATTCACCTTACTTATCATCTTTGTAACACAGGCATTAAACGACATTATACTTGTAGAAATCTGGGGCCATCTTTTTCTCCAAACTCTATTGTTCTTCTCACATTAATAGCGTTTACAGTATAACTGGTAAGACGTTTCGGTTTGTTCTAAGAAACAAATATTCAAACACTAAAAACTTCGTGTGATGTTGGAATATGAGATAGCTCTATGGAGTCCTTTTCTACTGCCTTTGCTAAAGGGAAATACAGAATTCGGGAAAGAATTAATTTAAAATTTTTGCATTTTTTCCCGTTTCAGGATTCCAGGATTACGCTAACAATGGCAACGATGACGATTTCTTTTGCTAATTATATTTCATTTCTAAGTAGATAAGTGCCAATTTTTGAAGATTAAGAGTAGATATTACTTGGTACTTTTCATTACTTTTTTACATTCGCTGTCATCGTCTTTTTTAAATTTAGTTTATTTTTTTTACCTACGTTTTAATGTGTTGCATACAGCATTATATGTGCTGCGGGTAAGAAACTAGCAACGAAAGAGTTTGTTTTGTCGCATTTAATATTATAGCTATTAAAAATTTAATTTTCTCTAAGAGCAAATGCACTTTGTTGCCGATGTTGAGAACTTTACTCTGCGGACCTTTTAAGCTGTCTTAATGTTAGTTAAAAATAAATTACCGAAAAATACACCACATAGTAAAGAAATGTTTATTTTTAAACATAGGTAAGAAGCTAAGTAGGTTTTATACATTTTTCCCTTTCTAAAGGAAGGTATGTATTTGTGAAAAAATCACCGTACGAAATTTTTACACTGCATCATTTTTCTGGATACCTAGAGCACAAAAAATATAATTCCTTGTTTTCATTGATCTGTCGGCTAGTCTGTTTGTTGGCTGATATAACAACTCTGGGATAAAATGAGATATCGATTTCAAAATGTTTTTGAGCAATATCGCCATGAAGGAACTGGATGAAAATGGTGGAGGTCATCATTATGCCGATTATTTCTGGTTTTTGGATAACAACCAAATTTTAAGTATAATTATGTATAGTTTATGACATAAGAGGTTAAGGAGATGGGGATGATGTTAAAACGGTTATGTCGTATGTATACGTCCTGTTCAGGGTCCTTGGAGGCGACAAATCTGAAAATTGTTTATTATTCTTAATTATTTATGGTCAAATATATATGTGGTTAATAAAGTAGAGAGGAAATTAGAGGGGGTTCTTCATATATATCGTGTTTTACACTCTATTCAGAAACTTGCTTCATTATCCTCTGGACCTGGTGCCTTGTTGTTTTTAAGTTCTGCAGAAGTGGTATACAACTCATTAGCCGTAAACTTTAGGATTCTATAATCTGTATTACAGGTAAATATTGTATCTTTCTGGGCTGGAAATAAATGGCTATTTTTTTTATTATTTCCATTGTTAGGTTTGGTCTTGGGGTAAAACCATTTATCATCATCTTATAGCCATCTCCTGCCCGAATCTATGTTTTGTAGAGGGTTTGGTTGCTTTGATTAAGTTATTCAGTTTTTTTTTGCTGTTTTTGTGTGTTTCCCATAGCTGCTACCTTTGTTCGGCCCGACTTTTTTTCACATTTCTGGTGTAGGTTTGTCTGTTGCGCACAAACTGTTTGCGGAATTCTGCGATTTCTTCAGTCCACCAATGAACTGGCCATCCTCTGGACCCATTTCTTTTTTGTGGTATTGCTCTGTCGCAAATTCTTTTTTAGATTTTCTAAGAGTTGCTTCCAGGGCGATGTATTACTTGGATATCTATTCAATTTATAGCCTGTTGAAGTATGGCCTGGTGCAATTTGCATACTTGCCAGGCACTGATTTGTCGCTTTTTTTTTTTTTTTATGGGTCTAGCACACGTGCTGCAGGAAGGTCTCTAAAGCGCTACAGGAGCGGCACATGTGCGGAAAAAGTGATTCACGTTGTTCTTGAATCGCTGTAAATTATACTCGGTGAGAAACACAGTACTGGGCAAATTATTCCAAAGGGATGATGTTCTCCATATAAAAGACTGCTTGAAAAGCGTTGTACGAGGAGTAACAAGCTGAACCTCATACGAATGTAAAGTATCAGCGCGACGTGTATTTCTAACATGCCCCGCTCTGGGAGGAATTAAACGGGCCACATCCTCTGAACACTTTCCATTGAAATACTTGTAGAATATGCTCAAGTCGCCAACCGTTCTTCGATGTTCCCGAATCAAGGCCGCCGGTCAGTTCCGGGTCTCCAATTAGACAAACAGCTCTTCTTTGAGTAGAATCCAACAAATGCAGTGTATGTTTGGGAGCGGAGTCCCAAACATGGGAGCAGTATTTCATAGTTGGTCGAATTTGAGCTTTGTAAAGAATTAACAGTTGTTGTGGAGTGTAAAGCTTTCTGGTTCGAAATAATATTCCCAATTTTTGAGAAGCTCTCCTTGTTATGCCTGCAAGATGCTCATGCCAGGACATATTTGCTCCCAAATTAACGCCCAACAAATTGAGTGACGATGTTAGAGGAATGGAGTGCCCCGCCATAATTATGTCGGGTTCAGCAACATTAACTTTTTTAGAAAAAACTCCCGCCTGGGTTTTTGTAGCGTTAAATTCGACTTGGTTAATGTCACCCCAAGATAGAATTTCTTCCAGGTCCTTGTTAAGTTAAACAACTTGTCGCTGTCTGCGGACACTCGCTTGAGCAGCCGATGTCCGAGCGTTCAAAGTGAATGATGAGATAAGCGTACTGTCATCTGCAAAGCTGTAGATTGGATTTCCGGTCTTTTCCAGCAGATCGTTAATGTAAATGAATGTTGGAAGATAGTACTCTATCTAGGATCTCGAACTTAATATAGTTGTGGTCGCTTAGGGTCTCTTTCTCACCCAGTTTCGATGTTAAAATTCTGGCCCTAATGTCATCGGTCGCAGTGGTGGGGTCTAGAATTAAACTCTTACCTTTGGAATGGGGGTAATGAGGCTATTATGAGTGATTACAAGATTACAAGATACCAGCTAAGTTCTTATTTTAACATAAAAAAAATATTAAGTTCAAAGTTGACGGACTTACGTGGTTCAAATAAGTGCAGAATTTGAGAGAAAAAACAAATGAATGTCACTTCCAGTTTAGCCGGAAATGAAATCAATTTTGTTATTGCTTGTATAATATTTTATATTTTATATCGTTTTTAAATTTTGCGTAGAAAATTAGTCCTAAAACATATATGATAGCTCCTCTTTTCTTTGATATTTTTGGAAAAAAATTAAAAATATCAAATAATACATCAATTTTTCAGAAAATAAATGAAGATGTAAACAAAATAATACCTTCATTTGTGCTTCCATTAGAAGTATTGGTAATTATTTACTTGTTAGGGGTTGTGGAGGGGGTTCACTCGAACATATTCCCGTTGGCATTAGCAGTCAGTCATTCATAAAAAAGTTATTAAGGGTTGCAATTTTATAAAAATATCTGTTTTGAAACGCAGCAAAATTTTTTGATTTAAATGTTTTATTTTTTTGTTACATGTCTGAACTGAAATCTGTGCTTTCAGACCCCTCTTTAGCGGCGGTTTCGCCCCTCAACATCTTAAAAAAAAATCCACTCTTAAATGAGGTAAAGTAAAGGTGGCAAAAAATATTTAGGGCTTTGCCTCACATCTCACTAGGGACTCTGTCCCATGGATCTTGATCTCCTCCCATCCCCTTTTGCCCTCAACCACCCCCCCCCTCTTGTTTTATTGAAAATTTAAAATTGTCGATTTATATTTTCGAGAATATTCCATTCCAAAATATGATAATTTTGTCATTATCGCTAAATAATAGATGAGATAAGAATGTAAACTATACGGGTCTTTGTTTACATTCGTACATTTCCCCTTAATTTTTTTCCAGAAATTTTTGGCTTAAAACGTGCAGTTTTTCTATGTCAATTCTATGAATAGATTGTTTATAACTACAAATTATTGTGTAGCGATAATAAATATGATGAATTCGATTTAGTTTATCAATGTTCTTTAAACAGCAAATATGCGCTGTGTCAATTTATTAAACTCGTGAAAAATCGCGAAGAATTGATAGATTTCTTGTTACAATGGCGGTTAATTCGCGAGCATGTTGTGTGTCGAGAGTGCGGTATGTGAATCAGTGTAAATCGTGAGACATTAATTTTACAATGTCCGGCATCTGCTGTCAAAGTAGTTGCCAAACGGAAACGCCAGCGAGTTAGATGCACATGCCGCCTTTCCGCATTACCGAAAAACCTGGTTCCAAGGAACACGAGAAATCGAGAAACTATGAAAATTTATCGGTTTCTTCATGTGGTTTCCACCTCCATATGTCTAAGTGTTGAGGATGGAGTTTTTAATTTCCATCAGAACTTGCATAGACTATTCATCATTTTGTCGTCAGGTATATATACATAAGAACTAATGGTTATAATTTGTAGTATAATATGTTGATGGTCTACAAATTAACAACGTTATTATTTAGGTTTGCCTCCATTGGGTACAATACCGCGAACAACAAATCGGTGGAGTCGAACGTATAGTCGAAATAGATGAAGAGAAGTTCGGCAAACATAAACATCCTACAGGTTATCTGATAACTGGTTAATGGGTGTTTGGCGGCATCGATCGTGCATCAAAGGAGGTCTTTAATGAACCCGTAGACGCACGAGATGCTGCCTCAGTTGTCTCAGTTATCAGACGACGTGTTGCGGACGGTATGACTACACTGTCTGACTGTAGGCGCGCGTATGGCTGAACGGTAGGGGCCATCGACATCTCACCGCTAACCATTCGGTTAATTTTGTAGATCCTGAGACTAGTGCCCACACTCAGAACATTGAACGAGTGTGGAGGGATCTACGTGATGTAATCCCTAAGTACGGTAGAACAAAGGTCAATTGGCTTTTGTATATCGCCTAGTACTTGTTAATACGGCAATAAGAATATCACGATAGAATTGGAGCTTTTTTTACCGTAATGGGGGCAATGTACTCGATAGCAGAGGATAACTTCGTCTCAGCATCATCATCCTCCTAAGTTGCAGCAACCCGATGATGTCGGGAGTAATAGTAACATAGCTGCTGAGTGAATTATGGTTGTTAGAAATAGATAGTAAAAATGGCAAGGGAGGAGATGAAGGGGGGGCGGGTGATTGAGGGTGGAAGCAGTCGTGATCTAGGAGCAAACCCATGATATGTGATACTACACTTTTGTGAACTTTACATTACTCTTTTTAATAATTTATATTTTTAAGCGATTAAGGGGTGGTGTCGCTTCTAAGAGGGATCTGAGGGAACAGCTACCAGTATAGATTGGTCATTTTTCATTAAAAACTAAAATTATAATCAAAAATACTTGATTTTTCAGTGTTTTAAGGCATTTCATTTAATAAAATTTCAATCCCTAATTACTTTTTTATGAGAGGTGGTCAATGATTAACCCTTCCGGACACTTTCCTCTACACCCCCTAAAAACCTCCAACCCCTGTGGGGGTCGGATGATCAAGTAAATAATTGCCGAAGTATTAATTACTGATATCACAAAAATTATTACTTTCGAAAGAGTACTGGAAAATAATTTTTTAGTGCAAATAAATTCAGATATTTTAATTGAATGAAATAAGATTTATATTTGTAGTTTACAGACAAACAATTTTATGTATATTTTCTCATAATTAAAGTCAATAGTTTCTATGATACCGATATTGAAACATTCTGTTGCACTTTACCTTTCATCTAAACCAGCCAAACAATATCTTAATGCTGTGCTTTAATTTGAATTGAAAGGTGGATTATTGGAGTTCAATGAATTCACTTATTTTATGGATCCATTATTATTGCATAATTTAATTTCTTTGGCAGTCGTGGGCCGTAAATTAAGACCGAACTTATTCTCTTAGAAAATATTCTAAGGCTACAATTTTAATTAAAATGCTTGTTTTTATGCATTAAACTGATATGTTATTAATATACGGAGAGGCCAGAAAAAATCGAAGAGAAGCAAGAGCATTGTATATTTTCTTTTATTCTAAAAAGATTTAAAATAGGAAAAATAATAATTCAAATAAAAATTATTTTATAGCGAACGATGAGGTAGAAATAATTATATTAGCTAGGATCAAACAATTTCCATATACCAAATTGCTGGTGGCAGGATAGGTCGCGGAAGTGTAACACGGAGTTTACATAAACGTACCTTTAGATCATATAAATATTAAGTCAATTTACACTTGATGGCGACTACTAAGAAGACAGGACAACACAAACAGGTATCTTCAGCAAGAGTGTCAACATTCATATTTAAAATTTTTAATTTTATATTAGGACGAATCTAGTTTTAGTAATATGAGGACGAATACTAGGTGTTGGTCAGTGGAAAATCTTCATTTAGTAAGAGATGGTGCTTTTCGGGAAAGATTTCGAATTAAGGTTTGGTTTAGCGTTATAGAAGGGCGAATAATAGGACCAATTTATACAAATTAAGTTTATTAATTTTAAAATTGCCAATAAATAATTTCCATAATTACAAATATTAATCACAAATCTTTCAACCTAAAATAACAAATAATTTAATATATAGTAATAGCTCGCATATTTTAAAAAAAAGTTAGTTACTGTATAGTATGGTACTAAGTAAATGAGAACAAGTCATTATGAGTTTTTTAATCTACGTGAAATACGTCCAGTGGCGAGACTGTGAGTGCGATCCTCTATGATTTTACAATAATGAGAAAACGGAGGTAAAATGCTAGTATGATTGTGGCGGCCGTAGCTCCGGTGGTGGCCTGTGGCCCCGTAGCGTAGTACCTTGTTTACGGTGCAGAAAGATCGAGGGTTAAATCCCGCAGGTCGGTATACTTTATTTATTAATTTATTTAAGTATATTTGGCTTGGCCACGTACATAGGTAGTTGTTCGCAGAAATGCAATAAACGTC
>CM032449.1:36734256-36913778 GCA_019049505.1 Pachyrhynchus sulphureomaculatus | reverse complement strand
CGAGGTCTATTTCAGTTCGTCACTATGCCGTTTGGTCTAAAGAACGCTGCTCAAACTCAGAACAACGTTTAGTGGACGCTATATTTGGTCCGAAATATGAGCCACATATTTTCACCTATCTCGATGATATTTTAGTAACATCGGAAGACTTCGAATCGCATATTCGCTTACTTAAAGAAGTAAAAGATAAATTGAAAGAGGCCGGACTGACGATAAATTTGAGCAAATGTGATTTTTTCAAAACTTCTCTAAAGTTTTTAGGCTATATTGTAGGCTCAAATTCCTTGCGTACCGATCCGGATAAAGTAGCAAGCATGGTTAATTATGCGAGACCTACTAATACTACGGAAGTTAAGCGCTTCGTAGAATGTGTTCATGGTATAGACGTTTTATCGAGAATTTTTCTACCTTGTTGTCGCCTATTAATGATCTTTTTGAAAGGACGAAAAAAAGGACAATCGATAGAATGGACAAAGGCAGCCGAAAGAATCTTTTATAAAGATTAAAGAGCTATTGGTTTCAGCTCCCATTTTATCCCAACCAGACTTTTCCCAACAGTTTTATATTTCTATGTGATGCTTCTAATACCGGTTTAGGGGGCGTCCTAACACAGAAAATCAATGGTGAGGAAAGGAGTGATAGCGTATGCCAGTAGAACTTTATCAAAGGCTGAACGTAACTATTCGGTTGTTGAAAAAGAATGTTTAGCAGGTACTCTTTAACATCGAAAAGTTTCGACCTTACATAGAAGGTGTTCCTTTCACACGTCATAACAGATCATTATAGTTTATTGTGGGCTTAATTCTATTAAAAACCCTAGTGGCAAACTAGCGCGTTGGGCGATTAGGCTGAGACAACATACGTATTAATTTAATTCATAGAAAAGGAGTCCACAATGTTATTCCTGACGCTTTGTCAAGAATCCCAGATCATACAGTGGACGAAAACAGTCTTAATGCACAGATTGGCGTAAGAATTGATACAGTTGATATATATCGTATAGATGGCCAAAAATGCGTTTTGATATCTTAAAGTTTGTGAGGACTTGTGAAGTATGTGGAGCGCAGCAGAAATCTCCAAATGCACTACCTATGGGGACTGATGGGAAAAGAGAAAACGGTCAATTACCCTTTTCAAGTCATAGCAGCTGATCTAGTAGGCCCATTCCCACGTTCAAAAAAGGGAAATAAATGGCTTCTCGTGGTTTCTTGCTGGTTAACAAAGTATACCGTGTTATTTCCTTTGAAAAGCTCTAAAGCCGAATGCTTTTAAAAATTTTAGAAAATGATATTTTTCTAATCCACGGAGTTTCATCGCTTTCGATATGCGATAACGGTACTCTAAGTTTACTTCTGAGTGTCTTAAGAGCTTAAGTGAGACATATAGTTTTAACATTCGTTTTAATCCCGTGTACACCGCAAGACACGAAGTAACAGGGTTTACACCGTCTTTCTTAGTTTACGGCAGACAGATACCTCTATCTGGATCGTGTTATAAAAATTTAGATTTGGATGTCTATGTTGACAGCGGAATAATTCCGAGTAACAGGGGTGAGTACGCGCCGAAAATTTGAAGGGTTTAAAAGATATTTTCACCGACGTGCGTAGTAGGATACATAAGGCTTATGAACGGAACAGTAAGTCTTACAATCTTAGGAAAAGGGATTTTGCCTTTAATATAGGTGATCACGTTTTGGCGAAAAAATAAAATTCTTTCCAGTGCAGCAGATAAATTCACATCTAAGTTGGTACCTAAGTATGTGCATTGCGTGATAAGAGAAAAGATTTCAGATTTAGTTTATGGTTTAGTTAATTTAGATGGGACTAAAAATAGGACGATGGCTATTAAATATTAAAGACTTAAAACCATTCAATGAACCTAACCCTAATGAAAGTTTGTCAGAAGAAGAATAATTTATATTTTACATTTATCTTAATTGCTTTACTTTATTTTTTTTGATGTTGCTTGTAGAGGTGACGACCTCGTTTTTTTTGACTGTTATAAAAGTTGAGCAGTAGAATAGCTTACTTTTATTGTTTAAAGCTAAGGTTTTGGGTATTGGCCATATCCCAAACTTAGGTTGATTGTAGTTGATGTTTAGCATCGACTCAGTTTTGCGAGCTTGCGAAGGAGTCACACTCAGGATATATCATAAGACTGGTATGTCGGTGGTCGCGGGATTTGATTTGCTTATGACCCCAAATAATATCCAGTTCTTGGCACTTGGAAGCGAAATTTTGATTAGAGGCAATCCAAGGTGATCTTGAGTTAGACAAGCGCAAGATGTAGCTCGTGTAGTGTGATGTAGAGTCAAAATTTTTTAAGAGCAATTCAAAGTTCGTTACCCGAGTGGGTGTATTTTATTACCTTAATGGTGTATGTTGGGTGCAATTAAGAGTAAATTTGATTTTGGTTATCCAGTAAGTCTAAGACTTGGATTATTTTGGTTTAGATCTTCTTCTGAATTGACAAACTGAGGGTATTTTCTATTTTTTTTCAGAGCCGTTTAAACGTTACCTTTGAGTCACAAATTTTTTAAAATTTTTTTTTGCATGGACTCATAGGCGTATGTTGAGTTTTTTCGGTTTACTATCAGATTGATAGAAAATTGAAGTTCTGCAGGAGAACTAAAGGCTGATCATTTACAGGAGATGAGAGCAGAGTAAGACAGTCGTTTCACAAAGAAATGATCAAAATCTGATACCGAGATGAGAACCTTGTCAAGAGAGGCTAAGCGCAGTGAAGGAAGATTCCTAACCGAATTTTTAGGTTTCCAAGAGGTAATCTAGAAGTTTGGGCTGACAGAAAACGGTTATGCCTGATACCTGTAGCAGTTTCTTCTAGAGGCTATTGTTTAGGGAGACGATTAACACCATGATCGAATATTTTAGCTGTCAACGATGTTTTCTTCTTGTTTCTGATTAAGCTGGGAAAGCTCTTGTCGTCTTCAAAAGTTTTGTTGCGTTGCCACCGGAAAATTGAGCAATTTTTGTTTCATGTAGCCTTTTAAGCTCATTTTCGTTTTTTAAAATTTCGTTAGAAGCTTGATTAAGTCAACCTTGTAAACCTTTTAGGTTGTATCCCATGAGTTATCTGTTTTTACAGGCTGTGATGCACCGGGTGCTAACAGATGCCGTTACGACGTTTGGCAGGGAGTTAGTCTTCCTGAGGAACAGACTGATTGGAAGGGTAGTCTATGGGGGGTGAACGTTTGACCTTTGGGACCTTTAGGGGTTTTGTTACCCAATGGTTATTTCTATTTGAACCAAAGGAGAGCCTAACTACTGTAGTCGACCTCAGCTCCAATTAGCCTATTAGTGGTGACAGGCTGTTGGCAGTAGTGTATTTCGGAACACCCTATTGATTATTTTTTTTTTGACTTATGGTGGTGTGGTAGACACCGTTTTAGTTTAGTGGATGCTATAATCTACTCCCTTTTGTTGGTGGACTCCAGGGTCACCAATTCTGTATTTTTTTTGTCTCCACCATTCAGTATATCGTGGTGAAGTGTTTGTCTCCTGTTATGTGGACGGATTGAATGTTTTTCGTTGTTGTTCTAGGGCGAGACCAGTACACGAGGGTTCTTCATGCAACTTGGAGAAGCGCAATGCTGGTTAAGTTTTATATCTCAGTGTAGCCACCCTGAAGAATGACGGAGGGCGTTTCTTCTGGCTCATGTTTCTAGGCAGATTTGTCGCTTTGGTGCGATGTGCCGAAGATTTGATTAGCTTTTGCTAAGAGCTTTCACCAAGCTCAGTATGGAGTTATCATAACCAAGAGTTTGGGATTTGAACTCCTGTATGTATTTCTGTATAAATTTCTGTATATATTTCTGTACATATTTCTGTATATATTTCGGTGTATGTTGGTTGCCTGAGGGCATGTGCTCAAAATGCGAGATTTTGAGTCGTTTTGCTTATGGACTCCTATATAGGATTATGACTTTAGGGAGGTCCTATTTCGAGACTTGCTGTCTCATATAGTTATGTTGGGAATGTTTCCTAGAATGTTAGTTGCGCGCGGACTAATCATTCTGTTCTTAGTGAACATTGCTTTTTGAAGCAGGATCATTCAGTTTAGTGAATTTTAGCTTTTATAGCTATTCACTGTGTTTAAGAGTGAATTTTAGCTTTTGTAGCTATTCACTGCGCTTATAGTGATTTAGTTAGCTTTTATAGCTGCTCACTATGTTCATGGCGAGTTTGTTCTTTTAGAACGCAGACTTTGTGTAGTCGAGGACTATTTACAGAGTGTTTTCTTGGCGAGGAGCCGAGTTTTTTCTGGCGATACCAGAGTGTTTTGTGGCGATGAGCTGACGTGTTTTCTGGCGATCAACCAGAGCGTTTTCCCTAGCGACTTTAGCATGTCTAGATGTCTTAGGACGTCGACATTGCGATATAGAGTGCGATTATTTTCCGAGTGCGACTAGTAGTGATACTAGATTTAGAATGTCCTCTTAGCGATGAGCTAGAGCATGGATAGCGATTTTTCCCGAGCGTTTGTCTGGATATTTATCCAGATAATTTTTTTTGGCCTTGTGCTAAATGGTCTGACAAGACTTTTTCTTTTTAGTGTAAGTGTTTGCACTAGAATCATTTTTTTTATTTTTTTTCTTTATTTAAGAATTTTTATAAATTTCTTTTGCTGAAATAAAAAATTTTCAGACAATCCTTAAAAGATTTTAAGGGGGGTGTTCATATTTTATTTCAGTTCACTTTTTTTGATTTAGACAAGAGTCTAGACAGTTATTTTTTTGTTTTGGTAACAATAACAGAGCTGATTCTTTTATATAAGAAGACCGCGATTGTTACTTTGAACAGGTATTTCTTATGTTCATGCAAGGATTTTTATTTGCTTTTCGAAGTACTTAACCTTAGTGCTTAATTAAGTTAAGTCTAGTTATAAGATTCTTGTGTACATGCAAAAATTTTCATTTGGTTTTCATTGTACTTAATATTAGTGCTTAATAGAATTAAGTCTAGTAGTAAGGACCGAAGTTTGTAATTTTGTTTTAAGTTCTGACCTTAGTATTAAGTGATAGTGTGTACCACTTTGTACCTTTTCATAAGTAGCCTAAGTTTAATAGACTAGTGTAGTCTATTTCTTTTTGGAAGGGGGTAAAATGTAACATTCATTTTTTCCTAGATTTTAAGACCATGTAATGTTACTGATTTTTCACTTCAAATTGTATTTATTTTTATTTTAAAATATCGAACGGTATATTAAACAGAGATTTCAAGACGTCCGGTATAGTGTGTTGTGCGTGTTCCTGACCGAACATATCGCTGAGCCGCGATTGGTGAAAAAATTTGTATCCGCTATTTTGGTTCCGGCGTCGCAATGTTACCGGCAGAATTTGCACGGTCTATTTAAGCGTCCGAGAAACTACCAGCGAGGCTTATTTCCATCGAGCCGCAGACCGGGGTTGTTTTCCATCTAGCCGCAACCAGGCAGTACCGTCTAGCCGAGAGGCTAACAACCATCATGTGAATAATAAAAGTACCAGTTTCCTAAATAAAAGCCGTAGTGGGCTTTCTAAGTGTTAAGAAAAAGTGTGAAATCGGGCGTCGTCGATCACAGCAGGAATAAGAAACAGTAAGTCAACAAAACTCCCTTCAATAGACTTATTCGAGAGTAGTGCCTTAACTGCAAGGTAAAAACAGACTAAAAAGTGAAGTGTAAAGCACGATTTCTCGTCTTCGGGGGTTATAATAGTCTAAAATTTTAATGTAACAACTACTAGTTAGGCTAGAATTTGTTAGGTAAAACTGTAAAGGTTAGAACTTTTCATTTTAAAAAAACAAGAATAAATTTTCTTTTTTTGATTAAAGCTAGTGTCTCACTGAATATTTATTTTTCTTTTCAGGATAAGTTGTACTAGACAAATTCTTTTTAGTAATATCCATAAAACACTTCAGTTTTTTTTTCTCATTTTTTTAGCTGAAGTTAAATCCTTTCTATTTTAAAATGAGTGGTGCCCAAAAGACTTGTACAACTGAAGTTTTTTTAAAAAATAGAAAATAATTCCAAAAAGACGTAAGACAAATATCTCTTACCCATATCTCTCTACCAAAGAAAACTGAGCTAGTGTTTCTTTAATTTCTTTAGTTCCTTTAAAATCAGGTTTCACTCAATTCATTATCAGAAATTTAAAGCGGGGCTGCAAGAAAATTGTGCTTAAGCTTGGGGCGTTCCAATATTCAAACGGTACAAAATGACGCAGTGTACGTGGGGCGCAATTAAACACTTTTTCATAGGCTACAAAATGACACCACAACGTGCGGGCAAGTTCCAAAGTTACAAAATTGCGCTCAAGCGTAGGACAAACAACTTCTCACAGGGTACAAAAAAGATGCCTCAAACAGAGGACGTTCACACATTACAAACTTTCTCTTCTAATCTGTTATAAATCTTGACATATATTATTCACACAAATATTTGAAAACATGGCTTATCTAGCTATTAGTTCGATGATCACTGCCTTTTGTTCTTTTGATTTTTTTTGGAAGCATAACAAATGTTGATTTTAGTCAGTCATTTGGTATTATTTCAGTAGAGTAGATAGCATCAAACAGAGCTAGCATGGTTTGAATAAACTTTTGTCTAAGTAGTGGTGACTTTATCACGCCCAGTTGGCTTACCATCTTTTGTCAGTTGTAACGCCTTGGATACTTACTTCGTCCTTTTTTTATTAAAAAGGTTGTATGTTGTTTTAATTAAGAAAAAATCACCATTTTACAACACTGTAAACAAAAGAGTGCAGGAAAGATGTTCAAAGCAACGAGAAATGAGAAAACGGGAATTTGGAGGGACTAACAATGAACTTGCACGACGTTTCGCCAAAATCTCATTGGCAAGTTCTCCCGCTGCTACTGCTCGATATTGTGATCTTGCTACTGCTGCACGCGCCGTTTAAGTTCCTCCCATAAACGCTCGATGGGGTTAATATCGGGTGATTGCGGGGGTGTATGAAGCTGCTGTTGCAAATTATGGATCATCCATTCTCGCACACGCTAATTTTTGGACACTTTCTCTTAAATTGTCTCTCAAAATGTTTAGATAGACATGCTGATCCATGGCACCATTAATAAAATGTAAATTTCCAACCCCTCCAGTGGACATTCATCCCCAAAGCAGAACACTGCAACCCCCTTATCTCACCGTGGAATAAATGTTTTTAATATCGAATGCGGTATTCTTCTTTCTCCAAACTTTAGTTGTGCCATCAGACCCAAAAATGTTAATTTTAGATTCATCTCTATAGATTACGGATTCCCAAAATTTAGAAGGTTTAGTAACGTATTCCCTAGCAAAAGCTAACCGCTTTTTGCGATTAGCTTCCGAAATTAACGGCTTCTTCCTGGTTGCACACCCCTTATAGCCTGCCCTGTGTAAACAATTTTTCACTGTTTGTGAACAAACATTTTTCGAAAATAGTTCCCGTATTTCTTCTTTTAATTTTGGTACACTTTTCTCGGGATCTATAATTATTTGTCTAACAATACTGGATTCTTCAGGTGGAGTCAGTTTCTTGGGACGACATGGTCGAATTTTATAGGAACCAGTTGATTTATACTGGTTTACAATGTACTGAACAGGAGCATGCGACTTTTCAACATTTTTTTTCTATATTTCTAATTATGATCTTTCGAACTTGAAATGGAATTTCACAATTTCTCTAGGTCATTTTCAATACTACTTTGAAAACTCACTGCAAAATTACTAGCAAAAAGTGACAGATTATAAAGTATGGCTGAAAATTATTCATATGTTTTCAGTTTAGCGAGCAATACTTAGCTTAATAAAATGCGGCTGATTATAACGTGATTTTTTCAATGCAGTTTTTGAGGTTTACATTTCTATAACAATGATGTGACTTCTAAATAAAATGTTTCCTAGTTGTTTTAAATACTAATCCTCGTTGGTTAAGTTTCAAATTAATTTAAACATGTTTTCTCATAGTTTCAATTAATTAGTTAAACATAACAGAAAAATAGTATAGAAAGCAGGTGGTGTATGGAGACTTTTTGGATTGACTGTATATACAAAATTGTACAAATAAAATATTCATATTAGACAAGGCGAAATCGGCGCCATCGTTGGAAAAAATTTTCTAATTGAATTTTTTTTCATAACCTTCTCCAGGAGATGCCCCTGAAAGAGGATCAACATGTTGCCGGGCGGTAACCTGGTCCGAATTGTTTAAACAAATTTTTTTTAAACAAAGTCCAAAAATTGAAATTTTCGCCCCGGAACAAATTTTTTTAGGTAAATTGGACCATTTTGAACAAAAAATGTCTCTTGTGAATTTTCTCTAAAATGCGCCGTTTTCGAGATATCGGCGATTTTAGGTGCGAGAAAACGCGAAAATGGCCACTTTCACCTCCCAATATTGGGGTCAAAAATTAAAATTTTCAATGTTGCCAAGTGTCCAAATTAAAGTTTGAGATCTCTTCTACAAATTACCGTAGAAAATATTGCAATATCTTTATTTTTAAACATTGTTTTTTAACAGTTAACAAATTGCGTTCGAGCGCCCGCGGCTGCATCGAAACTGTATACATAGATATATACGCAACGCCCGTACGTAGGCGCACGGAACTGTATACGCACTGCGATGCTCTATAAAGCTTTGTTTCTTGATTTCTTATTAAAATTAATATATTTGAAAAGTATGTAAAAAATATTTATTTATTAAAGAGTAATTGTTATATCAAATTTAATTATTATAACAAATGAATATAAATAAAAATTCAATATTCGATTAGGATGGTAGAAGAATTAAAACAATTTTATGAAATATAACTTATATATATTTAATAGAATTTTCGCAAATATTTAAATTACACCCACACATGAGTATACAACTTACGTTGTTGCTTTTGCAATTACATGCATTAGTTTTACAATTTTTTGTACATTTACATTGCCTAATTAACGAATCTGGTATCGAATTTTTTAACATGAATTTGGGTAACAATTCACCTGTTTCTATAGTGTAACCAAATTCTGTTGCATCTAAATGTCGATACCGAGAATGACATTTTCCATATGTACGTTTGTAGTGAAGCTCGTGAAATGTGCAATTTTAAAGCATCGGATGTACATGGAATTTTTCCAAAATTAATACCCATCCCACAAGAACGTTCTAAAATTATTTTCTGCTTCCAGTTTTTTGAGAGCATTTTCCCGACGTACAATTTTTTCTTTACTTACATAGGAAGCATAACACTTTCTGTGCCAAGAAAAAGTTTGTTCACTGCTACTTGGATTATATAAATCGTTAAATTTTGTACTTATGTCATCTTTCCGACGATTAGCTGCTTGTTGAATTTTTTGAAATGATTCAAAATTTGGTTGTTGTACAACATCATCACACTTACCACAGAAAATGCACTTATGATCACATTTAATTCGTTTAATAGAAAAAGACATAATTACACATGTACATACTTGTAAGGGCGGAAAAGAAATGAATAAACTATTAAAGTGTCCGACTCTTATTTAAGCAATAGCATGTTTGAACTTTTGCATGATACTTCACGTTACAGCGAGTTGCAGCGCGTATACAGTTCCGCGCGCCTACGTACGGGCGTTGCGTATATATCTATGTATACAGTTTCGATGCGGCCGCGGGCGCTCGAACGCAATTTGTTAACTGTTAAAAAACAATGTTTAAAAATAAAGATATTGCAATATTTCCTACGGTAATTTGTAGAAGAGATCTCAAACTTTAATTTGGACACTTGGCAACATTGAAAATTTTAATTTTTGACCCCAATATTGGGAGGTGAAAGTGGCCATTTTCGCGTTTTCTCGCACCTAAAATCGCCGATATCTCGAAAACGGCGCATTTTAGAGAAAATTCACAAGAGACATTTTTTGTTCAAAATGGTCCAATTTACCTGTTCCGGGGCGAAAATTTCAATTTTTGGACTTTGTTTAAAAAAAAAATTTGTTTAAACAAATTCGGACCAGGTTACCGCCCGGCAACATGTTGATCCTCTTTCAGGGGCATCTCCTGGAGAAGGTTATGAAAAAAAATTCAATTAGAAAATTTTTTCCAACGATGGCGCCGATTTCGCCTTGTCTATATTTCCGAATTTATTTTTTTGAAGAGACAGTTTTTAATCAAATCATAGTTTGAGAACACTTTCGGAATTGTATGTTTATCTAAAACACTTTCCATCCGTGTAGCGAAAGTTATATTTGGAAAGTTATTTAATTTTCTCAGTTTGCTTTTCATCTGCCGTTCGGAAGTTGTGTCAACTTGTTTACTGCCCCTACATATGCTTTTACGTTCATAGCTAGCACGCTAGTATCAGCATATTTGTTTTAATTGGTTGGAGTAGCTTTAAATAATTAATTTAGCTGTTGCTTTTTTAATAGTATGATTTCATTCGAACCCTATATTAATCAAAAACAGATTTTTTTTATAACTATAAAAATAACAATGTTTGCGTATTATTCTCAGTTTGAAAAATGGCCCTTTGAAGTTCTTCTTTTTAGTGTTCCGTATGGAACACTTATAAGATCACTTCGGTGTCTGTCTGTCTGTCTGTCTGTCTGTCTGTCTGTCTGTCTGTCTGTCTGTCTGTCTGTCTGTCACACCCGATTTTCTCGGAAACTGTTTGACATAGAAAGGTGCAATTTGGTAATAATATAGGAATTGATGGCCTCATCAGAGCCATGTAGTTTTGAGAATTAAATTTTGACTTAAGGGGTTAGTTTTGGGGGGTGAAGTCGGAAGTGAAAAAAAAATTTTTTTTACTAGGTCATCGAGTGTGGTGTCAAATGAAAGCTTGTGAAAACACGAGTAAAAAATATATATATAATATTATACTTGCGCGCACTTTTCTTTGTATTATTTTTAAAAATTCGCGAAAAATCGCTGTCCCGGGCCTTATCTCGAAAAGTACTTATCAAAAAATTTCGAAAAAAAATTCTGGAATATTCTCCACGGGGTGTAGATTGAATGAAAATTATCACGAGTGCATTACCTTTAATAATTTATATGGTATACAAAAAAAACAAAAATTTCAAGGTCATCAGATTTCAGTAAAGATTGGAAACAAACTTTGTTGAAAACTCATTTGGGGTGTGTTTTATGAAGTCACTGATCATTTTATACCACCGTAACATAAATTTTGACTTAAGAGGTTCGTTTTGAGGGGTGAAATCGGAAGTGAAAAAAACTTTTTTTTACTAGGTCATCGAGTGTGGTGTCAAATGAAAGCTTGTGAAAACACGAGTAAATATATATATATATATATATATATATATATATATATATATATATATATATATATATATATATATAATGTAATACTTGTAATAATTTATTTGGTATATAAAAAAAAAACAAAATTTCAAGGTCACCAGTTTTCAGTAAAGATTGGAAACAAACTTTGTTGAAAATTCATTTGGGGTGTGTTTTGTGAAGTCACTGATCATTTTATGCCACCCTAACAAAAATTTTTATTTTAAAAACAATCAACGTACGGAACACTAATTGTGCAAGTTCAACTTGCACTTGACCGGTTTTTTTAACGTTACTATGACGCCGTGCGTGAAATATATGAGCCTCAGGGTGCAAATTATTTTTGTACACATTACAAAAATAATATAATATACTTAAATGACTATTATTTTATTTTATTTTATTTTATTTTTTAAACTAAAAAATATAATAATAAATGAAAATACATGTCGCACATGAGTATATAATTTTCTATTATTATTTTCGATTTTTTCATTAATGATCCAGTAGGAGTATTAGCAAAAGTAGAGATTTTTTTTTGTTAAGCTCAATTATCGTCCTGGTAATGTCAGCCAGAAGGGATCTACAATTTAATGTGAGATCCGAGCCATGTTATTTTCGGATGGTATTAACTCAGCCCTCTGTTTTATAGTCTCGTTTTTTTTTGCTTCCCATTGACCACGAAGTTTGACGGGCCGCCAAACCTTTAATACGTCTCTGAACGTTTTTGTGACATTGCGCAAAGTATATTCGTTAGCGACGGCGTTCAAATCGTCCAGCTTGATTTCAGACTTATGTCCCATTTAAGAGGTTGCTATCTACCCCGTTAGCTTCCCAGTACAAGTGACCGTACGTCAACAATATGCCACCGGAAGTTTTTGTGTCGGAGTAGGCTCCTAGCTCCGAGTTCAGGTATCCGTCCAACTCGTAAAGCTTTTTATTGTCCGAGCGGCTTCCTGCCAACAACTGCCTTTTTTACAGCAAGTTTGCCGGCTTTTGAGAATTTTGACGATGTCTGCTGGCAAGTAGCATTACGTGGAATGTGGGTCAGTCAAATACACTTTAAAATATAAGTGTACTGACCCGAGACTTTAAGCACTGTAAGCTGGAACTACGCTACGGAGCCAAAACTGCTACACATAAATTGTACAGGGTGAGTCAACAATAGAGTAAAGTTCGTAATCTCATTTGTTTCGGGAATGACGAAAAAATGTTAAATACAATAGTTTTAGGGAATATTAAGGAGGCCGATATAACATATTTTTTTTTTTTTAAATTGAACATCCTATTTTCTAATTTATTTTTAAATTTTGCGTAAAGTTTTGTAACTTATTTATTAATAATGTTATATACCTAAACCTAGTAGTTCTTCTAATATTTCAGTTTTTTAAAAAAACTACTAGTTCTCAGTTTTGTAAATAATTTCCAGTAGCGCCATTGTTTCTGAAGGTGGAATACTCATAATTGGTACGAGCATTCTATAGAGATGAAAAAAAGAAGATATATGTAAAGAAATTTGAGTTAGTTGCTACAGGGTGTTCAAAATAAATTTATATATTTCGACTATTTTAAATTGAAAAATCTCAAATTTTTTAAATGACACACGGTGTATATTATTATTTTTTCTGATAGATTTTATAAAACCTTCCAACTTTTATTAAGTATATCATATACCTATTTCTAATAGTTTTCGATTTATTTTGAATTTTTCAATTTTTACCCTTGTTTTTAATACACTTACGCTATAACATCATAGTTGCCAAGACAAAACAAAAATGTAGGCGTTGTCAAATTTTGACATGTCTATTAAGCAAGTAAAAATAGTCTAATTTGTTGTAGTAAGTGGCGTATAAAGGTAATAGTTATAAATTTTTCTAAAAATGAATTAATTTATATAGTTTATATACTGGGCGAGGCGGGAAAAAATTGTCTTTTGGCAGTAAGGCTTTACGGAGCGAAGTACCCTAATAGACGTATACCATCTAGAAAATCTTTTTAGTGCTTAATGGAACGGTTTGATGGTAGTGGTAGCGTTGAGTATACGAAACGGAAAGTAGTAAACCAGAATGCTACAAATGAGGAAAAAGAAATGGAGATTTTATTTCATGCTGAAGATAATCCCCAGGTCAACAGCCGTCAACTAGCTGACTTATCTGACACATCCCAATCGCATCACTAGAAAATACAAGTATCATCCCTTTCATATGGAACTACACCAAGAACTTTAAGATTGTGATTTTGAACGACGAGTAAACTTTTATACCACTATGAACGGAGCAATAGAGGCCGATCCAAATTTTTTATCCAAAATAATGTTTCCTGATGAAGCTACTTTTCGAAGTAATGGAGCAGTTAACAGCCATAACATGCATTATTATTCAACGGTTAATCCATTTTGGGTCCGAGACGTTCAAAACCAAAATCATTGGTCGCTTAATGTATAGTGTGGAATATTAATTTTTCTTTACTGGTCCATATTTTTTCCGCGAATCGCTTAACGGTCCTAGATATCTAAATTTTTTTGCAAAACGAATTACCCCAACTTCTTGAAGAAGACTTTGAAAGGGAATAAATGTGGATTCAACAAGATGGAGCTCCTGGTCATTACCACCGGGAAGTTCGGAAATTTTTAAACGATCGTTACCCACAAAATGAATCGGTAGGGATGGATTCATTCAGTGGCCGCCTCGATAATGAGTCTTAACACCTTTAGACTTCTTTTTGTGGGGCTACATTGAAGATTGTGTTTATGTGAATCCTCCTACAATACCAGTAGATATAGAAAATAGGATACGGGATGCGTGCCGACAATAACGCCGTTTATGCTAAGGAAAGTGAAGGAAAATATAGTAAAACGACTAAACATGTGTATTCAAATAGACGGGCATATTTTTGAACATTTATTACATCATAATAATTAATCATTAGATAAGTTAAACAATATTAAAATTATTAGTAACTATTTGTTTATGTTTTCACAATAGCGTAAGTGTATTAAAAACAAGGGTAAAAATTGGAAAATTCAAAATAAATCGAAAACCATTATAAATAGGTAAGTGACATACTTAATAAACGTTGGAGGGTTTTGTAAAATCTATTAGAAAAAATAATAATATACAGGGTGTGCTATTTAAAAAATTTGAGATTTTTCGATTTAAAATAGACGAAATGTATAAATTTATTTTGAACATCCTGTAGCATCTAACTCAAATTTCTTTACATATATCTTTTTTTCATCTCTATAGAACGCTCGTACCAATTAGGAGTATTCCACCTTCAGAAACAATGGCGCTACTGGCAATTTTTTACAAAACTGAAAACTAGTACTTTTTAAAAAAAATTGAACTATTAGAAAAACTACTAGGTTTAGGTATATAACATTATTAATAAAAAAATTATAAAATTTTACGCAGAATTTAAAAATAAATTAGAAAATAGGGAGTTCCATTTAAAAAAAAAACATATATTATATCGGCCACACTTTTTTTTATACTCACAACCATTTTAAACTGTGGACCTTAACATTCTCTAAAACTATTATATTTAACATTTTTTCGTCATTCCCGAAACAAATGAGATAATGAACTTTACTCTATTGTTGACTCACCCTGTACAATCATTATTTGAGAGAATATTTATTTTTGAACTCGTGAACGCTACTAGTTCAGGAATAAATAAATTAAGAGGTCCTTTATTTTTACAGTATATAAATGGGATTATATCTTAATTCAAAAGCTCGAGGTCAAATCAAATATATGATTCTCCCCTTTCATTGGCAAAAAGTATAGCTGACGTTTTCTGAAAGTAATGGCCTGTATAGACTTTAAAATTTGGTTGCTCCAAGAACTTGGCTATTTTGCAGGCATTTATTCAATTAAATTAATTGCAACAACTTCCTGTTTTAATATTTTAAAGACAAACGTCACGTAGTAACAAGATTTAGACGAAGAACCGAACAGCTAGATATAATCTGATTTCATGAACTATAAAATTCCATTATATGTTAGTTTTTGTATCAGGAACTTTCACAATTAAAACAAAACCCTTGCATTTTATATGATCGACATTCATTTTAGAGAGTTCTTCACGTCGCGCGTCGACAAGGAGCCGAAATCCAATCTGAAACATTGAAAAATTTAAAAGTAAATTAAGTAACTCTTTTTTTCTAACTTTGATCAATAAAAACTTTTGTTATCTGTCTCTGTTATAAGCTGATCCAACTGGCATTTTTTTCAAAATATTTTAGTTGGTAAACTATCTAATATTTATGCTAAATATTAAATATTAATTTTAGTATGGTAATTAAGGTAGACACTGCAAATAAAAAATCGCAGAGAAGATGTTCATGGCGACTAGCATTTGATGAGATTAATTTTCTGTATGACTAATTACGCTAAATTCTGGTTGTTATAAATATCTTCTCTGCATTCTTTTGTTTACAGAGTTGTCTCATGGTGATATCCTTCAATTACAAATAGTGCTGTATGACAGGGCTGTATTCTGTTACCCTTACTTTTTAACATATATAGTGAACATATAGTGAGGTCTGTTTTGGATGGCTGGAGTGGGATGTGACAATCGGTGTAAAAAAATTAGGTAACCTTAGATAAGCGGATGACACTGTTATATTTACAACTTTAATAAAAGACCTACAATCAGTTATGGAGCGCAAGGAAATCACTAGCAAAAACTACGGATTGACAATTAATAGAGTGAAAATCAAAGTAATGATTGTTAGTCGAAATGAAGATCTGTCAAACTTAAATTAAATTGCTGGTGTGTCAGTGTTGTAGACTATTTCAACTATTTGGCATCCCTTATAACTAACAATGGTGGCTGTAAAGCGGAAGTAGGGAAGCCGTTTGGCTATGGGTAGAAATTCGACGAACAAACTTGCTAGGGTCTGGTAAGTACCAGCTGTCACAAAAAACACAAAGTTAAGATTGCTACCCAGCCTTATATTGCCCATAGCAACTTACGCAACGGAAATATGGACCATTAAACAAGCTGACAAAAGACGAATCGATGTGTTTGAGATGTGGGCATATCGAAAAATCCTCAGAGTATCATATACTAATGTATCTACTCTTGAAGAGCTTAGTATAAATGACCGACTTTCAAATAGACAGTACATGAAATATTTTGGTCACATTAAGAGGAAAGTGGATGCTATGGAAAAGCTTGTAGTAACGGGGAAGGTATAAGATCAAGAGGACGGTCTCCAACAAGATGGTCCGACCAAGTAAGATCTCTCCTTGGTATGGGTATGCACGAATCAAGTCAGGTCGCGCAGAATGACTGTTGAGGCAGCAACTGCATAATGTCGCCGATACTTTTTTTGGGGTGAAAGGATTGAGAGAGATACTCACCATAATATGTTGAAGGTTTGACTTATATATGACAATAAAACATCTCCAGACATTTTCCTTACTTTATTTATATTAAGAAATTCTTTGAATTGATGATATTGTACGCAGTAATATAATTTTTCATAGTACTCCTAAACTCATTATCACTCAACAGTTTCCATAATTTTATAATCAAAAATATATGGCACTACATTCAAAAACCGGAGAATAGAACTCCTTAAAATCTTGTGGCCAAACTGTAATCAAACTTTAATATTTCCATAAAAATAACTTTAATAAATTACAATGGTCGTAGAATATTGTTGGCATATCGTACCCAAATCGCCGTAGTGTTCTCGAATATTTCTGGGCTCAGCTATGCCTCGAAAAAAGTTTCATTCCCAACGGTTTTTTAAAGTAGTACTTCGTTTCCTAGATATAAAAATAACTAATTTCATGTTAACTGAAATGAAGTAATAATGTGTTAGTTGTGTTTGGTAGAATATTTTTTCTATCAAAGAAGTACTTAAGAGCCTGGTTCAGAAAGTTTATTATTTAAAACGTCCATCGTGGGCGTACATGACAGGAATCCTTCCCTCATACGTGCTTGTCAGGTAAGACTATGAGAGAGAACGAAAAAAATTCGAATTCTAGTTTTTTTTCGAGCCTGATATGAGTTTTGGGCCTGTTTTTTTATTTTACGAGGCATAAAATCATATCGCGAAGGGGGCTAGTTGCAGCTGTTAGCTTAAAATGAAGCAAATCAAAAAATCAGGAAAATATTTCCGTTAATACGAAATTTAAAAATAAATTAGGCAAACAGTACCCTGGCGATACGTAAATTAAGTACTTTAAGATATATAATTTTAGCATACAGGTGATAATAAAATAAAAATGAGAAAATAGGCCCTTTTTTAATTAAAGAACACCTTAGTAATTTGGCAAAGTTGTCTATGATGAGCTTAGGAGACGTGCTTTTCGTTTGACTTTGAACCGTCATAAAAAAAATTAGCTTATCAGCCAAACGGAAGAGCAAAAAAAAAAAAATTGCATAAACATGTTTTTTTTTTTATCGTTCACCTCCCTACCTGAATAGGGATTTTACTCTTTTTTTAGGGTTCCGTGCGGAACACTTAGAAGACAGACGAACAGACACCGATGTTTGTCTGTCCGTCCGTCTGTCACATCCGATTTTCTCAGAAACTATTTATAGAAAGTTGAAATGTGGCACTAATATAGGAATTGATGGCCTCATCAGAGCCGTGTAGTTTTGAAAGATAAATTTTGACTTAAAGGTTTAGTTCTGAAGGGAGAAATCGGAAGTGAAAAAAAAAATTACCAGGTCATCGAGTGGGGTGTCAAATGAAAGCTTGTAAAAACACGAGTTCAAAATATATTATATATATATATATATATATATATATATATATATATATATATATATATATATAATGTAATACTTGCGCACACTTTTCTTTGTATTATTTTTAAAAAATTGCCAAAAATCGTTGTCCTCCTTATCTCGAAAAGTACTGTTCAAAAAATGTTAAAAAACTCTGTAATATTCTCCACAGAACGTAGACTGAACGAAAATTATCACCTTTAATAATTTATCTGACACAAAAAAAAAACAAAAATTTTAAGATCATCAGTTTTCAACAGATGGGAAACAAACTGTGTGGAGTTCGGGGTGTCTTTTATGAAGTCATTGATCATTTTATACCTACGTAACAAAAATTTTTATTTTAAAAGCAGCTAACGTACGGAACACTAATTGCGCAAGTCCGAGTTGAACTGGGCTGGTTATTTTATATCCTAAGGATAGTGGCGATGATGTCGTAATACCCGTCAACGTTGTTCAAGTGCCGAAACATACATTTTTATATTTCCCAGCATCTTTCAGACAATGCGGTAGTGCTGCCACGCCACCGTATTTCATTTCTGTAAACAACTTCTACCTATGTATGTGGCCAGGCCAAATGTACTTAAATAAATTGATAAATAAGTGTACCGACCTGCCGGGATTGAAACCCGTAACCTTCTGCACCGCAAGCAAGCACTACGCCACGGGCCGCCACAAGTGTAAGTACTTATTTACATAATAATTAATTTTAAGTAAATATTTCAGTTAAAAATTTTTATAAAGGGATTTTATCGCTTGCATGCTCTAAGGATATAAAACTTATATTCTTTTAGAATATTTCCTAAGAATAAAAAAAAAAACCGCAAAGTTTCGCTCCCATCAATTTGCGGCGCTTATAGTCTACTAAAGTTAAAACCATAAATCATCTATTAATGAAAAATGGCCAAAAAGAAAACTTTAAAAATCCCCATAAATTTCTTTCAGTTTTCAACAAAAACTTGTGCTTTATAGTTTTAACCCGCAAACTGATGTGAGCCAAATTTTGAATTTTTCTTTTGTTTAGGAAACATTCTAAGCAAAATATAATTTTTATATATTCAGGGAGTACAAGCGGTAAAATGAACAGTGGTTTGCAGAATTTTTTTACTGGAGCGAGTAACCATTTTGTATTCATTTTTTAAATTTTCTTCAAAATAGTGCAAGTCGAAATTGTGCAATTAGTGTTCCGTACGTTACTTTTAAAGGTTTACATACATCTGGAATTTTCAAAAATTCGATTTTTTTACGTATTTTTATTCTCTAATCCTCTAAGAATTATTCTAAAAAAAAAATTTAAGAAAATTCCATTCCATTAGAAAGTTACGGCATTCAATGTAATTTGGCGTCGGATTGGACCGTTTCCTGTCTCAATGCACTGTCCTCAATATTATTCACTCAATTTTTAATATTTTTTAACTCTTTCTTTTAATCTTAATTACTTTTTCTACAAAATGTCAAGAGGTTTTTTTTTATTTTTTCTAAATAATTATTATAAATAATTAAACATACATTTTTTGGTCGAAAAATCGCATACTAAAATTTGAACACTGAAAATTTTTTTTTGAAGAAAAAAAGCGCTTCGACAGTCTTTAAATACCACTTTATTTTAAAAGATTAATTTTTATTATTTGTGAAGTTATCCTGCGAACAAGGAGGCGCTATGGTTTTCATCAGTGGTCCTTCATCCCGATAAAAAATACTGTTAACATTTAAAACACATCTAAAAAAAAATTCTTATAATTTAAAATACAATGAAATCGCCATTTTTTTTGTTTTATTCACTTAATAACCTTTATTTTTTTTTTTTAATATACATACTTTTTGTAAGAAAATGCAAATCAATATGGACATATAAACTAAGAAATGAAGACATTATGATTAAATACCGACAAATAACTGATGAGAAATTCGAAAAAAGGATACAGAAATATAAAATATGCAAATTTGGAAGAAAAATGGAGCATCTTCAAGAATATAATCCTGGACGGGGCTACCAAAGTATGTGGAGTGTGCAACGCAAACAACAGTAAAAGCTTGGTGGAATAGTAATATTCAAGAAGAATTTATTGCGAAGAATAAAGAATGGAAAAAAATATCAAAAAACACTAGAACAATATGAATAAAAGGAAAAAGGAAAAGAGTTAAAGAGTTGGTAAGAGAAGCAAAAGAACAGTCATGGAAAGAATTCGGAGATAAAATGGAAGAAAATAGTAAAGTAAATCAAAAGCTATTCTACAGAGTTCTTAAATCATTGAGGAAGGAGCAACCTATAACCGACTTATATGTGAAAAACAAGAACCAAGAAATCCTAACAACAGAGAAAGTAAAGATGGAAAGAATACTTTGAAGAACAATTGGGAGGTAAAGAAGAAAAAGAGAATACAAATTATGAAGAATTGGAACAAAAAAATATGGAAGAAACAGGAAATAGGGAACAAATAGAATGAAAAGAGTTGGAGAAAGTTATAGGAAGATTCAAAAATGGGAAAGTCTCAGGCAGCGATAAGATAACGTCTGAAATGATTAAATACATAGAGAAGAAAGGAAAAGCAATATTGCTAGAAATAATTAATAGTGCATGGGAAGAAGAAAAATTTCCGGCCGAATGGGGAATATCGTTTATTACACCGATCTATAAAAAGGGAGATCACAAGGATTGCAATAATTACAGAGGAATTACTATACTAAACACAATTGTCAAAATTTATAAGGGCATCATTAATAATAGGATAAAGAAAGTAATAGAACCACAACTATCGGAATCGCAAAGTGGATTTAGACCAGCAAGAAGTACACAAGACCACATATTTACACTGAAACAGATTATCGAAAAAAGATCAAAACAAAATAAAAGTTTACACCTTGCTTTCATAGACTTAGAAAAAGCATTTGACAGTGTGCCTAGAAATAAAGTGTACGAAAACCTAGAAAATAAAGGAATCAACAAAAAGACAATAAGAATCATAAAGGGAATATAGAGCAACAATGTGCAGTATGTAATAAAAAACAACATAAAGTCGGAGGGATTTACAACACAGGAAGGTTTGAGGCAGGAAGGAAGCTTGAGCCCAACATTGTTCACTGTATACATGGATGAAATAATCAAGAAATGCGAAATAAAAGTGAAAAGAATGACAATTGGATACTGGAGGCTAAAAAGATTAGAAATATCTGAAGTGGCTTTTGCTG
This sequence comes from Pachyrhynchus sulphureomaculatus, assembly GCA_019049505.1. Classification (NCBI taxonomy): domain Eukaryota; kingdom Metazoa; phylum Arthropoda; class Insecta; order Coleoptera; family Curculionidae; genus Pachyrhynchus; species Pachyrhynchus sulphureomaculatus. The sequence continues at coordinate 36,892,579 of CM032449.1, read as the reverse complement.
ATGATATTGTGTTAGTGGCGGAAAATGAGAGTAAATGACAAGGAAACCTCGATATTTGGAATAAAGCGTTTAAAGAAGACGGTATCAAAATTAATATAGATAAAATAAAAGTAATGAGAATGGAAAACCAACAAACGAACATTTAATAATAAAATACAAAGTGGAACAGTATAAGTATTTGGGAGTGATAATGGATGAAACTGGAAAACAAGACAAAGAAATTAATGAAAGAATCGAAAAACGAACAAACTTTATTATGCAATAAGTGATAAATTCATCAGAAAGAAAGAAGTGACGAAACAAACAAAAATAAAAGTGTACAAAGCCATTTATAGGACAATCCTAACATATGGATGTGAATCATGGATCCTAAACAGACAGGCAGAAAAACATGATACAATACCTGAGAGACGTAGAGTTATATGGAAGGACAGAATAAGGAATACAGAAATAAGGAGAAGGCTGAGAGTACAAGCAATTATGGAATATATACAACAAAGACAGCTGAGATGGTGGGCACATATATAGAGAACGAAGGATGATAGACAGGTGAAACAAGTGTACGAAGCCCAAATACAGGGAAAACAGAAGCGAGGAAGACCTAGACAGACTTGGAATAGGAGTATTGAAGGTATACTTAAGGAGAAGGAAAAATCCTGGAAAGAAGCAGTGAAAATGGCAAAGAATAGAAACAGATGGAAGAAGTTTATACGTGGAGATTGAGAGGAAAAAAATGGGGAATGTATAACTGCCCTACCTCATATATAACTAAATATATATATATATATATATATATATATATATATATATATATATATATATATATATATATATATATATATATACTTTTCATAGCGCGCAGGTGTATATAACCCCTTAAAATAAAAAAAATTGTTGCCGAGGTATAAAATGATCAGTGACTTCACAAAACACAAGCCAAAATCAGTTTTCAACAATTTTTTTTTCCGTTCTTTCTTGAAAACTAATGACCTTGATTTTTTTTTTTTATATACCAGATAAATTATTAAAGGTGATTGCAGGTAATGCACTTGTAATAATTTTCATTCAATCTACACCCTGTTGAGAATATTCCTGAATTTTTTTAAAATTTTTTGAGCAGTACTTTTCGAGATAAGGGGAGGGACAGCGATCTTTCGCAATTTCTTAAAAATGATACAAAGTGTGCTCAAGTATTACATTATATATATTTTTGAACTCGTGTTTTTACAAAAAAAAAAAAATTCACTTCCGATTTTACCCCCAAAAACTAACCCCTTAACTAAAAATTTAATTTTTAAAACTACACGGCTCTGATGAGGGCATCAATTCCTATATTAGCGTCAAATTTCAACTTTTTATGTCAAGTTTCGGAGAAAATCGGGTATGACAGACGGACAGAGAGACGATCAGACAGACACCGAAGTGATCTTATAAGTATTCCACACGGAACACTAAAAATGATCATGATATAGTAGCCCGGCGATATTGTTAAATAAGTACAATCCTTATTGTACTGAGCATAAATTTAGTAAATTGTCGTAATACTTATATATAATAAGATTCCCCAGAAAATATAATTTCACGTAAGGTAAACTAATGTTATTGAGAGTTAAATCGCCGGTAACTGTTCTAAAGGAATCAGAAATTGAATTGATGTTGCCAGATTTTGCGAAAATTACGCAGTAACATAAATTTTAAACTTTGTCACTTATAGGTAGTCCAAACTCTTAATACTTATCAGTAAGATAGAAAAATTTATATCTCTGATTACTGTTAACCTAGTCTTGAGGGCATTTATATTCAGAAAACTGAGTGGTCAAAAGTGATGATTAATCTAAATTACATGAAACACGAATATTTTTATACCATACTGTTAATGTTGCACGATTATATGTTACTAGTATTTTCTCCCCCTTTCGTTCCTTTCACCCAAACCGTATTCTCCAATTAAATACCAATTAAATATAAATATATATATATATATATATATATATATATATATATATATATATATATAATTATATAGAACATATGTATAAATTTATAAAAACACGTAAATCGAATAAGTGGTTCTCGAGTGATAAGCACACTAACGGACAGACAGACAGAGAGACGTTGCATTTTATATTTATTATATTCTTTGCTACATGATATTGTTCCATATTTAATGCTTTAGGCAGTGTATTACAAGCGAACGCGCTAGCGGCAAACTTTTCTCCGACTTGATTCATTATTATCGTCACTGTTTATTCCTTATGTCACCTAACGTAATAAAATATATCCTATAACCTGGCCAGAGAACATATGTATGTTTTAAAAAAAAGCACGTACATCGGATAAGTGATTCTCCAGTGATAACTGCACTAACGGACAGGCAAACAGACAGAGATACATTGCATTTTATCTATATTATAGATTATAGATATTCTCTGCTACGTAATATTGTTCCATATTTAATGGTTTAGGCTGTGTATTGCAAGAGAACGCGCTAGCAACAAACTTTTTTCCGACTTCATTCACTATTATCGTCACTGCTCATTCCTTATGCTACCTATCGTAATAAAATATAGCCTATAACCTGGCCAGAGAACATATGTATGTTTTAAAAAAAAAGTACGTAAATCGAATAAGTGATTCTTCAGTGATAAGCGCACTAACGGACAGACAGACAGATAGACAGAGATACGTTGCATTTTATATATATGTTATAGATGTAATAAAATATATATCTCTAACCTGGTCAGAGAACATACGTATGAATTTAAAAAATCACGTAAATCGGATAAGTGGTTCTCGAGTGATAAGCGCACTAACGGTCAGACAGACAGACAGATAGACAGACAGAGAGACGTTGCATTTTATTTATATTATAGATATAGATTCTTATTATTATTATATAATCTGGTCAAAAAATATATGTATGAATTTAAGTGGTTCTCGCGTGATAAACGCACTAATGGACAGACAGAGAGACATTGCATTTTATATATGTATATATATATATATATATATATATATATATATATATATATATATATATATTATAGATTATAGATCATAGATTATAGATATTCTCTGCTACATAATATCGTTCCATATTTAATGGTTTAGGCTGTGTGTATTGCAAGGAAACGCGCTAGTGGCAAATTTTTCTCCGAATTCATTCACTATTATCATCACTGCTCAATCCTTATGCCACCTATTGTAATAAAATATAGCCTATAACCTGGCCAGAGAACATATGTATGTTTTTAAAAAAAAAGTACTTAAATCGGATAAGTGGTTCTCCAGTGATAGGCGCACTAACGTACAGACAGACAGAGAGACGTCGCATTTTATATATATTATAGATGACTAAAAAATCACTAAACATTACCACATTCTTTTAATGCGACAAATTGAGAGCAGATTATATGAAAGAGAATTGTTATAGTATTGTGTGTGAAATACTTTACGGATCTGCACTGTTAAATTGCTATCATAGGAAAAACTATTATAGCATTTGAAAAGATTTGTTTGTATTATCGTAGTTAGATACGCAAGAATCAAATGTCATATATTTTTAAAACAACATAATTATGTGTTATGGAGAGCGTAGGTGCTTGATACATCTATTGTGGGACGCCGGGGGGAACCGGAATATCATTATACTAGTAACATTATAAACTTGCGGATTGTTTTCAATCGACTCCGATTCCTACAAAATTACGGACTAGTTTCAGCATTATTATAATTTTACTGGATACACTCAGGAAAATTATAATAATCCTAAGAAGATTGTGAATAACAGCTAAGCGTGGGTGTAGAGGGTAGCGACGCGCTTTAATTCTCTGACGCAGGCACGATGATTTTCATTTTTTTATTACAAGTGTTTCATTCGTCGGCTTTAACCTTAGAAAAAATATATGAGACTGCTATGCCCAAAAATTCTTATTACACTTGATTACATCTAAAAATCCTGTCTTTTACTTACTAACTATGTAGTTCAATTCTACAACAAAAATGACATTGAAAATGAACCAATTAACGACAGTTTCACTATCTTACTATCACGCCCATTTTGTTATATTGTCAAAAAACATGTAAACTTATAATTTTCCCGAGTTTGTCCAATGAAAGTATAATAATGCTGAAACTAGTCTGTAATATTTTAGGAATTGGACTCGATTGACAATAATCCGTAAGTTTATAATGTTTCTAGTAAGATTACAATATTCTGATTTTGATAATAATCCTACGATATATCCAAGATATTCGATCATGTTCTTCCTAGGAACTGTTTGACCGGAGTGGAGCATGTCTTTTGAGTCCGGAGCGTGTCTTTTATATATAGTATAATATTCTTTTCTTATAATTAGTTTGTATTTTTTCTAAAGTCATTTTAAAAATAAGCATTTTAATAATACAGGTTGTAGAAATATGAAAATGAATATAAAAAATATTACCCTTTTAGAATTGCCACGGGGCAGAGTGGAGCTATTGGCGGCGAGAGTTTGCATTAAATAGAAATGTGGACCACAAAAAAAAATGTGATCCGGTCTAAAAGGTAGAAAATCGAAAGCAGAATAGCCCAGGCATAACAAACAGGTTATATTTAGACATTGTTTAGCACTCCCTATTCAGTGTGGCTTTAACAAAAGTGGAAAACAGTTCGGTTTCTGACGCTTAGAGAACCATGTTCTATTTGCCTTAGTGCTTTTCTATTAAAGTACTTTTATGAGTTTAGAATATCAAGTATATATTTCTAAATTTTATCTTTCTTTAAACATCATTTTGTTTGAAAAATATCTAAGAATATTAATTTTAGTATGCATTTCTGTTGGAAATGAATACATTTTTCGACTTTAAGAGTGAAAATTTTTGATCTCTTGATCTCTATATTGCACCTTTGATTTTCCCAATAGAATATTATTTTGTTTGTACTTTTTTCGAAAATTAAAGTAATGATGGTCACTCTAGATCACATAGTTAGACATAAAGCTTTAAAGAAACTAATATAGTGATGACTTCCAAAAATATTTGTATCCGGGGACTGCGTAACTGGTGTCTCCACCGATAAAATTATATACTTTCCTTTTTCTACAGTGACTAGTTTTGTAGCATATAGAATTTGTTAGAACTTATGCCAATAAAAATAGACGCCTTTTAGGGATGTTTATTTCTTATTGAGTAACCGCCATTTGAGGGAATGTTCCATATACAGTCGACACTGTTTATAGTGAAACTCTTTATAGTGCAATTTTTTCAAGACCTAGAATATTTTAATGAAATTTCATGTAAAACGCCCTGCATATAGTGAATCTGTAAAATAGTAAAACTCTATATAATAAAATTTTTACCAGAATTTTATGTTTAAATTTTTATGCATTTATTGAGATCTTGGCCATTTCGGGTTTCCCATTTTTATCTAACATTAGCACGAATTCCATTTTTATGACGCATTCTTTTGAAAAGGTTCTTAACGCATTTATAACGCCTAATGGTTGGCAATAAATCAGGTAGATTTCTGTGAGAAACCCGGGCAATAACCCATTTTATAGAAACCCGGGGAAAAACCCATTTTATAGTCGAGGCATAGTAATTCGCAAATTCAGGTTCAGTTTCTTTTTGTTTAATAATCAAGTAAGAAGTCCAAGCGAGTGTGTTTCAGTTTAGCTGAGAAAAGTTTTGGAGGAAGTTGATAAAGGCTGCAAAAAATTTGATGTTGCTGCAAAATTTGGTGTTTCTCCAAGTTGCGTCTCTCTGATAATAAAAAGTCGCGACAGTATCATCAAGAAACCTAGTGTTCCAACGAGTACGGGTGAGTACTTACGAGGATGTAAATGAAGCAGTTTTACGATGGTTTCAAGTGGCCCGTACGCATCAAAACGTACTACTATCGAGAAATTTAATAAAGCAAAAGGCTCTACAATTTGCTAAAGAATTTAACTGCGTTAATTTTCAAGCTAGTGAAGGGTGGTTGAGTGCCTGGAAGACTCGCAATTCAATTGTTTTCAAGACGGTGTCTGGCGAGAGTGCAAGCGTTAGTCAGGAGGACTGTGACATTTGGACTGAAACTGTTTTAAAAAGTGCATTGAAAAAGTACGAGCCAAAAACCGTTTTCAATTGTGATGAAAGCGGTTTGTTTTTTAAATGTTTGCCAAATAAAACTTTTGCTTTTAAAAGAGATAAATGTTTTGGTGTTAAAACAAGTAAAGAAAGGGTGACACTTATGGTTGGATCAAACATGGATGGCTCAGAAAAACTGAAATTACTGCTCATAGGTAAAAGCAAAAATCTCCGTTGTTCAAAAGGAGTTAAATCTCTGGAGATCACGCCAATAATAAAAAGGCATGGATGACTTCTGAGATTTTCGAAAGATGGATCAAAGAACTGGACACGAAAATGAAAAGCCAAAAGCGAAAGATTGTGATGTTTATAGATAATTGTCCTGCACATCCAGTTACTGTAAGTAAAAAATTAAGGAATCATCATCATATCATTACCGAAACAGAATTCAGTTCACAAAATTGTTAATACGATTGATAACAACCTTCCAATCCAAAAATTGATTACCCTTAAAGAGTGTATAACCGAAGTCGCTAAAGTATGGAGTGAAAATGGTTCTCAGAAAACTATCAAAAACTGCTTTTCTAAAGCAGGTTTTACTGAAAAAATTGACGAATGGGAAGAAGAAGACGAAATGGATCTCGCTACCTTAAAAAGGCAATGGGGTATTCTACAAAAAACTGCTACCGTCGACGCAGATTTTTTACTTGAAGATTTCTTAGAAATCGACAATGATGTTGGCACGACAGATCTCCCAACTGACCAAGACATAATTGACGATATAAAAAGTATAGAAGATCATGAAGAAGAAACTGAAACCGGGGAATGTCCTGCTAAATTTAGTGAAAATGAAATAAGAAATGCATTTGACATTGTGCGAACTACTCTCAGGGGCCAGGAAAGTGTACCTGATCAAATCTTTATGCATTTGAATAAATGCTAGAATTTTGTTGAGCAACAATTATTTTTCAAAAGTAATGTTCAAAAGAAAATAACTGATTATTTTTCCTAGTACGTATGAACGTAGTATGTACATATGTATTAACAGATTTTGTATTATTCTTTTTATTTCGTATGTAGTACATACATACATAAAGTCCGTACGTTATATCTTTACACGTGCGTCATAGTTTTCAGGCAATATCCCAGACGACTATTATATTTTTTGTCTCTTTTTACCAATACCTACGATTTATTGGTGAAAAGAGACAAATAATATAATAGTCGTCTGTTATATGGCCTGAAAACTATGACGCACGGGTAAAGATATAACGTACGGACTTTATGTATGTATTTAGCCTTGTACATGCTATGTACTATTTAAACTTTCAAATGTTTAATAAAATCTTTTCTAATAATTCAATTTTGCAATTTTTTTTGTTGCTTGTACCTTATAAAATACAAGTAAATGATTACCAATATAAAATACATACATAGCAATATATACGGATTTTTTCTTTATGTAGTGAAAAACTTTCTATAGTGAAATTTCGGTCAACATTTTGGGCTTTCACTATATAGAGTGTCGACTGTACTTACATGGAGTGAAAAGTCCTTTCCAAGAGATAGCAACACAAACAAAAAATCAATGTGATTTTGTGAGGCATATTTTATTTTATAGTTGCATATAAAAAAGCTGCGTCCGATGGGTGCGGCGCACTCTCACGATTGATTAAAAACAGCAACGTGTCGAAGATTCAGAACGCTCTTTAGCACCGTTTCGGTGTAATCTAAAGTAGTTTTTGCATCGATTTGAAACCATGGACGAAGCATGGATCTACCAATATACGCCTGAGGTCAACAGGCAGTCCACAGAGTATCTGGGCAGCATGAAAGCCGACCGAAGCATCCAAAAATACATTACATCAGTTGGAAAGGTTTTAGCAAGCATTTTTTAGGATGTGCACGGAATAATACTAATCGACTCTTAGGAAGGGGCGAATAATCACCGAATACTATTACATTGGTATATTGAACCATTTGAATTGAAAATTAAGAAAAAAAGGCCGTATTTAGAGAAGGAAAAAGAGTTGTTTTAACAAAATATTGTACCAGCTCTCAAGTCCATAAAATCGATGGTGAAATTGGACCAATTGGGCTATGAATTGCTTCATCAGCCATATTCACCAGATCCCCCAGCGATTATTACCTCTTTCCAGATTTGAAAGGGTGGCTCCGGAGAAAGAGATTTCGCTCAAATGAAGAAGTCTAATGGGAAACTGAAGCTTATTTTAGAGATGTCGACAAATCGTACTATAGGGTTAGAATAAGTAAAACGGGCCACCTGAAATTTTTTTCTCCAATTTCAAAGGTAACTATGTTTTCGATAGAGGTACAAGTATCTTTTTACCCCCTAAATTTTTTTTTAGAATACTTCAATTATTTTGCAATTAATAGCTATTTGAATATTTATGTACAGGGTGAGTCAACGGTAAAGTTCATTATCTCATTTGTTTCGGGAATGACGAAAAAATTTTAAATACATAGTATTTAGTATTTAGTAAATAGTTTTATGGAATGGTAAGGTGCATAGTTTAAAATTATTTTTGAGTATACAGGGTACTTCAAAAAAGTGTGGCCAATATAACATATGTTTTTTTTTTTTTAAATAGAACATCCTATTTTCTAATTTATTTTTAAATTCTGCGTAAAATTTTATAACTTTTTTATTAATAATGTTGTATACCTAAACCTAGTGGTTTTTGTAATATTACATTTTTTTTTTAAAAATACTAGTTTTCAGTTCTGTAAAAAATTGCCAGTAGCGCCATTGTTTCTGAAGGTGGAATACTCATAATTGGTACGAGCGTTCTATAGAGATAAAAAAAATATATTTGTAAAGAAATTTGATTTAGATGCTACAGGGTGATCAAAATAAGTTTATAGATTTCGACTATTTTAAATTGAAAAATCTCAAATTTTTTAAATAGCATACTCTGTATATTATTATTTTTTCTGATAGATTTTACAAAACCCTCCAGCTTTTATTGAGTATGTCATATACCTATTTCTAATAATTTTCGATTTATTTTGTAGTCCACTCGAGCGGAGCTGCGGGCACAGCTAGTCTTGTATATAATAAAATGCGCACTTACATAATTTCCCCCTGTTCAATTATTTAATATACTTAATTGCATATACCCATAATATCCTGCAATATAATTTCCTACCAGCGTAATCTAAATTTTCCACAACAATAATTTTATCGATCTGTCCTGTTTTCTTTTGCAGGAAAATAACCATTTATTTCAACTTTTTCTTTTTTTTTATCATTCTGTTGGACGATTGGAGAATATGGTGGTAATTTGTCTTATTTGCATTCTTCTTTAATTTGTCCTTCCTGTTATACTCAGAAAATCTAAAAACATATATAATTATCTTCGAGTAAATCTACGAGGGCATTTCAATAAGTTTCTATCCTAGCATAGAAAAAACAAGTAGATCTCAAAAACAAAAATTCTTCACAGTGCAACTGTACTTACATGAAGTAAAAAATTCCCGAGACTTTCCAAGAGGAGGCAGCAGTTAGTGTCAACTCTTAGAAGATTCGTGTAAAATTTTCAGGACAGTTTGCGACTTACAGCTGCTCGAGTGACGCTACTTTTGATTTTTTGCAAAACAATAGAATAAAAAGAATTTCATCTGGTGATTAAACATTACTTTTTGATGGAAAGAAAGTACAGCCAGAACTTTAGAATGGCTTGAGAAGTCCTATGGCACATCTACTCTGTCGATGGTTTAGTGAACTTAAATGAGGTCGTACAAGTACCGATGAGGCACGACGTTCCGGCCGTCCAAATGTCGTCGAAACAACGTAAAAAAAACCCACCATATTATTTGGAATGACCGCAGCGTAAGAGTGAGAGAGATAGCTGACATCCTGAAAATATCAATAGACTACGTGAGGCATATTTTGCATGAATATTTGCATATGAAAAAGCTATGTACCCGAAGGGTGTCTGGTACACTCACGATTGATCAGAAACAGCAACGTATCGAAGATTCAGAACGATGACCTGAACTAATTTGAACTAACCTGAGTCCAACAGGCAGCCTGCAGAGTGGCTGGAACCGCTTGAAAGCCGACCGAAGCGTCCAACAACACAAACATTAGCTAGAAAAGGTTTTGGCAAGTATTTTTCGGGATGCACATTTAAGAATACTGATCAACTATCTTGAGAAAGGGCGAACAATCACCGAAGACTATTATGTTGGTTTATTGGACCTTTTAAATGGTGAAATGAAGAAAAAATGGCCGCATTTAGCCAAGAAAAAAGTGTTGTTTCACCAAAATAATGTACCAGCCCACAACTCAGTAAAATTTATTTATTTATTAATTTACTTGTTTTATTTTTACGGACAAGCCAATTACAATAGTAATGTAAAAACAAAATTACAATAGTAATATAAAAACAAAAAAATGTTAAAACACAATGCACATATACAATTCATAACGTGAAAAAGGAGAAAAAAAAAACAAGCACTACAACAGTTTAACAACTCAGATCCCGATCGCGCTTACAAGCGCTTTAAATTTGCTAACACTACAACTGAAGGGATCAAGGCTGTATGTATTAAATAATCTGCACATTCTCGTGAGAAGACTGTAATAGCCATAATTAGCACTATGAAATGGAATACTGAGCAGTACACTGCCACGAGTCCTATGAATAGTATTAAGTTGAACTCTCTCCAAAAGTGGTGGACAGGAAATAAAGCCAATCAGGAGTTTATATAGGAATAAAAACATCTGCAAGATCCCTACGCTTCTCCAAAGTAGCCACACCAAAAGCGTTCATAATCACCCCATAGTCAATATGAAAACTTGCATCCTTATAAATATTTATTCCAGCTTTAAAAGCTAAAGTTCGTAGAAATCTACGCTGCACTGACTCAATCTCAGCAATATGGCACTGGTAAGATGGTGATCACACTAGCGAAGCTTACTCCAAACCAGAGCGGACCACTGAAAAATACAACACTCTAAACGTGCTAGCCGAAAATTGCTTACTATATCTGGTAACAAAACCAAGATTTCTGAGACCCAGTCTCAGAATATTATTAATATGGCCACGAAAATTAAGTTGACTGTCCAAAAGCACACCCAAGTCACGACTCTCCGACATCGACTCAAGCAGGGCACCATTCAAACTATACCATTGACGCTCAATATTCCGCTTCCTACCAAAGGAAATGCAGAAACACTTTTTAACATTTAGACATTTCTTTCTGACCAGTAATAGAGTCGATTCAGATCTTCCTGCAGACGCGTAACATCGTTTACATTTTCTATTCCTCTGTACAATTTTAGATCATCCGCAAATAAAAGATATTCAGAATGGTTGAACATCTCACCAATATCATTAATGAACAAATTAAAAAGGAGAGGCTCAAGTGTGAACCCTGCGCGACACCTGAACATACCGATATGTTTTTTGAAATATGATTTAATATACGTATACACAGGCCACGTTCAGTCAAAAAACTCTTGATCCACCTAGTCACGCTCGTGCCGAATCCCAGGGCTCGAAGCTTTCCCACCAAAAGCTCATGATTAACCCTGTCAAACGCCCTCGATAAATCAGTGTATAGAGAATCAACCTGCATACCTCTCTCAAACGCGCCCAACAGATACTGCTCGTAACTTAGTAAGTTTGCGACTGTGGATCTTCCCCGAGAAAAGCCGTGCTGCTCTTATCTCACAAAGTTTTCTACAAATCCATGAAAGTTGGTCCGCGACAAGCTTAGCAAAGAGCTTCGGTATAGCCGACTGAATACAAATACCCCTGTAATTGGTTATATCCTCACGATTTCCCGATTTATAAATAGGTGTCAAAAAGCTAGTCTTCCAATATTGCGGAAAAACGCAGGAGTCCAACGACAAACAGAAGATATAGTGTTGTGGTCTGCTCAGGGAAAACATACATTATCTCAGGAATATTGATGGAATCCCATCTGCGCCATGAGAATAACTTATCTTAAGCTGATTAATGCCTTCAAATACTTCGGCCAATGAGACCCTCACAACGTTCACGTCCAGTGCGTTATCAATATTACAGGCTGAAAAGTCACAGTTCTCTCTCACACAACTAGCCGAATAATGACGCGCGAACAAATCCACAATGCCATTGCCATCATTAGCAAGTTTTTTAAAAACATGCTATGTGGATAAGAAGTACACCTTCTGGAATTGTTAACGTGTCTCCAAAAAAACGCAGGGTTGACTCTTAAGTCATTTTCAACTCTAGACAAATATTCTTTATAGCAAGCTGATTGAAGACGTTTACATCTATCACGCAATAAAGAAAACTCTTGGTATGAGGTAAATAAACCGTTTTGTTTATACTTTTTGTGCGCAATTTTCTTTTGCACAACCAGTGTTTGTAAGTCTGCAGAGAACTACGTTGAAAAATTTGTTGTTTTAAAGGGTTTGACCGGTACGAAGATGGCAATGGCATCATATAAAATATTGTAAAAATTCTCGACACAAACATTTATATCAGTTTCATTGAAAACCGACTCCCATGAAACATAGGCTAAAAATTCATTGATGAATTGAAAATAGCAATTTTTAAAATCGTAGTATAGTATGTCACATTTCAAAACTATTGTTGCCGCAACACAAAATTCATGGTGAAATTGACCGAATTGGGCTATGAATTGCTTCCTCATCCGCCGTATTTACCAGATTTAACTCCCAGCGATTATCGTCTCTTTCCAAATTTGAAAAGGTGGCTCCAGGGAAATAGATTTGGTTCAGATAAAGAAGTCGAATGGGAAAGTGAGGCTTATTGTAGAAAGCTCGATAAATCGTACTATAAGAAAGGTTGTGGTGTTGCTCTTTATATGTTTAAATAAATACTTTATTTATTAAATAAGAACCACCATTTGCCCTTTATGTATATTCTTATTTTTGAGAATGTGTTGAGTGGATATTTATACTGAGAGAGAATATCAGTTACCCTGTTTTTTTTTTTCTGGAGAGATGTGGAGACAAGATAATTTGTGTATGCCTTTTGAAAATGATCTCTACAGTTGTTTAAAGCTTAGTCGTACTATTTTGGGCACCATTCATTTTTGAATTTTGAAGAGTTATTTAGTTGTAGGTAGATAATTAAATAAAATACAACTTATGCGTCCTGTAAAATAGAACGGGAGTTTAGTGAAACACTACGCTAAAACAAAGTAAAGTATATTAACAAACACAGAGAGACATTTTTACATTTATTCCACCCTTAAGATTAATTTACCTAAATAAATAACCTATTATGTGATGAAAATGCACATGTTCACAGATTAAAAGTATGAAGGCTGTTGTATAGTTTCTCGTTTACCACTTATTTTGGGTTTGGAGAACGGCTTTGAAATGGTACTATATTAAAAATGGGTCCCAGGTTCACTTTCGGTGAAGCTAGCTTCAAGAACACACGTGCAGAATAGTAACTAAGAACACATGTGTATCGAAGTTTTCATGAGCACACGTGGAAAACAATTTCAGAATCATACGTGTAAACTAGTTGTCAGGAACACTTGTTGTCGAAAGGAACTAAGTTATTTATACTTGTATACTTGCCGACTTACTGCTTGGACTTTTCCCGTGAGTTCACATTTGGGTGACCGATCAATACTTGTCCCTAAAAGATGAGTAGAATATTTCTGGAAGACGGGGGAAAAGCCTCGAAATGCCTAAAATGGCTGGTTTTATAGCAAAACCCTTCTCCTTCCGTTGAAGAGAAATCTTTAAAATCAGCTAGTTTACTTAAGGAGTATAAAATGAGATAGGAGTGTTGAACTTGTAACATGATAGACAAGGACGGAGGATGCTCGTCCTAATCAGAATTTATATATATTCAATGCAAATTAAATAAATTAAATCGAAAACTTGGGCTTAATAAAAGTTTAGTTACACTGCTCAATTAAATATGAGAAATGTAACAAACTTAAGTTAACGATTATAGCATACATTAAAGAAAGACAAACGGTTTAGTAACATGATTTTAAAACTTAGAAAAAATGAATGTTACAAGGTATCCAAATATTGGAAGATCACTGGAATAAGTGAAGGAAATTATGTTGAAGAATAAAATCGATTTTTGACAAAAACATTGTTTTTTCTTCAAAATTCTCGGGACTTTTCACCTCATTAAAGTAACTCTCGATCTTTCAAAAAAAAGTTCTTTGTCTTGGTTTGCAAATCAGTCTTCGACAACCTTTATTATTTCTTTATTTGAATGAAATTTGTGCCCCTTTAAGTGTTTTTTCAGTTTAGTCCGAAAAAGCTAGATAGGAGAAATATGGGGGATGATTAGTCAATTCAATGCCTAATTCGTTAATTTTTTACCGAGCCAACAACAATTTGTTATCAGGCATTTGTCATGCAAAAATAGCACCTCTTTAGACATTTTTCGTTGGCGTTTTCATACAGTTTTTTGGTATAGCTTAGTTAATAATGAAGATTGATACTCTTCGGCCATTATTTTACCGTATTTCAAGTAATCTGTAAGAATTATCCTGTCCTAGCCCTAAAAAACGGGAGCAAAAATTTTTCCTGCGAAATTCTGTAAGCGAGAATCCTTGGGGTGAAGCGAGCCAACATATTTCCACTCTTTAAGATCTAAATGGTTGAAGTTGCAGTAAGACGACATACTATTCTATTTAATTTTTAATTTTTGGAAGAATTCCTGTCACTTTGAGTTAAAAAAAAATACGTCTAGTTGAATTAAAAATTAACATTATACTTACTTGAAACTTGAAATTTCTTAAATCACTTGTACAACTGAGTACAGGTTAAAGATTCATCCCTGTATTATTCGACACATTCCAGAAACTAAGTTGAGCATACAAACTGTCAGTCTTACCAATATAACTACGCATCTAATGGGATAAATGTCATAATATTTTTGCATTCCGGTCTCTAAGTTGAACACGCACACTGTCACTCTTACTACTGTAACTAGGCATTTAATGGAATAAATGTTATAGTATTTTTCAACTATCGAATTTTTTTTTTGACCGAAGGTGTAGAATTACTGCAAAGATGGAAATATTTTTAATTATCTGTTATCCTATTAAAAAACAGTAGTAAATTAATTTTTCTTGCCATCATATAGTTGTAAAATAAGTACCGAATTTCTCAAACTAAAGAATAACTTATTACATATTATGTTTCAAATGTAAGGTACTTTATTCTAAAATACTAATCACGAAAATAAATTTCAGCAGAGGAAGAGCCTCACACTTATTTTAACTAAAATTTAACATTTTCCTTTACTTACTGCTTATGTTAACATAATAATAAAATAACATAATTAGCAGACTCGTTGGCGTATAACACAAAGTATACGAAACAACCCTTCTAACCATTTTCCTAACCGCATTAATTTTTTTTAGTTACGTTTATAGTGTAAATTATGAAAAACTAACAAAATTGGAGTTCTCGGCTCTAAGAGTTCTACTTCACATTCGACTGTCGATTGCCAAAGAAAAACAACACCTGCTATTCCATAGTGCAGTTAAAGATGCCCGATTTTGTGTGCAGACTACGTATAATAAAATGTATTTTAATGAAACTAGATACCAAGAAAGCTTCTGGCGCTGACGGAATACCTTCCATAGCAGTCAAAAAATTTGTGAGCGAACTAACACCAGTTATCTGTAGACTTTTCAACCTATGCTACAGAAAGCGAATAATTTCTTACTGCTGGAAATGCGCTACAGTTCAACCAACACTCAAAAGAAGACCTTGCCAAACAACTGCTGATCAGTCACACTGCTTTCAATAATATCAAAACTTATCAATCAGCATCTTCTAAAATATTTAGAAGGGTTCAATCTTATTAGAGACCAACACTATGGATCTCGTACGCAAAGGTGAAGATCGTCTTACTTATGTAAGACATGTTTGGAACAACGCAATTGAACACTTTGAAGGATCTCGAGCGGTTGGACTTGATATATCCAAAGCTTTCGACCGGGTTCGGCATGACGTATTGTTGGCTAAGCTACGTACTTATGGTATGTCTGAAAAGTTTTATTTATGGCTCTCGGATTTCCTCAGAGAGCGTTCTTTACGAGTAGCACTATCAACACCGGTGTGTCCCCATCGCTCCATATTGTCTCCTATTATCTTTCTTATTTACATTAACGATCTGCTAGAAAGAACCAGTAACCCAATCTATATCTTTGCGAATGACAGTAAATTTATTTCTTGATTCACTTTGCAAGCTCGAACATCGGCTACTAATGCAAATATCTGCAGACAGCAGGGAGTCGTTCAAGTTAAAGACCTGGAGAAAATTCTATCTTAGAGTGAATCGCTTTAGGGATTTCCCTGCGACATTTGTACTATGTCCATCAAGAAAGCATTTACTGTGTCCCCTCACAAGCAACAACCCCTGTCTATCCCAAACCAGTGTATTTCTTTTTTGGGCTAAAATTGTATGCTTGAATTTCACTTTCCTCGTGAATGTTGAATGCCTCCATTCCATAGACTATTGTTTTGATTCCGGTGTAACACCAGTGACAATTTGGCTTCAAAACTGTACTCTAGAGGAAAGTTGAAGTACAGGGTAAACGATTGGTTTTGTGCACCTTAGTTAGCATTTTTGTTATCTAGCGTGAGCACGACTTCTGATAATAGGCAGGATGACTAATTTCGAAAAACTATTCCACGATGTTCTTACGAAACTACTATTTCCAAAAACATATATATATTTCTGGAGAAATTACAGGTTTCCTAGCATAAAATTGGCCTTTTTAGTGTTCCGTACGGAACACTTATAAGATCACTTCGGTGTCTGTCTGTCTGTCTGTCTGTCTGTCTGTCTGTCTGTCTGTCTGTCACACCCGATTTTCTCCGAAACTATTTGACATAGAAAGATGAAATTTGGTAATAATATAGGAATTGATGGCCTCATCAGAGCCATGTAGTTGTGAGAATTAAATTTTGACTTAAGGGGTTAGTTTTGGGGGGTGAAGTCGGAAGTGAAAAAAAAATTTTTTTACTAGGTCATCGAGTGTGGTGTCAAATGAAAGCTTGTGAAAACACGAGTAAAAAATTTATATATAATATTATACTTGCGCGCACTTTTCTTTGTATTATTTTTAAAAATTCGCGAAAAATCGCTGTCCCGGGCCTTATCTCGAAAAGTACTTATCAAAAAATTTCGAAAATATTCTGGAATATTCTCCACGGGGTGTAGATTGACCGAAAATTATCACGAGTGCCTTACCTTTAATAATTTATATGGTATACAAAAAAAACAAAAATTTCAAGGTCATCAGATTGGAAACAAACTTTGTTGAAAACTCATTTGGGATGTGTTTTGTGAAGTCACTGATCATTTTGTACCACCGTTACATAAATTTTGACTTAAGGGTTTCGTTTTGAGGGGTGAAATCGGAAAAAAAAAAAATTTTTTTTACTAGGTCATCAAATGTGGTGTCAAATGAAAGCTTGTGAAAACACGAGTAAAAACTATATATATAATGTAATACTTGCGCACACTTTTCTTCGTATTACTTTTAAAAAATCGCTGTCCCCCACCTTATCTCGAAAAGTACTGATCAAAAAATTTTGAAAAAAATTCTGGAATATTCAGAAAATTATCACGAGTGTATTACCTTTAATAATTTATTTGGTATATAAAAAAAACCAAATTTCAAGGTCACCAGTTTTCAGTAAAGATTGGAAACAAACTTTGTTGAAAACTCATTTGGGGTGTGTTTTGTGAAGTCACTTATACCACCCTAACAAAAATTTTTATTTTAAAAACAATCAACGTACGGAACACTAATTGTGCAAGTTCAACTTGCACTTGACCGGTTTTTTTAAACTAGTTTTGAATTTCACGCCAAAACGCTTGCAGGTATCATGGCGTCTGCTCGTGACGTCACACTTTTGTAAACTCCATGTCAACAACAGTGAAGTATAGAAATCTAAAATGTATAAGTAGTGTATGGTCTCTCAGAGTAAAAACACATCGATAAAAACTTCTAATAAGTTATTTGTTTATGTTCCAAACAAGAAAATAATAAGAAATAAGTGGCTAACTCTAGCACGGCGTGACCCAGCAGTTATTTCTCCAAAATATTTAATTTATTTCTGTGAAGACCATTTTGATGTAATATTTTATTATTGTAAATGAGGTGTGTCGTAATAATCTTGTTTGAGAAATTGTTGAATATCTGAAGGTATACCTTTCCACATTTCCCTGCTTTGTTGTTAAGATATTCCGTTTTATCAAAGTTTATTGCTAATCCTGCTTTAGTGTATTTTTCTTTCAGTTTTCTTACCATATAACTGAGGTCTTCATTATCTGGCGCTATGATTACTTGGTAGTCTGCGAAACTTAGAGTATATAAGTAATCTTCTCGTATTGGGACTCCCATTCCACTACATTTTTGCTTCCATTTTTTTAATGTTTGTTCGAGGTATATTTTGAATAGTGTTGGGGATGTAGAGTATCCTTGTAATAGGCCTTTTGATGTTTGGAGTCTCTTCCCTATTTTATGTCCTATTTTTATGTTTACTGTGTTGTTTTCGTAGAGAGCTTTTACTGCGTATATTAGTTCTTTGTCAATGCCTATTTCTTTAATTGCGTTCCATAATCTTTGTCTTGGTATTGAGTCATAGGCCTTTCTTATGTCTATGAAGGCTAGATGAACTTCTCTATTCTTTGCCAGTTTTTTTTCCATTGTTTGTTTTATAGTGTATATGTGGTGTATACATGATTTTCCAACCGTAAAGCCTGCTTGGTCTTCTCCAATTTTTCCTTTTATATTTTCCTCCATGATATTTTTAATAATTTTTCCATACAAACGTCCCATACTCGATATTATGCTTAGGCCTCTATAGTTTGTGCATTTTCTACGGTCTCCCTTTTTAAATATAGATACTATATAAGCTTTTGACCATTCCTATGGTATTTTTTCTCCATTTATCGCTCTGTGGAACATGTTTCTCAGCATTCGATGTAATTTATTAGACCCGTACTTAATCATTTCATTTACCACACCCCCAGGCCCTGCAGATTTATTATTTTTGAGTGTTTTTATTGTCTTCTTTACTTCTTCATAGCTTAGTTCTATCTCTTTTATTTCCTTATTCTGTTTTTCTTCAGGGTTCTCTTCTTGGAATTCTTGTCTATCTTCTGTTAGCAGCTTCTCATAATATTCGTCCCATTCGCTTTTTGGGATGTACTCTATATACGTCTTCTCTCTATTGTTAGTCCTCAATGCTTTAATTATTCTCCATGACTCTGTACTTCTAGTTCCTCCTATATATTGTTCTACATGTTCGCACGATTTTTCCTATCTCTCGTTCTTTTCTTTGTTTATCATCCTCCTCGTTTCTGCATTTTTCTCTTTATATTTCTGTAGATCTTCTTCTGATTTTATATTCAGCCATTTTTCGTATAGTCTTTTTTTCTCCTTTATAGATTCTTTGGTTTTTTTGACAGATTCTAATTTTATGTTTTTCATTCTCGTTGTCTTCTTTACCTAATGCTTCTAGGGACGTCTGTTTGATGTATTCTTTTATGTGGTCATACATCTGTTAGAAGTTGTCGTAGTTAAATTCATTTAATTTTTGATCTAATCGTAGTCTATATAGGTCTCTTATCGTTTCGTCTTGCAGTAAGTTTATTTTGTATTTTATTTCTTTGTCTGCTTTTTCTGTTATCTCATTAGTATTTCTGTTTTCTTTATCTATTGTTTCTTTTTGCTTTATTGTCTTGTACCACGGTACTTTTATATTTGCTATTAATAGTCTATGGTCTGTTCCACATTCTGCCCCTCTCTTTACTCTTACGTCTTTTATTTTGATAGTGGTATCGTTTTTAATTATAATGTAGTCTATTATTGATTTTAAGTTTCGTGTTTCTTGCATCCAAGTATATTTGTGGATGTCGTTGTGTTTGTAGAATCCGTTTGTTATTTTGAGGCTGTTTAGTTCACACAGCTCTATTAGTCTCTCTCTGTTGTCGCTAGTAATGTCTTTTCCGAATGGTCCTACGGTATTTTCCTTTGTTTTCCTTCCTGTTCTCCCATTCAGATCTCCCATTATTATTAATTCTTGGTTTTTCTTTACTTTTTGTGTTTCTATTTCTAGTGTTTCCATGAAATTATCTTTTTCTTTTAAAGTGCTGTCTTCTGTTGGGCCGTATACTCCTAATATTACCATGTCTTTTCCTAGCATTGTTATATTCAGTTTTATGATTCTTTCATTGATGGGTTCCCAAGATGTTATTTTCTTTTTCCACATCTTTTTTACTAATATTCCAACTCCGGCCTTTGCTCTTTCTTCCTTCTGTACTCCACTCCAACAATGCATCACTTCATCTATTTCTTCTATTCCACTTCCCTTTTTTTTCGTCTCGCTTATTACTAAAATGTCTATGTTCATCTTCTTGAACAC
This sequence comes from Pachyrhynchus sulphureomaculatus, assembly GCA_019049505.1. Lineage (NCBI taxonomy): Eukaryota > Metazoa > Arthropoda > Insecta > Coleoptera > Curculionidae > Pachyrhynchus > Pachyrhynchus sulphureomaculatus. Next base: position 36,872,115 of record CM032449.1, on the reverse strand, counting down.
TTGTATGACTTCGATGTTCTTTGTCCTCCATCCCTGTATATTCCAGGTGCCGAGAGCAGCTATTCTGTTTCGGGATTTCTTCGTTCGTTTTAAGCTTGGGTTAACTATTCGCTTTGAAGTAGAATTGCCCTTCCCCCGTATCCGATGGGGCTCCCTTCTTCGAAGGTGTGGATTGGCACACGGGGATTTTTGCTTATCTTGTGATTTTTCATCCTACTTTTCAAAAACAACTAGCATTTCCCAGTTTAGGTTTTACGTGTGTTAGGGTGCTAACTCCTAACGCCACAACCCTCTTCCTTTATCCGGGCTTGGGACCGGCAACAGTGTTGATGAACTACTCAATCCATCCATCAACACTGCAGGCGGAGATCATAACAATCATAACCTAACCTAAAACTAATAAAACCATGACGTAGAAATAAAGTGCAGTTTTTATGGGTTTTTGAGTTTTAATACAGATTACTTATATACTTACATAGAAGTTTTGATATTTCTAACTTCTGCCGAGCAAAAGTCTTTGTATGACGCAAGAAACTATCCAAGCATCAACAAATCAATTCTAGGTAAATTAGAGCTATTTGCCTTGACAAATCCGTCTTCCAACGCTAACGTTTCTTGGTTCTAGTTTTTGTAATACAAAATTAGGCCACTTGATAGTTTAAAACTACAAATTAATTGATAAACGGTGCATAGATTATCGTTAACACAAGAGAAGTTCGACCGAAATAATGTTTACTTAGGCGTGGCGTCATTAGCTCTGATTGGTGTTCGACATGACATGACGGATTGCTGTATTTTGCATTTTTAATTTAACACAAAATAATATTAATCTCACTTTTAATATAAAAATAAGAACATTTTTTAGAAACTTTTTAATTTATTTTTTATATTTAAAGTCACAATTTCGGTGATTTATTGTTACTGTCATCACGCCTATTTAAGAGTTATGCTATAATTTCATGGAAAAGACTTCTTGAACTTGAGGTAACACATTAAATAATGATGTAAACTGTTTACTATCTCGAACTCTTGCATCAGCTTTCCGTACCAGGTCATCAGTAATGACAGTCTACCACATAGTGCACATTTGTACGGCCATCTTTAAATGCTCTAACTTATTTTCTTACCATTTCATGGTTCATAGCGTTTTTTTTCATACACTTCATTAATCTACCGATGAATTTTGGCCACTTTTACGTCTCTTGCATTTAAGAAACGAATTACAGAGCGTATTTCACAATCCGCGGGATTTTCAGTGACTTGAGGCTTTTAAACACGCACAAACAAATGTAAATTCGGACAAGTGTTTTCGTAATGGCGTTCGTGGCTAATCAATAGATGCACACGCATGCGCGAAACGGCGACCGCAACGTTGCAGCGGCCATATTTCAAATCGGTACGTACTTAAAAAACGCGCCTCGTACGTAAATGTAGATATTTGATTACTAATCTGTCGAATTGTTTATGCGTATAGTATAACTGAATTGATAATAACTCTTCAATATTTTCTTTTAAACTCTAAAGCTGCCGCTAAAAAGTTCTTAAAACTTTGAAAGTGTTTGACTAAGATAAAACGACTGATGGAAAGTTTGCCAATATAGTTTCCAAGAAGCTTATTGAATTTTAATTTAGAAACTCGGTATCAAATACAATAGACCTTAAAAGTTATTTTTTATGTAAATTCTTTTTATTACGATGCTTACGCATTTTATAAATTATCTAAAATCCGCACCTATCTTAAGAGAAGTATACCTTAATTTTTCTTCTTTTGTTGTTTAGGCGTTTATGTGTTCAATAAGTGAAGCGAAGTGTACCTTCTTAGGCTTTTCTAAATGGTGGTAACATTCGTTATGCAACACCATTTCTGGATGTTGCGATATCATGAGAGTCTTATTTTCTACCTAGTTCCCTGCTGCATTCGATTCATGAGTATGGTCGTCAAAAGACTGATACTAATTATCTCCTCGTGCTGTAAGATACCTGTCAAAATTCCTATTTTCTTCCATATGAGAAAATTTAATTCTGTCCTCAGTTAGTAATTTTCTGAAATGTTCTTACCATTGTTGTGAAGTTTTTGGTGTGAAGATTTCTTTTCTGATTTCTTCCCGTATTGATTTTATTGATCTTCAGCTTTTATACTTCTAGGACTCTTTAAGCAAGAATTGATTTTTTGACATTTTTTTCTTTTACGATTCATTTTTGGTGTTTCATTTACAATATCATTTCGGTGTCTGTCTGTCCGTCTGTCTGTCCTACCTGATTTTCTCCGAAACTACTTGACAAAGAAAGTAAAAATTTGGCACTAACATAAGAAATGATGGCCTCATCAGAGCCGTGTAGTTTTGAAAGTTAAATTTTGACTTAAGGGGTTAGTTTTAGGGGGAAAAATCTGAAGTGAAAAAAAATTAGCAGGTCATCGAGTGAGGTGTCAAATGAAAGCTTGTAAAAACAGTTCGAAAATATATATAATAATACTTTTCTTTGTATTATTTTTAAAAAATTGCAAAAAATTGCTGTCCCTTCCTTATCTCGAAACGTGGTGATCAAAAAAATTTGAAACAATTCTAGAATATTCTTTACAGGGTGTAGATTGAACGAAAATTATCCCGAGTGCGTTATCTTTAATAATTCATTTGGTACATAAAAAAAAACAAAAATTTCAGTGTCATCAGTTTTCAGTAAAGACCGGAAAAAACCTTTGTTGAAAACTCATTTGGGGTGTGTTTTGTGAAGTCGTTGATCATTTTATACTTCCGTAATAAAAATTTTTACTTTAAGAGGTTACATACACCTGGGCGCTGCAAAGAGTACATATATTTAAAAAAAAAAATATTTTAAAAGTTTTTAAGTGAATGATACAAAACAATGGCGATTATATATTTTCATTGTACAGGGTGAGTAAACGATAGAGTAAAGTTTATTATCTCATTTGTTTCGGGAATGACGAAAAAATATTAAATACAGTGGTTTTAGGGAATTTTAAGGTGCATAGTTTAAAATTATTTTTAAGTATACAGGGTACTTCAAAAAAGTGTGACCGATATAACATATGTTTTTTTAAACAGGACTTCCTATTTTCTAATTTATTTTGAAATTCTGCATAAAATTTCGTAACTATTTTATTAATAATGTTATATACCTAACCCTAGTAGTTTTTCTAATATTTCAGTTTTTTTTTTTAAAAATACTAGTTTTCAGTTTTGTAAAAAATTGCCAGTAGCGCTATTGTTTCTGAAGGTGGAATACTCATAATTGGTACGAGCGTTCTATAGAGATAAAGAAAAGATATATATAAAGAAATTTGAGTTAGATGCTATAGGGTGTTCAAAATAAATTTATACATTTCGACTATTTTAAATTGAAAAATCTCAAATTTTTTAAACGGCACATCCAATATATTATTATTTTTTCTGATAGATTTTACAAAACCCTCTAACTTTTATTAAGTATGGTATATCCCTATTTCTAATAGTTTTCGATTTATTTTGAATTTTTCAATTGTTACCCTTGTTTTTAATATACTTACGCTATAACATCATAGTTGCCAAGACAAAACAAAAATGTAGGCATTGTGAACTTTTGACATGTCTATTAAATAAGTAAAAATAGTTTAATTTGTCATAGTGACGTATAAAGGTAATAGTTATGGATTTTCCTAAAAATTAATTAACTGATATGGTTTATATACTGGGCGAGGCGGGAAAAAATTGTCTTTTGGCACTAAGGCTTTACGGAGCGAAGTACCGAGGTATACCATCTAGAAAAACTTCTCAGTACCTAATGGAACGGTTTGATGGTAGTGGAGCGTTGAGTATACAAAACGGAAAGTAGTAAAACAGAACGCTACCAATGAGAAAAATGAAATCGAGATTTTACTTCATGTTGAAGATAATCCCCAGGTCAGCAGCCGTCAACTAGTTGACTTATTTGACACATCCCAATCTACGGTTAATTGCACCACGAGAAAATACAAGAATCATCCTTTTCATATGGAACTACACCAAGAACTTCGAGACCGTGATTTTGAACGACGAGTATATTATTTGTAACACCATGAATGGAGCAATAGAGGCCGATCGAAATTTTTTGTCCAAAATAATGTTTTCTGATGAAGTTACTTTTCGCAGTAATGGAGCAGTTAACAGCCATAACATACATTATTATTCAACACTTAATCCATTTTGGGTCCGGTAAGTTCAGAGCCAAAACCATTGGTCGCTTAATATATGCTGTGGAATATTAAATTTTCGAATTATTGGTCCATATTTTTTCCGCGAACTGCTTAACGGGCCTAGATATTCAAATTTTTTGCAAAACGAATTACCCCAGCTTCTTGAAAAAGTTGATAACTTTAAAAGAGAATAAATGTGGATTCAACAAGACGGAGCCCCTGCTCATTATCACCGGGAATTTTTAAACACAAAATTGGATCGGTAGGGATGGATTCATTCAGTGGCTCCTTCGATCATGTGACCTAACACCTTTAGACTTCTTTTTGTGAGGCTACATTAAAGATCGTGTTTATGTGAATCCCTTACAATACTAGTAGTTATGGACAATAGGATACGGGATCCGTGCAGGACAATAACGCCCGTTATGCTAAGGAAAGTGAAGGAAAATATAGTAAAACGACTAAACATGTGTATTCAAGTAGACGGGCATATTTTTGAACATTTATTACGTCATAATAATTAATCATTAGATAAGTTAAACTATATTAAAATTATTATTAACTATTTGTTTATGTTTTCATAATAGCGTAAGTGTATTGAAAACAAGGATAAAAATTGAAAAATTCAAAATAAATCGAAAACTATTAGAAATAGGTATATGACGTACTTAATAAAAGTTGGAGGGTTTTGTAAAACTTATTAGAAAAAATAATAATATACAGGGTGTGCTGTTTAAAAAATTTGAGATTTTTCAGTTTAAAATAGTCGAAATGTATAAATTTATTTTGTACACCCTGTAGCATCTAACTCAAATTTATTTACATATATCTTTTTTTCATCTCTATAGAATGCTCGTACCAATTATGAGTATTCCACCTTCAGAAACAATGGCGCTAATGGCATTTTTTTACAAAACTGAAAACTATTATTTTCTTTAAAAAACTGAAATATTAGAAAAACTACTAGGTTTAGGTATATAACATTATTAATAAAAAAGTTATAAAATTTTACCCAGAATTTAAAAATAAATTAGAAAATAGGATGTTCCACACCTTTTTAAAGTACTCTGTGTACTCAAAAATAATTTTAACCTGTGAACCTTAACATTTCCTAAAACATTATTAACATTTAACAGTATTTAACATTTTTTTCGTGATTCCCGAAACAAATGAGATAATGAACTTTATTCTATCGTTGACTCACCCGGTATTTTAAGCGGTTTAAAATATTTTTTTTTTTAGAATATGTTTTAACTGTTAACATAATTTTTTATCAGGTTAAATGGACCACTGCTAAAAACGATGGCACCTCTTTGTCTGCAGGATAACTTCACAAAAAATAATCTAATATATAGAAATAAAAATTAATCTTGTAAAATAATATAGTAGTTCCAAATTGTCGAAGGAGTTTTTTCCAAATTTTTTTTTATGGTTCACTTCCCCGGGATTTTACCTTTTTACGTATCCTAAGGATATCGGCGGGCGTAATGTCCGTCAACGCTGTCCAAGTGTCGAAACATACACTTTTGTATTTCACATCACCTTTTAAACAACACGGTAGTGCTGCCACGGACGTTTTTGCATTTTTTGCAAACAACTACTACCTAAGTAGGTGGCCAGGCCAAATATACTTAAATAAATTAATAAATAAAGTATACCGACATGCCGGGATTGGGACCAGGAACCTTCTGCATCGCAAGCCAGTTACTACGCCACGAAGCCACGAGCCAGTGTTTCAAAATTGAGTATGCAATGCAATTTAGTATGCAATTTTCAACCAAAAATTTATGTTCAATTATTTATAAAAAATTGTCTATTAGAAAAATTAAAAAAAAACTCTCGGCATTTTGTAGAAAAAGTGATTATTAAGATTTAAAAAAAAGTTAAAAAATATTAAAAATTGACTGAGTAATACGGCAGACAGTGCATTGAGATAGGTAGCAGTCCCAATCCGACGCAAGGTCACATTTAATGTTATAACTTTCTAATGGAATGAAATTTTCTCAAAATTTTTTTTTAATAATTCTTAGAAATATAGAGAATAAATATCCTTAAAAAAATCGAGTATATAAAAATTTCAGGAGTATGTAACCCCTTAAAAGCAATCAACGTACGGAATACTAATTGCGCAAATTCGACTTGCACTTGATCGGTTATTTTGTTAACAGTTTTATAAATTTAAAAAATAAATACCTGAATAGACGCACCAACGGATCTTATTAAAAAAAAAATGAATATAGTATATGAATAATTTAAAAAATATATTTAGTTTTTGTTTTGATGCAAATTCCGATTGTTACCTTATAAGCCAAAATTAAACACATTTAATGTCGTTTCTGTGCCCTAGAAACTAAAAATAAATCGTACTTGCCCTGCTGATATTTACAATGACATTTTCACATCTGTCGAAAGCAAAACAATTTTACCTAGTTTAAAATATGTAGACGCTATTGACATTTTTTCACGAATATGGTACGAAATTACTTTATGTTTTATGCTTTTAAAGGGGTTAATGTAATATTAATTCACATAACATTTTTTTTAAAGTAGCGTTTTGAAAATCAATAACAATCACATTTTTTAGGGACGACAATATCGGGTGGATGAAGCAGGGGTATGGTATGGTTGTGGATAAAAGAGGAGGGAAATAATTGTGAGCCAGGCCAGTATAATCTTTAAGGAGGTTATACATACTTGCTCATTAAGATAGCATTAAAAAGTTCCTTTAAATCTATACTGTTCGACTTTTAATTACTCTTGTTTTTACTACCTGACACTGTCAGGCTCTTACTCAGCAGCCAGTCCATGTTTAATTCTTAGGCATAATCAGGTAAAATAAAATTAATGATTACAGGATTAATACAAATGGTTTTTTGGCATAATAAGATAAAATAAAGATAAAAATAATGATTATATGGTTAATACAAGGGGTTCGGAGAAATTGACCTTAGTTTTGGAGAAGTTCCGAATGAATTTACACATTCAGGTGATACTTGGAACAATTAGAATGTCTACTTACCTTTAAAATGTGGGAAATCCGATGATATCGACACTCATAATACTATAAAAAAGGGTAGAGTGATTTAAGCAATAAAGGTTAAGTTAAAGCTCCTCTAAACAAAGAGAAAGTAATTTTTTTTATCGTTCATCTCCTCGCCTGAGTAGGGACTTTACCCTCTTTCATATGCTGAGGATATCGGCGCGGATATTGTAATACCCATCCACGTTTTTCAAGTGCCGAAACATACATTTTTATATTTTATGGTACCTTTTAGACAATGCGGTAGTCCTGCCACGGACGTTATTGCATTTCTGCAATTAACTACTATCTATGTACGTGGCGAGGCCATATATACTTAAGTATACCGACCTACCGATATTGGAATCCGGTAATACACCCTGGTTGAGAAAACGGATGGATCTCGAATTGTCTACTCTTTTCATCATCAATGATATGAGTTTGAATTATCATTAAGATACTAATGGTGAACTTGTTGAAGCTGGCTTAAATACTACCTTTTTAAAACAAGTTCTAGAAAACAGTGTCATCGTCTTTGACAATGCTAATTATCAAAGTCGACAAATATAAAAACTATCAAATTGTGCCGTCGCAAAATACGAAATATGAGTAAATTATGGGTAAAACTTCATTACGCGCGCTTTTTAGAAAAAGAGGTTCTTTTTTTTTTGGAGTAGGCTTAAAATGGTCTAATTTTGAAAGGCTTACGAGAAAATATCGGAGGGAAGCCGTTTTTGCCGTTTTTTTTGATAAATAAAAATTAACCTATATCACTGACAACTGTTAATAACCACTGATCGAAACTGTCGGTTGTTTTCGAAAGAATAGGCTCCGTTCACACTAATGGGTGAAATGTAGAGGTCAGCCTAATCTTTTCAAAAAATCATAAAAAATTTTTCAGTTATAAACTACTCTTATCACACAATGGTTTATTGTCATTATTTTTGCTAAAATTTCGGTACGAGGGCTTTTCAGAAAAAGGAAGATTTTTTTTTTAAATAGACTTAAAATGACCTAAATTTAAAAAATTAATGAGAAAAATCGAGAAGTAATCGTTTTTTTTTGTCCTGAACTAACCGAAACTAACCTCAATTAAATAATCAGCAATTACAAAATACATTTAATAACGAAAAAAAAAGTGTCCTACTTTAATGTGAAAAAATGATATATATGCTCTATTAGTGACTGGAGACCAAGGTTAGTTCAGGTTAGCAAGAACAGCCTTACCTCGATTTTTTCTCGTCAATCTTTTAAAAAAACCTTATGATTTGTTCTTTTCGTGTTGTTTTCCGCAAAGAAAATTTCACTGTAAATGTAACATAATCATCTCGGCGCATGCGCATAAACGAACCGAGTTTTCCCGAGCAATTTCGATCAGTGGTTGTCAATAGCATGGTAAACTATCGTACGCTTACGTATCAATATGCAAAAAAATGTGTAGAGAAACGGCCTCCCTCCCCGATATTTTCAAAATTAGACCATTTTAAGCCTACTCCAAAAAAAAAAACATTTTTCTGAAAAGCCCGCGCAACGAAGTTTTACCAATTATGTTAGTAAAGGACATATTTTTCTAAGAAAATTCTAAAAAAATCTAATTTGGCACTGATACTCAAAGAATTTAATATCAATAAAAAATATGTTTGCGACAATAGGGCAAAAGAAATGGGTTATATAGTTTTAAGTCACCATATGACTGCATGTTTAATCCAATATATGGCAACAGATTAACTTAAGAATAAAAATTGAAAAGACGAGGCAACCTTTAAGTCTAAATGGATAAATAAAAATTATTTTATGGAATTTAAATGGAATCGTAGTAAAATGTTGGCAAAATTCTGTATTTGAAGTTGAAAATTTTTACATTTCTTTACAGAATGATACTGAACGCATCATAAAGAATATAGATGATAACAGTGACACCGAACTAGATATAAATAAATATTAGGTAGCTACATTTCTTTAAGTACTCGTTGAAACCTCTAACCATTTTAAGTTCAACCTTGTGTTACTGTTCTCCTGTAATGATATATACGAAGCAGGATTGTCAAGTTTGTCAAACGCAATAAATTTAATGAATCGTAGGTATTTATAACTTTAATTTGGCAACCTTGGACAGTAAATATTATTGCGGGCAATTAATTAAACGGTATATGTCTGAATGAACTCTACCGCGGTATAAGATAGATTGATCGATCATGATCACAATGAAACATAGAGCAATGAGCTTTTAGAAATCGATAAACATACCTACAATAAGTATTTAGAACATTAAATTGTTAAACATCGGAGACTATAACTATAGACATGTTAGTTCTGCAAGAACTAGGAAAAAGGGTAATGGCTTAGTAATGTTAGATAGTAATCAAGTGAGAGTCAAACTTCTTTGACTCTTTAAATGACCACATTAGTACTGAACAAATCTATATATTCAAATGAAGAAAGCAACTAAGTCTAAGAAAGAATTGTTGGTGTAAAAGCAAGTTAGATGACAATGATTTAAATGTTATAGAAATTTATGGCCTCAAAAATAATAGATTTATAAATAATTGAGATGAAAGCTAGGACGACAACTTTCAAAATCTAGTAGGGTAATACAAGATACAACTACTTTCAACAGAAGAATGTTTGATCTCTTTTTAAGACTTTACCGTTCGTGTGTGGAATAGCATCATTCCATAACCAAATTACGTTTTAACGAAAACATTAGGAATATAAACGGATATATACTAATGGGCTCCTATTGCACAAATGAAATACGAATAAACTTGACCAATCTCTATCATAAGTAAAAATAATAGATACTCTTTTAAGAACATTCAGGCGCAGCGAATTACATCTTTTGCAAATTTTAGATACAAAAGCGCTATTTCGTAGAGATAGGAAAGAAATCGTAAACTAATATTAGATATCAACACCTGCAATCAAATAAACCTAGTATACTAGCTCTCCGTGAAACTAAAGTCAGTTCTTCGACCGGCACAGTCAACTATTCTGAGTATGACTTCCATTCTAGGTTAAGGAAAAACCTTGAAATCCATCTTTTTATCAGAAGTGACCTCTCTTGCTAACAAGAGCAAGCTCTGGAATCTCAAAACTTTGATCAACAAACCATAAGGTTCGTTTAATGCATCGATTGACGACTAAGTGATATTAACTTTAGAATATTTTTCTTTTCTCTTGTAGACATCAACGATTATGTACACATTAATTATTCAATTGCCGAAATTTCCATTCTGGGCGACTTCAATGTCCACAATATCAACAGGCTTCAGTGTTCTACCCACTAAAGTGAAATCTTTCTCAATCCGTTGTAGCTTTGTTCAGCTTGTTGACGTGTCAACACGGATCCCTGACCGTGATGGAGAGTTCGCCAGACTTCTAGACCTGTTTTTAATTGATAATTCAGAGATTTATACCGTACCCTAAATCCGCTTTTAGGTTCTTTTAGGTATTTGCAGTCAAAAATAATCGAGAACTAAATGAAGTGTAGGAGGCCAGCTTTGCTACGTTTCATTCACTTAGAAAAAACATTTGATAGAGTAAAACTTGGAGATGAAATTGACCTTCTACAGAGCAGAGAATCGTCAAATATTTGATTGAATCTGCAAAGGTAACCGAATAGTCGCTAGGATAATGCATCCACTTACTCTACCAGTAGACGGAGAAACTGGAATAAGACAGGGATATTCTTTAAGCCCCTTAATATTCAATCACATAATGGCAGAAATAATGAAGACCGCTAATGAGAGTGTAGCAATTGGGAGAAACTAAATAAAATATGGGATTAAGTGGCTTACGGTAATCTATAATAAAATCTATGATTTAGGCAGAATGTCAGAAAGTTGGTTAAAGTCTGAGTTTATAACGATCTCAAAAAATGCAGGCGTTAAAAAATGCGGAGAATATCGAAAAATTAGCCTCACAAGCCATTTTTTAACAATATTTTTGAAAATGATTTACAGAAGAATATATAAGTTGTGTGAGGGAAACATGTCATGGAAACCAGAGATGCCTTATTTTCTATGCAAGTTTTGATTCAGCGATGTAGAGACGTCAAGTGTGATGTATATTTGTGCCTGATCGAAAAAATGGTTGGAATTCTGACCCTGAGCTAGATAGAAAAAGTCTGTGGATTATTGGTAACCTCTACTGAAACCAGATGATATTTAATAAGGCAGAAAGGGAGTGTTGTGTCTTGCCTCCACTATTGTTAAATATATGCTCTGAGCAAATCTTCAGAAACGCACTAGAAGCGGCTGATGAAGGAATACTATTTAATCGGGAGGGAGTAAATAACATTCGTTATGCTGACGATAGGGAGGTTATGGCTGATAACTTAAAGAGCCTACAACATCTCATGAAAAAAATAAACGAAGTTAGTAATCGATACGGCCTCGAACTTAATATCAGCAAAACAAAATACATGGTAATCAGCAAGTCTCTGGTTCCTGCTTCCTTGTTAATAGTTAACAATGAATAAATACAAAGAACTCCACAATATTCATACCTAGGTACCATGATAAACGAACAGTGGAATCACTCGCAGGAAATTGGTTGCCGTATTGAAAAAGCTAGAGCAGTGTTCCTCAAAATGACATCACATTTCGAAAGCTCAGGAATAAAATCAAGCACAAGATTAAGACTCCTAAGATGTTATATCTTCAGTGTCTTTTTTTCCCGGTGCGGAATCTTGGACGCTGACTGAAGCCACTTCTAAGAAACTTGAAGCATTTGAATTATCGCTATATCGCAGAATTTTGAAAATTTCTTATACTAACCATATTACCAGCGAGGATGTCTTACGTCGCTTGAAAAAGAAACTGGAAATTATGGAAACTGTTAAAGTAGGAAAAATGGAGGATTTAGGACACATGATGAGAAATTGCTACAGATATGGATTACTACAATAAATACTCCAAGGAAAGGTTTTTGGAAAAAGGAGACCAGGACGCAGATGTAACTCCTGGCTAAACAATCCGCGAAATTGGTTCTCAACAAATACTACCGGTCTTTTCAGAACTGCAGTGGATAAAGTCATTGTACCCAGAATGATTCCTAACATTCGGACCGAATAGGCACTTTAAGAAGAAGAAGAAGAAGTATGCGTATTATATCGGGTCCTATGAAACCTACATCCATCAGATGGCTACTTGTTCTCAGCCATGTCCCACAGCCAAAGTTTCGTAGACAAGAGGCGCTCGTTAGAGAGTATAGGAAGGTAATAAATAAGGCAGAACTCCCTGTTCACCATGATCTGGACTATCTTGATATGAATATTCTGCGATCAAGACATCCTCCCCTTAGAGACCCTAGAATTTTCCATGGTGAGAGTTCTAATATCACGGAATCCCGAAGGAACAGTGGGACGAAAATGTTCCAGCTGAACACTTACACCCTTGCATAGAGAAGAGGTAACTAGATTTTGAATTACCCCGAAAAACTTGGTCTGCGATAAACCAAATTCGGACAAATCATGGCATTTGCCAAGACTCCCGGAAAATCTTAATCCTACAGTGCGACTGCAGAGCCGACAGTCAAACCGTTAGGCATATAATAGAAGAGTGGGCGATAAGATTCTATACTGGAAACTCGAACGACTGATTGAGACGAAAAGTGCAATAGACTATGTTAATAATTTAGATTTGCGTTTGGGCTCACTATGTAACTGTTTGTTCTGTATACTTTTTTTAACTCTACACACTGTTTTATATTATTGTTTTTTTAAGGGTATTATTGTGTCCTATACATGGATGTGTAGCCATACGATAAATAGAATAAATAAATATAATAAATTACAAAGTAGTTAGGACAAACGCCAGACATTAAGTTTTCAATTGTTTTACCTCTAGTCATGTCGTAAATTGAATCGAATAACCCAACCTTTCAGTGCATTGGCCGCCACCTTGATTGTCACATATATAAATAGATAGACTTGAATTCTCTTACGTTTTATATAGATCCACGTAAATCATTATTATGACGTAAATGTAAGCCGCTTTTAGCGGCTGATCTTAATTGTCTCGGTATGCTTAAATCCTAAAATTAGCGAGATTTTGTAATAAAGAAATTAATTTACCTTGGTAATTTTTAAATGTACCCAGTAGTATCATTAGATGTATTTCTTGTTCTGTTTTATAGCTTAAAGCATAAATAATACTATTTTCTTCTTTAAACGCCTACAAACATTTATTGACAGGATAATTAACTAGTAAAGCATCGATAAATTGATACTTGAGTCTGTTGCGAACAATGATGAATTGATGAAAACCAAGATAATGTCTCGCTTGTTAGTTAGCGAATCTAGTAATTTAGCAAATCATTAAACTTTACCGGACTACTAACTTATAATTAACAGAATATTTTAAATATAAAATGTTGTAGAACAAGTATCATGATTTATTCAAATTAAAAGTTTTTTTTTGCCTTTTCTGAATGAAATTATTAAAAATCTATTTTGGAATCAATCAGTGGAAGTTAAAATTGGGCTGGAAAAGTCCCAAAGGATAAAAATAACCCAAGGTGTAAGACAGGGATGCATTCTCTCACCACTTTTTTTCAATCTCTATTCTGATGCTGTGGTTAATGAGGCTATCTATGAATCTCTTGAAGGAATAACAGATAATGGGAGTACACTGAACAACATACGGTATGCTGATGATGCTGTTCTATTACTAAATAATATCAAAGATCTCCAGTAACTGATTAATCGAGTCTTAACAGCCAGTGAAAGATTTGGATTAACTATCAATATAAGAAAAACCAAGTGGATGGTAATAACAAAGAAAAATCTACCATCAGAATCCCTCGAAATAAGGTCTCCATATTTAAATATTTGGGAACCAATATAAATGAGAAGTGACACACAAGAAAGGAAATGTGTTCCCGAATTGAACAGGCCCGAGTAACATACATGAATATGAATAAATTTTTTCATCGCACGAGTCTCAGTCTCGAACTCCGAATGAGAATGGTGAAAGCGTATGTATTCTCCGTGCTACTGTATGGATGTGAGTGCTGGATCCTTGACCCTAGCTCAGAGAAGCAACTGGAATCTTTTGAAATATACTTGTATAGACGCAGGATACAGAAAATAAAAGAGACAGAAGTTCTGGAAAGAATGAACAAAATGAAGAAATTACTAACAACCATAAAAATAAGAAAAACTCAAGACTTCGGACCTATAATGAAGGGCCCAAAGTATGAATTACTGCGTCTAGTTATTGAAGGCAAAATAAAGAGCAAATGATTGATCGGAAAACAACAGAATTCTTGACTGAAGGACATGAGAAGGTGGTTTGTATGTGCTTTGAGTGATATTTTTCGAGCAGCAGTTTTTAAAGTTCGTTTAGTTATATGGATCGCCAACTTTCGTGAAGAGATGGCGTCGTAAGAAGAAGAAGAAACTTGAAGCTTACTATGCAGATTCATTAATTCTAAGGCCACAGTATAAAAGGTATCACTTTTACTTTTAATAAGAAATGTGTATTTTCGATAAACATCTAACTATGTAGCGCGTTTGTATGTATATCAAGGATTTTCTACAGCTGACGCTGTCTTCCTTCTCTCAGCCTTTGATTCCATCTGTTTCTATCTTCCCAGTCTCCATCTGTTAGACCCCTGTCCTCCATAGCCTCGTCCACATCGTCTCTCCACAATCGTCTGGGTCTTCCTATTTTTGTTCTCCCTCCGGTATTTTCTTTATCCACTTGTTATCTTCGCTCCGTCTTATGTGTCCATATCATTTTAATCGTTTTTCTTCAATGATGTTTATTGCGTTCTCTCTGATGTTCATTCTGCTTCTTATTTCTTCATTTGGTATTCTCTCCATACGTGTCACTCTACAGCATCTTCTCCAACACTCCATCTCTACCGCGTTAATTTTAGATTTATTTCTTTTGTTGATCGTCCATGTTTCTGGCCCGTGTGTCATTATGCTTTGTATTATTGATTTGTATATGCGTGTTTTGTTTCTCTTTGTAATGTGTTTGTCCCACAGGATCGAAATGAATTGTCTTATGCATGTCCGCGTTTGTCCTAATCTAGCTTTGATCTCTTCTTCTGATGTTGCGTTTTTTGAAATATTTAAATCTATCGGTTCCTTTGATTGTTGTTCATTATCGACTTCTAGACTTCCCACATTTCCCTGCTTTGTTGTTAGATATTCCGTTTTATCAAAGTTTATTGCTAATCCTGCATTAGTGTATTCTTCTTTCAGTTTTCTTACCATATAACTGAGGTCTTCCTCATCTTGCGCTATGATTACTTGGTCGTCTGCGAAACTTAGAGTATATAAGTAAACTTCTCGTATTGGGACTCCCATTCCACTACATTTTTGCTTCCATTTTTTTAACGTTTGTTCAAGGTATATTTTGAATAGTGTTGGAGATGTAGAGCATCCTTGTAGTAACCTTTTGATGTTTGGAGTCTCTTCCCTATTTTATGTCCTATTTTTATGTTCACTGTGTTGTTTTCGTAGAGAGCTTTTACTGTGTATATTAGTTCCCAATTTTTAATTGCGTTCCATAATCTTTGTCTTGGTATTGAGTCATAGGCCTTTTTTATGTCTATGAAGGCTAGATGAACTTCTCTATTCTTTGCCAGTTTTTTTTTCATTGTTTATTTTATAGTGTATATGTAGTCTATACATGATTTTCCGGCTGTAAAGCCTGCTTGGTCTTCTCTAATTTTTCCTTTTATATTTTCCTCTATAATATTTTAATAATTTTTCCTTACAAACGCTCCATACTCGATAATATGCTTAGGCTCTTATCGTTTCGTCTTGCAGTAAGTGTATTTTGTATTTTATTTCTTTGCCTGCAATATTTAGGCCAACAGTAAGATTTTAATAAACCTGTCTTAATTAAAAATGTTAATTAAAGGAGACATTTCCATTTTTTTATTTAATTATTTAGGAATATTTATGATAGTTACAACTATAAAAGCAGCGAATGCAAAATATTTTTTACAATTCAGAATATTGTGACATATGCTATATTAATTCAATATTTACACAAGTTACGTTTGAATAATTAAAATATGCAAAATTATATCATAATTTATGGTTTTGTGATTTACGTTAGATTAATTCATAAATATTTTAAAAAAGTTACCATTTTAAAAGCAACGAATGCGGAATTTTGTTCAACATTCAAAATATTTTGATGATGATAAATTTGTGTTATAACATAAAATGATTGAAGGCGTACACGCTTGTAAAAATACTTAGAGCAAATATAATTTCTTTTGACTGAGAGTTTTTATACGAAAAAGACGTGATACAAAAATTGCTCGGTATTGAAATTACTATCGCTGTATTAAATCATCATCATCATCATAAGCTTATTCCATTCATTGTCAAATGTAAGCCTCCCAAAGTTGTGTCCACTGAGCTCTGTTGTTTGCCTTTTGCATCCAATCGTGTCTCGCTAATCTTTTTATATCGTCCTTACATCTTGTCTGTGGTCTACCTCTGCATCTTTTATGTTCTCTAGGCCTTCATTCAACTATACGGCATGGCCACCTGTTATCATTCATCCTTGTGATATGCCTAACTCAATTCCACCTTAATATACATATTCGTTGTATTACATCTGTCATTCTTGATCTTCGTATCTCGAGATGAGAAATCGAAATCAGCTCACAGTTTTGTCGTAATTTGTAGGGGGTGCCACTTATTGCACTGTGTGCACTTATCGTGTCATAACTTGTTTATAACACTCTGTATGATATTTTTAATTAAATAATCGTATTTTCCGCCTTATCCTCTCTCTAAAAAAGCTCTCTTGGTAAATGTTGCTCCGAGTAACAGTTTCTGAGATAATGAGATGTTTGTTTATATTTTTTTAATTTCATTGTCAAATTCGCAAATGCGTTCCTTCACACTTCATCCAGGCTTAGGACAGGTCCAAAAGAATAGTCTTTGAAATTTGGAGCATCCTTAAAGGTAAAGAGGCTAACAACAATAATAAATTTAAAGACCAACGGGCCAACAACAGTAAGAATGTAAAAACCAACTGGCTAAGGGCATTAAAGATTACCCATAAATTGATAGATTCTAAAAAAGTTTAATCGCTCAACTGAGAAGGTATTGGTTTCACTATCGTCAATGCATAAATTAATACGTCGCAGGAGATTTAAATTTACTCTTCTTAAAATGTCTTCATCTCGTAAAGCGTTAGCAGCATTTTCAATCCTATTCCACAATTGCTCAATGTTGTCGATTTGAACTTGATAAACTTTCGATTTCAATGCACTCAAAGAAAAAAAACGCATGGATTTAGGTCTGGGGAACGAGGTGGCCTGTGAATAGGAGCATCTTCACCTTTTCCGATCTATTTATCTGGGTAACTATGGTTCAAAAAAATTCTCACCTTACGCGAAAAATGGGTAAGTTTTCCAATAATTCAGGAATAGTTTCACTCACCCCCGTAATACAGGGGCTTATATCTCTTTATCTATCATTATTCCAGCCATTCTCGAAATATTTCTCCTTATCTCCCAGGATCTCCATCTTTCCCATATTATAAAGGCTTATATATTGCCTTCTCTGTCATTTTTCCGCATTATCTCCAATTATTTCGCCTTATCTACCATAATCTCGAATTCTCCCGTAATAGAGGGGCTTATATCTCTTTATCTATCATTATTCTTGCCATTCTCCAAATATTTCTCCTTATCTCCCAGGATCTCCAATTTTCCCATATTATAAAGGCTTATATATTGCATTTTCTGTCATTTTCCGGCATTATCTCCAATTATTTCGCCTTATCTACCATAATCTCGAATTCTCCCGTAATACAGGGGCTTTTATCTCTTTATCTATCATTATTCTTGCCATTTCTCCCAATATTTCTTCTTATCTCCCAGGATCTCTCCAATTTTCCCATATTATAAAGGCTTTATATATTGCTTTTTCTGTCATTTTTCCGCATTATCTCCAATTATTTCTCCTTATCTACCATAATCTCGAATTCTCCCGTAATACAGGGGCTGATATCTCTTTATCTATTTCAGGAATAGTTTCACTGATAAAATTCAAGTAAATGTCACCATTAAGTCGATCTGGTAATCTAAACGGCCCGATGAAATAGTTCGCGACAAATCCCATCCAGACATTAATACTGCATTCGTGTTGCAACTTTTTTTTTTTTTTTTTTTTTTTTTTATTGGTCTAGCACACGTGCTGCAGGGAAGTCCCTAAAGCGCTCCAGGAGCGGCACGAGTGCGGAAAAAGCGATTCACGTTGTTCTTGAATCGCTGTAAATTGTACTCGGTGGGAAACACAGCGCTGGGCAAATTATTCCAAAGGGATGACGTTCTCCATATAAAAGATTGCTTGAAAAGCGTCGTACGCGGAGTAACAAGCTGAACCTCATACGGATGCGAAGCACCAGCGCGACGTGTACTTCTAACATGCACCGCTTTGGGAGGAATTAAGCGGGCTACATCCTTCGAACACTTTCCATGAAAATACTTGTAGAACAGACTCAAGTCACCAACCGTTCTTCGATGTTCCAGCGAATCAAGGCCGCCGGTCAATTCCGAGTCCCCAATCAGACGGACCGCTCTTCTCTGAACAGAATCCAACAAATGCAGTGTATATTTGGGAGCGGAGCCCCAAACGTGGGAGCAGTATTCCATAGTTGGTCGAATTTGGGCTTTGTAAAGAATTAACAGTTGCTGTGGGGTGTAAAGCTTTCTGGTTCTAAATAATATTCCCAATTTTTGAGAAGCTCTCCTTGCTATGCCTGCAACATGTTCATGCCAAGACATATTTGCTCCCAAACCAACGCCCAACAAATTGAGCGACGATGCTAGGGGAATGGAGTGCCCCGACATAACTATGTCGGGTTCAGCAACGTTGACTTTTTTAGAAAAAACTGCCGCTTGGGTTTTTGTAGCGTTAAATTCCACTTGGTTACTGTCACCCCAAGATAGAATTTCTTCCAGGTCTTTGTTAAGTTGAACGACCTCCTGCTGTCTGCGGATATTCGCCTGAGCAGCCGATGTCCGAGGGTTCAAAGTGAATGAAGAGACAAGCGTACTGTCGTCTGCAAAGCTATAGATTGGATTCCCGGTCTTTTCCAGCAGATCGTTAATGTAAATGAGAAAGAGAGTAGGAGACAGTATGGAGCCCTGGGGCACACCGGCGTTGATAGTGAGGGTGTTAGAAAGAAATCCGTCGACCGCCACTCGTAAAGAACGCTCTCTGAGGAAACATGAGAGCCACAAACAGAACCTTTCAGACATACCATAAGAGCGCAACTTAGCCAACAGTCCATCGTGCCAAACACGGTCGAATGCCTTGGATATGTCAAGAGCAACCGCTCGAGATTCTCCAAAGTGTTCAATTGCGTTGTTCCAAACATGTGTTACATAAGTCAGAAGATCTCCTGTTGATCTATGTTTACGAAAACCATATTGGTGATCGCTAATAATATTGAATCGTTCAAGATATTTTAGAAGATGCTCATTGATAATCTTTTCCATGACTTTCGATATTATTGAAAGCAGTGCAACTGGTCGGTAGTTATTTGGCAAGGTCTTCTTACCTTTTTTAGGTATCGGCTGAACCGTGGCACATTTCCAGCAGGACGGAAATATTCCCTTTCTGTAGGATAGGTTAAAAAGTCTACAGAAAACTGGTGTTAGTTCCCTTGCACAGTTTTTGAGAACTATGGCAGGTATTCCGTCAGCGCCAGAAGCCTTCTTGGTGTCTAGCTTCATTAAAATACGCTTTATGATGCGCTGTCTGAAGACAACATCGGGCATCCTTGACTGCAATATGGGAATAGTAGGTGGTGTTTTTCCTTGGAAATCGACAGTAGAATGTGAAGCAAAGAGTTCAGCCAACAAGTTCGCTCTCTCAACAGGTGTGGTTGCAATGGAATTATCTGGCCGTGTGAGTGGTGGTATGGTGGATTTGGTAAAGTTTTGACTAACTGCCTTAGCGACTGCCCAAAAGGACCTGGAATTGTTGGAACAAGCGAGAAGTTTGTTTCTAATTCGTTGATTGTGTGCCTCCTTGGTTTCGTCGATAATTCCCTTGCATCTGTTCCGGGCATGAACAAAGATGTTTCGATTTAAGGTGTTAGGATTTTCACGCCATTGTCGGTAGGCAATATGTTTAGAAGCAACAGCTTCTTTGCATTTTCGGTCGAACCAAGGCTTGCCGTTGGAGGAGCATTTCTTCGAAAAAGGGATGTAAGCTTCCATACCAGCCAAAATAACATCGGAGACCTCCCTGGCGCAGTCAGATGGGTTATCGGATCGAAAACAAACGTCCATCCAAGGAAAGTTCGAAAGTATTCCATGAGATCTTCCCATTTAGCAGATTTGTAGTGCCAAATCTTGCGCGGCCTAGGCGCCTCTCTGTCACTGATTGGCACGATACTCGATGTCGAAAGCAGTTTATGGTCAGAAGAACCTAACGGCGGATTTACGGTGACCGTGTAAATCTCCGGATTGGTGGTTAAAAAAAGAAGACTGGCGAACTCCCCGTCTCGATCAGGGATCCGTGTTGGTTCGTCAATAAGCTGAGTTAAGCCATAACTGATTGAGAAAGATTCAGCTTCACTTCACTGGCGAGAAAAGAAATTTTTCAAGAAACTTTGGCCACTTAAGAGGATGATTTTTTGCCAATTATCTCAAGCGACGAGACTCACATATTCTATTGAGAAGTTTTTTGGAAATTCTTGAATTTCGACCAAAAGCAGCGCCGAATGGCCATTGCTCAGCAGTTGCTGAATGAAGTCAGTGACTGGCAGACTGTGAATAAGGTTAAAAATCTGGTTGTAATCCTTGACTCAAAATTAAGTTATCACTTGTATTATGATTACATGGTCAATAGAGCTTTTAGAATGCTCGGCTTTATCAGCAGAGCCGGTAGGGATTTTCCTAGCACTGACACTATTATATCAATCCTTGGTGAGATCATTATTAGAATACTGTTCCTCGGTATGGTCACCTTACTATGAGTGCCATATTCACTCAATTGAATTGGTGCAGAACAGGTTCTTGCGTTTTGTTTCTAGGAAGCTTAATATCCACCATTCAAATTTTTCTGCAACAGCCATGAGGTCTGTGGTCCGGCTCCCTAGGCTATCCGTGAGAAGGTCTAATGCGGAACTGTTGTTTCTATATAAGGTTGTTAATTCTCAGCTGGACTGTCCTGATGTCTTGGCTCAAATTGAATTTTTTTGCTCCACCCAGAAATACAAGGAATTATTGCACCTTTCCACAGTCTGTTCATAGATCCCAACTATGCTTTACATTCCCCCATCACATGGCTTCACGCCAGAGGCAATTTTTTTAATGTGTCACTCGGTGGCCTTAGGCGAATATTGTGGGATGACTCTTTGAGGCAGTTATGACACTTGTGGAAGTTTGTGCATTGTGTTTTGTGCCTTGGCCTCTTGTTTGTTATTTTTCGGTTGTTGCTTTCTAAGCTTTCATTTATATTCATTTATACTTACCAGGTGTACAAGTATGAAATGCGGATTTCAGACAACAGATGTTGCACCAATGCAGTTTGTGCTATAAAGATTTGACACTGCGCTTGCGCTTTTTATAAAGCAGGAGTCGATGTAATGAGTTTATAAGGGCTCTCCAAAGAAGGTGAAAACTGTCGTCTTCTGGAAATTAGGCGGCGTTCCTTCTTTGGGACTGCAAAGGAATTTTGCTTATTCAATATAGGGAAAAAGGATATACCATTAATAGAGGAGTTTACTAAAGGAGCGGGCTATTAGAGAAATACATCCAAATTCATGATGATGTAGTACTGATTAGCGAAGATGTAGAAGAACTCAAAATCATGATAGAACAACTTAATCAAGCTTCACAGACAGCTGGTCTCTAGATGAACATCAAGAAAACAAAACTTCTAAACCCACAAAACACAAAAATTAAGATCGGCAAGGAAGAGATCGAGAGAGTGGAAGAGTATATATACTTAGGACATAAGATTAGATTGGATAAGGACAGGAGTGAAAGTAGGGTCTGCGTTAATCAAGAATATTGATATCAAGAAAGAAGTGCGCCAAAGCTGCATTTTCCCCCCTCCTCTTTAACATCTACTCCGAACAAATATTCAAGATAGCGCTAGAAGAAAGTACTGAAGGCATAAAGATAAATGGACAAACAAAAGAAATGTTGACGATACACTAGTACTCGCTAGCAGCATAGATGAGCTAAATAGCCTGATGAAAAGGTTACAAAGAACAAGTGAAGAGTATGGGCGAAAACCAAATGGATGCTTATAAGTAAAAACCAACAACCAGCAAGACAATTAATACTAAACAACCAGAGAATTGAACACGTAGAATCTTACACCTATTTGGGAACAATAATTAACTCAGGATGGGACCAGGTAACAGAAATATGTGTGATAGGAAGAGCGAGAGCATCATTTAATAATATGAAGAGCATATTTATCTCCAACAGTAACACTCTACCTCTTAAAATCAGACTGCTCCAATGTTATATATTTCCGGTACTGTTGTATGGAGTTGAAGCGTGGACAATGACGGAAACGCTCATAAAAAAGGCTGAGGCCTTTGAAATGTGGGTGTACAGACGTATCCTGTGAATATCTTGGACGGACCACATCACTAACGAGAAGGTACTGCGTCGGATCGATAGGGAAAGAGAGGTGGGAATAACTATTAAGAGAAGAAAGCTGGAATACCTCAGACATCTTATGAGGCACAGTAAATATCGGATACTTCAATTAAAAATCCAAGGAAAGATAGACAGCAGGAGGGGACCCGGGAGAAGAAGATACTCTTGGCTCCAGAACTTGCGCCATTTGTTCGGGCTGTCATCTTTCCATCTGTTTAGATCTACCCCAAATAGAATCAGAATAGCCATGTTAATAGTCAACCTTCGCAACTGACAAGGCATGTGAAGAAGAAGAAGGACAATCAAACAGCGGAAATACCAAGACGAAATTGAACTCAGCTGAACTGCATTTCAAAAACTGGGATTCATTCTAAAAAACAGACATATCCACATGACCTTAAAAAATAAAAGTGTACGAGAGCAGCATATTTCCAGTAAGTATGCTTGGGCGGGAAACCATCACCCTTGCAAAAAATATTTTTTGTCGACTCCAACCTATCCAACGGGCCATGAACAGACAGATGTTAGGTGTTTACGAGAACACATTAAAAGCGGAGATATCAAACGAATAACAAGAATTACAGATTTCAGTGAAAGAGTGGCAAAATTAAAGTTGCAATGGGCGGGGCATGTGGCTAGAACGAATGATGGTAGATGTACAAAAGAATTACTTAAATGGAGATCTCGGGAGAGCAGACGAAGGGTCGGAAGACCAATGAAAAGATGGACTGATGCTATCAGGTTGATAGCAAGCAGTAAATGGCTCCATCTTGCACAGGATAGAGAGAGTTGGAAGAAATTTGAAGATGCCTATCTCCTTCAGTGGAGAAGCAGTTTTTTACAAAGAAGAAGATCCAAAATCATGGAGAACCAAAACAACTGTAGGATTTTCAAGGCTCGCACAGTTCAAGCCATTGCCGTAATATTTACTCTATAGTCCTGATTTCACGCCCTGCGACTTCTTTTGGTTTAAGCATCTGAAGAACAATTTCAGTCAAAATTAGGCTGCTAAAACTCGTTTACATTATGTTGGCAATGTTTCAAAGTAATTAAATCGATTTCCAAGCTGTGTCCAAAAATTTCCAAAAATCATAAAAAATTTTACGGCATTTGCCTCCACTAAGAAGAACGAGAACTTTTTAAAACCTGATTTACAAAATTTTTTTGGTTACAACCAGATAACCTGGTTTGAGCAGGCTGAGACAAAATCACAATTCACAGATCCTTACAAGTAAGTTAAGCAATTTTACTGAATAAGATAATTCTATTAGAGGCTTAGCTATGATTTGATGTCGTGTATTGACAGCTATATAAAACTACTCAGTATATATCACCACTACACCAAACACTTTATTTTTGCACTCGACGCGCGTTTCGCTAACCATGTTAGCTTCATCAGGAGCGAGGAGCTCCTGATGAAGCTAACATGGTTAGCGAAACGCGCGTCGAGTGCAAAAATAAAGTGTTTGGTGTAGTGGTGATATATACTGAGTAGTATCATTGTGCCAAAGATTCCACATTCCCAACTTAGATATATAAGATATGAAAATACCGCCACCGCCCGGAAAAGAAGAAGGAAATGGAGTGATAGTAAGAAATGTGGAATCTGAAGAGATTCCCGTTGTAACAACGGATGAAATAATGAACGCCTTACAACATATGCACAACAACAAAGAACCAGGGGACGATCAGATAACTATAGAAATGATAAAGTATGGAGAGGCATCGATAATAATAATCTCTTTCAGCTCTATTAACAGGTGCCTCATAGAAAGTAAAATACCAACATCTTGGGTAAACGCCTTGATTGTATTTATATTTAAAGAGGGGAACAAATTTAAATTGGAGAATGACATACTCATTAGCCTGTTATCGGTACTAAACAAAATCCTCACTAGAATCATAATATACAGATTAACGAACAAATTAGACAGTTATCAACCACGTAAACCAGCGGGATTTAGACGGGGATACAGCACTTTGGACCATCTTCAAACAATTAGATTACTAGTGGAAAAGGCAAATGGTCACCTTGTGGATTACAATGGTTGGTTACGAAAAAGCGTTTGATTCGGTAGAGATATGAGCAGTCTATAATGCTTTAATTAACAGCAGAGTCGATGAAAGATACACAACTCTTTTTGAATACATATATAAAAATGCCACATCAAAAATAATGATTGAAGCAAAAACAAATAAAATCAAAATTAAAAGAGGAATCCATAAAGCTGTTCACTTTGACTCTAGAAGATATTGTGACGTCTTTTTATGACATGCTAAACTGTCCTCAGTTTGAGGCATCTTTTTCCGTACCCTGTGAGAAGTTGTTTGTCCCACGCTTGAGCGCAATTTTGTAAGGTGTGCTAATTTTGCTTTATTTTTCGCCCCATGTAGACTGCGTCATTTTGTAACATTTTTAAATACTGGACGCCCCAAGCTTGAGCACAATTTTCTTGCAGCCCCGCTTTAATTTCTGATAATGAATTGAGTGAGACCTGATTTTAAAAGAACTAAAGAAATTAAAGAAATACTAGCTCAGTTTTCCTTGGTAGAGAGATATGGGTAAGAGATAATTTTTGTACGTCTTTTTGGAATTTAATTCTATTTTTAAAGAAACCTCAGTTGTACGACTTTTTTTGGGCACCACTCATTTTAAAATAGAAACGGTTTAACTTCAGCTAAGAAAAATGAGAAAAAACTGAAGTGTTTTATGGATATACTAAAAAGAAATTAGTCTAGCACAACTGATCCTGAAAAGAAAAATAAATATTCAGTGAGACACTAGCTTTAATCAACAAAAAAAGAATTTATTCATGTTTTTAAAATGAAAATAAAAAGTTCTAACCTTTACAGTTATACCAAAAAATTCTAGCCTAAATAGTAGTTGTTACATTTAAACTTTAAACTTTTACAACCCCCGAAGGCGAGACATCGTGTTTTACACTTCACTTTTTTTTGTCTGTTATACGTTGCTGTTAATGCACTACTCTCAAATAAGTCTATTTGAGGGAGTTTTGTTGACTTACTGTTTTTCAGTCCTGCTGTGATGGACTTCGCCCGATTTCACACTTTTTCTTAACACTTAGAAAGCTCACTACAGCTTTTATTGTCGAAACTGGTACTTTTACTTAGCGGCTTCTGAAGAAAATTAGCCTACTTCGGCTAGATGGAAAATAGCCTCTCGGCTAGACGGTACTGCCTGGTCTGCGGCTCGATCGAAAAAAAGCCTTGGTCGGCGGCTAGATGGAAACGACCATGCTGGTAGTTTCTCAGGCCCTTAAATAATCGTGCGATTTTTGCCGGTAATATCCGGACGCTCCAATCAAAACTCCGGGTCAAACATTTCGCCAATCGCGGCCTGGCGGTAGGTTCGATCAGCAACCCGCACCACACAGTATATACTGAATGTCCTGAAACTTTTGTTTAATATACCGGTCGATGTTTTAAAATAAAAATAAATACAACTTGAAGTGAAAAATCAGTAACATTGCATGGTCTTAAAATCCAGGAAAAAATGAATGTTACATTTACCCCCTTCCAAAAAGAAATAGACTACACTAGTCTATTAAACTAAGGCTACTGAAGAAAAGGTACAAAGTGGTACACTATCACTTAATACTAAGGTCAGAACTTAAAACAAAATTACAAACTTCGGTCCTTACTACTAGACTTAATTCTATTAAGCACTAATATTAAGTACAATGAAAACCAAATGAAAATTTTTGCATGTACACAAGAATCTTATAACTAGACTTAACTTAATTAAGCACTAAGGTTAAGTACTTCAAAAAGCAAATAAAAATCCTTGCATGAACATAAGAAATACCTGTTCAAAGTAACAATCGCGGTCTTCTTATATAAAAGAATCAGCTCTGTTATTGTTACCAAAACAAAAAAATAACTGTCTAGACTCTTGTCTAAATCAAAAAAAAGTGAACTGAAATAAAATATGAACACCTGCCTTAAGATATTTTAAGGATTGTCTGAAAATTTTCTATTTCAGCAAAAGAAATTTATAAAAATTCTTAAATAAAGAAAAAAAATAAAAAATGATTCTAGTGCAAACACTTACACTAAAAAGAAAAAGTCTTGTCAGACCAATTAGCACTAGGCCAAAAAAAATATATCTGGATAAATATCCAGACAAACGCTCGGGAAAAATCGCCATCCATGCTCTAGCTCATCGCTAAGAGAACATTCCAAATCTAGTATCACTACTAGTCGCACTCGGAAAATAATCGCACTCGCGCAATGTCGACGTCCTAAGACATCTAGACATGCTAAAATCGCTAGGGGAAAACTCTACATCGCGCAATGTCGACGTCCTGAGACATCCAGACATGCAAAAATCGCCAGGGAACACGTCAGCTCATCGCCAACAAAACACTCTGGTATCGCCAGAAAAAACTCGGCTCCTCGCCAAGAAAACACTCTGTAAATAGTCCTCGACTACACAAAGTCTGCGTTCTAAAAGAACAAACTCGCCATGAACATAGTGAGCAGCTATAAAAGCTAACTAAATCACTATAAGCGCAGTGAATAGCTACAAGAGCTAAAATTCACTCTTAACACAGTGAATAGCTATAAAAGCTAAAATTCACTCTAAACACCGTGAATAGCTATAAAAGCTAAAATTCACTAAACTGAATGATCCTGCTTCAAAAAGCAATGTTCACTAAGAACAGAATGATTAGTCCGCGCGCAACTAACATTCTTGGAAACATTCCCAACATAACTATATGAGACAGCAAGTCTCGAAATAGGACCTCCCTAAAGTCATAATCCTATATAGGAGTCCATAAGCAAAACGACTCAAAATCTCGCTTTTGAGCACATGCCCTCAGGCAACCAACATACACTGAAATATATACAGAAATATATACAGTAATATATACAGAAATATATACAGGAGTTCAAATCCCTAACTCTTGGTTATGATAGCTCCATACTGAGCTTGGTGAAAGCTCTTAGCAAAGCTAATCCAATCTTCGGCACATCGCACCAAAGTGACAAATCTGCCTAGAAACATGAGCCAAAAAAAAAAAACGCTCTCCGTCATTCTTCAGGGTGGCTACACAGAGAAATAAAACTTAACCAGCATTGCGCCTCTTCAAGTTGCATGAAGAATCCTCGTGTACTGGTCTCGCCCTAGAACAACAACGAAAAACATTCAATCCATCCCACATAACAGGAGACAAACACTTCACCACGATATACTGAATGGTGGAGACAAAAAAATACAGAATTGGTGACCCTGGAGTCCACCAACAAAAGGGAGTAGATTATAGCATCCACTAAACTAAAACGGTGTCTACCACACCACCATAAGTCAAAAAAAATTTTTTATCAATAGGGTGTTCCGAAACACACTACTGCCAACAGCCTGTCACCACTAATAGGCTAATTGGAGCTGAGGTCGACTACAGTAGTTAGGCTCTCCTTTGGTTCAAATAGAAATAACCATTGGGTAACAAAACCTTTAAAGGTCCCAAAGGTCAAACGTTCACCCCCCATAGACTACCCTTCCAATCAGTCTGTTCCTCAGGAAGACTAACTCCCTGCCAAACGTCGTAACGGCATCTGTTAGCACCCGGTGCATCACAGCCTGTAAAAACAGATAACTCATGGGATACAACCTAAAAGGTTTACAAGGTTGACTTAACCAAGCTTCTAACGGAAATTTCCAAAAAACGAAAATGAGCTTAAAAAGCTACATGAAGCAAAAAAATTTCTCAAATTTTTTCGGTAGCAACGCAACAAAACTTTTGAAGACGACAAGAGCTTTTCCAGCTTAATCAGAAACAAGAAGAAAACATCGTTGACAGCTAAAATATTTGATCATGGTGTTAATCGTCTCCCTAGACAATAGCCTCTAGAAGAAACTGCTACAGGTATCAGGCATAACCGTTTTCTGTCAGCCCAAACTTCTAGATTACCTCTTGGAAATCTAAAAATTCGGTTAGGAATCTTCCTTCACTGCGCTTAGCCTCTCTTGACAAGGTTCTCATCTCGGTATCAGATTTTGATCATTTCTTTGTGAAACGACTGTCTTACTGTGCTCTCATCTCCTGTAAATGATCAGCCTTTAGTTCTCCTGCAGGACTTCAATTTCTCTATCAATCTGATAGTAAACCGAAAAAACTCAACATACGCCTATGAGTCCATGCAAAAAAAATTTTTAAAAAAATTAGTGACTCAAAGGTAACGTTTAAACGGCTCTGAAAAAAAATAGAAAATACCCTCAGTTTAGTCAATTCAGAAGAAGATCTAAACCAAAATAATCCAAGTCTTAGACTTACAGGATAAACCAAAATCAATTTACTCTTAATTGCACCCAAAATATACCA
The DNA here is from genome assembly GCA_019049505.1 of Pachyrhynchus sulphureomaculatus. NCBI lineage: Eukaryota > Metazoa > Arthropoda > Insecta > Coleoptera > Curculionidae > Pachyrhynchus > Pachyrhynchus sulphureomaculatus. Next base: position 36,842,960 of record CM032449.1, on the reverse strand, counting down.
TTAAGGTAATAAAAATACACCCACTCGGGTAACAAACTTTGAAATTGCTCATAAAAATTTTGACTCAACATCATACTACACGAGCTACATCTTGCGCTTGTCCTAACTCAAGATCACCTTGGATTGCCTCTAATCAAAATTTCGCTTCCAAGTGCCAAGAACTGGATATTATTTGGGGTCATAAGCAAATCAAATCCCGCGACCACCGACATACCAGTCTTATGATATATCCTGAGTGTGACTCCTTCGCAAGCTCGCAACAGCTGAGTCGATGCTAAACATCAACCACAATCAACCTAAGTTTGGGATATGGCCAATACCCAAAACCTTAGCACAAAACTATAAAAGTAAACTATCCTCAGCTCAACTTTTATAACAGGCAAAAAAAACGAGGTCGTCACCTCTACAGAGCAACATCAAAAAAAAAAAAAATTTAAGCAATTAAGATAATGTAAATATAAATTATTCTTCTTCTGACAAACTTTCATTAGGGTTAGGTTCATTGAATGGTTTTAAGTCTTTAATATGCCATCGTCCTACTTTAGTCCCATCTAAATTAACTAAACCATAAACTAAATCCGAAATCTTTTCTCTAATCACGCAATGCACATACTTAGGTACCAACTTAGATGTGAATTTATCTGCTGCACTGGAAAGAATTTTATTTTTTCGCCAAACGTGATCACCTATCTTAAAGGAAAAATCCCTTTTTTTTAAGGTTGTAAGACTTACTGTTCCGTTCATAAGCCTTACGTATCCTACTACGTACGTCGGTGAAAATATCTTTTAAACCCTTTAAATTTTCGGCGTACGCGCCCCTGTTACCCGGAATTATTTCGCTGTCAGCATTGACATCCAAGTCTAAGTTTTTATAATATGATCCAGATAGAGGTATATGTCTGCCGTAAACTAAGAAAGACGGTGTGAACCCTGTTACTTCGTGTCTCGCGGTATTTATCGCTTGTTGGATTTTGGAAATATTGCTATCCCAAGTGTCATGTGAATCCACGTAACTTCTTAAAGCGGTCCCGACTGTTCGGTTATTACGTTCCACAAAATTACATTGGGGAGAGTACACGGGATTAAAACGGATGTTAAAACCATAAGTTTCACTTAAGCTCTTAAAACTTTTAGAGGTAAACTGAGTACCGTTATCGCATATTAAGAGCGATGGAACACCGTGGATTAGAAAGACATTATTTTCCAAAATTCTCTCTATATATCCAGCTTTAGAGCTTTTCAAAGGAAATAGCATGGTATACTTTGTAAACCAGCAAGAAACCACGAGAAGCCATTTATTTCCCTTTTTTGAACGTGGGAATGGGCCTACTAGATCAGCTGCTATGACTTGAAAAGGGTAATTAACCGTTTTCTCTTTTCCCATCAGTCCCATAGGTAGTGTATTTGGAGATTTCTGCGCTCCACATACTTCACAAGTCCTCACAAACTTTACGATATCAAAACGCATTTTTGGCCAATAATACTGTTCCTGAACCCTGTGAAGAGTTTTATAAAAGCCAAAATGACCAGAAGTAGGAGGAGTGTGACACATGTCTATAACTTCCTCTCTCTGTGGTTTAGGAACTAGTATTTTCCACTCGGGTACATTAATTTTTAAAGGCAACTGGTTTGGGATAAATTTGTACACGAAATCATTTTCCACCTTCCACTGTGGAAAATTTTGAGGAGATTCTTTAATTTGCTGCCGTAAATTGTCGTACCATGGGTCAATGCGATCTACATCTACTGTATCAATTCTTACGCCAAACTGTGCATTAAGACTGTTTTCGTCCGCTGTATGATCTGGGATTCTTGACAAAGCGTCAGGAATAACATTGTGGACTCCTTTTCTATGAATTAAAGTAAACGTGTGTTGTCTCAGCCTAATCGCCCAACGCGCTAGTTTGCCACTAGGGTTTTTAATAGAATTAAGCCACAATAAGCTATAATGATCTGTTATGACCGTGAAAGGAACACCTTCTATGTAAGGTCGAAACTTTTCGATGTTAAAGAGTACTGCTAAACATTCTTTTTCAACAACCGAATAGTTACGTTCAGCCTTTGATAAAGTTCTACTGGCATACGCTATCACCCTTTCCTCACCATTGATTTTCTGTGTTAGGACGCCCCCTAAACCAGTATTAGAAGCATCACTAGAAATATAAAAACTGTTGGGAAAAGTCTGGTTGGGATAAAATGGGAGCTGAAACCAATAGTTCTTTAATCTTTATAAAAGATTCTTCGGCTGCCTTTGTCCAATCTATCGATTGTCCTTTTTTTCGTCCTTTCAAAAGATCATTAATAGGCGACAACAGGGTAGAAAAATTCTCGATAAAACGTCTATACCATGAACACATTCCTACGAAGCGCTTAACTTCCGTAGTATTAGTAGGTCTCGCATAATTAACCATGCTTGCTACTTTATCCGGATCGGTACGCAAGGAATTTGAGCCTACAATATAGCCTAAAAACTTTAGAGAAGTTTTAAAAAAATCACATTTGCTCAAATTTATCGTCAGTCCGGCCTCTTTCAATTTATCTTTTACTTCCTTAAGTAAGCGAATATGCGATTCGAAGTCTTCCGATGTTACTAAAATATCATCAAGATAGGTAAAAATATGTGGCTCATATTTCGGACCAAATATGGCGTCCACTAAACGTTGCTGAGTTTGAGCAGCGTTCTTAAGACCAAACGGCATAGTGACGAACTGAAATAGACCTCGGCCTACTACTGCAAAAGCGGTCTTTTCTTTAGAGGATTTGTCTAAAGGAATTTGCCAGAAAGCCTTTCTAAGGTCTATCGAAGATACATACTTAGCATTCCTGAGTGATGTCAAAATTCTGTCGATGTTCGGTAATGGGTAGTTATCAAATTTGCTGACCTCGTTGAGCTTTCTTCCGTCAAAGCACAGACGATACTGTCCATCGGCCTTTTTCACCAATAAGATTGGAGAACACCAAGGACTGTTTGATTCTTCAATCACTCCGAGTTTCAACATTTCGTCTAACTCTTTATTTAATACTTTTGACATATAAGGAGACATGGCGAAGGGCCTTGTCTTTACAGGACTGGCATCAGCCGTATCTATAGACATCTTGATTTTATTCGTTCGGCCTAACCTATCTTTACTACTTATTTCATTGAAAGAGCTTATTACTTTTTCTGCTTTTAAGCGTTCCGTCTGCGAGAGATCATCTAGGGTACATAGACGCGAGAAAAGGTTTTCAAAAGAACTTTCTGAATAACAATCTTTAAAACTTGTTTGAGAATTGACTTCTAGGGACTGTGGATACCACGAATTATTTTTAAAATTTACTAAAATTCCGAATTTTTGTGCAAAATCACATCCTAGAACCAAAGTATGTGATAGAGAAGGTACTACTAGAGCAGAGATTACTAAACAATGACCATTGCAGACTAGCGGCAACTCAACCGTACCTAAAACTTTTAGACGGCTGCCATCTGCAGTGGTAACACTTCTATTTTTGACGTGGCATATTTTTATACTTAAACGACTTAAAATCTTAATGCCATTCTGACCTACAACGGAGGCATTTGCACCAGAGTCAAATAAAGCCGAGAAATGGGCACCTAATAGATTTATCTTGATATGCGGTCTGTTGTCTAAATATTTATGCACGAATAAAGGAGACATGAGACCATTTGGAGAAGCAGGAGTTTTAACTTGAGAAGGATAATTTTTATTAGACTTAAAAAAAATCAGAAACTTTTTGTAACCATTTAGTCCAATCCGATCTACTGGAATATTTTTGTTCGTCCGTGTTTCTAGAACGTTTTGGATTAGGGGCTTTACTGCGAACATGAGCTTGTGACTTAGCCGAAAGATTAGAGGCTTTTTTGTTGGACTTAGGATATCCGCCTCGGTAATATACCGTCCTTACTCGTTTTTTGTACATTTGGGGCATGATGTTAGTCTCACGCCTGTTGTTCCACATTTGAAACAAAATACCCTCTTTGGTGCTGTACAATTTTGGTAAGTGTGATTCGGGCCTGTGCAATTCCAACACGTGAAAATTGCCTTAGGTGAAACCGGCTTGTCGTTCACTTTAGCTGCAGTGTCGCTAATTTTAGAGTCATTATCTTTTCCTTTACCCGTTTTCTGGTTACTCCTAGGGTTCCGATTTACATTCCCAACTTTATTTGTCGAGACTCCACTTCGGCCATTTGGATTATACCTTACCTGGTGTATATTAGTTTCGCTTTTTGGTCTGCTCTTTTCTAACAAATAATCGGACTCTTCAAGTTTTCTACATAACCCGGCGAGTTCGGCTACCGAATTTATATCTAGTAGAGCTAACCGATTGACGAAACTAGGCAGAATATTCCTACGTATAAATTTAACTTTGGTACATTCCAAAGGCTTGATGGACAACCTACAAAATAAAGATTCCATGTGGGCAATAAAAATCACAGTGGACTCATCCTTCTTTTGTCGCCTCCTCTTTATTTCTGACCACAATTCTTCATCATCATCACAGTGCAAGAAGTCCTTCTTTAGCCTATCTACCAAGGAATGCCAGTCGTTGACACTTGATTTTATGCTTCTATACCAAATGAAGGCATCGCCAGTGAAAAATTCAACAGCAGAGCTGAAAAGTTCATCTTCCGATACTTTCCTAGCTTGAGCTATTTCAGTCAGCCTTTCCAAAAAAGGATAGAGTCTCTTTGAGTCTCCATTAAATTTCAATTGCCATTCGCTGACAGGAATATTTCTGGCTGCGCAATTCACGATTGGAGCTGGTACGTTTATGACTGGGGTTGTAATAGGCAGCTGTGGTAACTCATGGCCAGGAGCTATCTTTTCGGCAAGATTTGCTTCCATGAGTATACACGTAGCTATTGTTTCTTGAACATATTTGGAAAACTTCGACGCTTCCTCTTCGTCATCCGGCATGGGAATTCTTTGTACGCGACCCGCTACATGCGATAAACGTGATTTAACCCGGTGTACAAGTGAATCATTTGGATCACCGTCATAACTATCGATTAAGTTTTGGATTGAATTTAAACTCTTTTCGATACCAGCCGTTTCTTCTTTAAAAGACAGGGTGTCATCCCCTATTTTTATCGTTTTTCCCGGCTCATTAATTTCTTTACTTAAGATCCTCGTTAGAATCTTTCTTTTATCTGCGACCGGACGTTCTGAGAAAGTACGACGGATTTTTAGTTCATAGTCTAATTCATATTCCAATAGGTGATTGACTTTAAAATTGAAGGCTTCCATGATAAATGAATACTATAAAATTTAAAAGAATTGTTTAAAAAGCCGTGAAAATATTTCTCCTGTGCTCCCAATAGTCAAAAAAAAATAACAAAATCTGTAAAGGCACTTAAAATATGTAAACTTCTTTACCAAACTTTAAAAAAAATCTTCAACAATTTCAAAAAAATTTCTAAGTATTGCCTCGTATTAAAATCCTTTTATTAAGATATCTTAAGAATTTCCTATAAAAAAATCTCTAGATATCGTTTCGTATATCAGCAAAGTATTTTTAATATTCATGCAAAATATAGGTGAGAAAAAAGAACAGTTTTTTGTTCGGTTATCCGCAAAATAAATCAACAATGCAAAATTAAAGTCGACCAACACATCTGCCAATCTGAACTATAAAGCCAGCTTTTAAGAAAAAAGTAGGAATCTCTTATCTTAGAGTCAACAACAAAATTCAAATATCTATATCAGATAAATTGAAATAAAAAAATTCTACAAATTTCCTGCTTTTGTCTTACTGCTATAGTGTAGTTTCGTTTAATAAATATTATGAAATAAAATATCTGCAAAGTTAGAGCTTTTATTTTGTTCGAAAGCTAGTACACTGAACCCTTTTTTTAAAAAATAAAATTCCAAAAGCCCCGCGTTGACAGCGCTATTTTTATGTGTGACGTCTTTTTATGACATGCTAAACTGTCCTCAGTTTGAGGCATCTTTTTCCGTACCCTGTGAGAAGTTGTTTGTCCCACGCTTGAGCGCAATTTTGTAAGGTGTGCTAATTTTGCTTTATTTTTCGCCCCATGTAGACTGCGTCATTTTGTAACATTTTTAAATACTGGACGCCCCAAGCTTGAGCACAATTTTCTTGCAGCCCCGCTTTAATTTCTGATAATGAATTGAGTGAGACCTGATTTTAAAAGAACTAAAGAAATTAAAGAAATACTAGCTCAGTTTTCCTTGGTAGAGAGATATGGGTAAGAGATAATTTTTGTACGTCTTTTTGGAATTTAATTCTATTTTTAAAGAAACCTCAGTTGTACGACTTTTTTTTGGGCACCACTCATTTTAAAATAGAAACGGTTTAACTTCAGCTAAGAAAAATGAGAAAAAACTGAAGTGTTTTATGGATATTACTAAAAAGAAATTAGTCTAGCACAACTGATCCTGAAAAGAAAAATAAATATTCAGTGAGACACTAGCTTTAATCAACAAAAAAAGAATTTATTCATGTTTTTAAAATGAAAATAAAAAGTTCTAACCTTTACAGTTATACCAAAAAATTCTAGCCTAAATAGTAGTTGTTACATTTAAACTTTAAACTTTTACAACCCCCGAAGGCGAGACATCGTGTTTTACACTTCACTTTTTTGTCTGTTATACGTTGCTGTTAATGCACTACTCTCAAATAAGTCTATTTGAGGGAGTTTTGTTGACTTACTGTTTTTCAGTCCTGCTGTGATGGACTTCGCCCGATTTCACACTTTTTCTTAACACTTAGAAAGCTCACTACAGCTTTTATTGTCGAAACTGGTACTTTTACTTAGCGGCTTCTGAAGAAAATTAGCCTACTTCGGCTAGATGGAAAATAGCCTCTCGGCTAGACGGTACTGCCTGGTCTGCGGCTCGATCGAAAAAAAGCCTTGGTCGGCGGCTAGATGGAAACGACCATGCTGGTAGTTTCTCAGGCCCTTAAATAATCGTGCGATTTTTGCCGGTAATATCCGGACGCTCCAATCAAAACTCCGGGTCAAACATTTCGCCAATCGCGGCCTGGCGGTAGGTTCGATCAGCAACCCGCACCACACAGTATATACTGAATGTCCTGAAACTTTTGTTTAATATACCGGTCGATGTTTTAAAATAAAAATAAATACAACTTGAAGTGAAAAATCAGTAACATTGCATGGTCTTAAAATCCAGGAAAAAATGAATGTTACAATATGTTCAAATCGTTAAGGATGTTTTGTAGGTATATTAAAAGCGATGGGGATTCTATGAAAAAATTATGTGTTATTCTGATAAGTCTTCTGAATCTCCTCAAAAAACTGGAAAATTTTTTACAAGCCCGTTCAAAAGTTATTGCATTTTTTAGTTGTAACAAATTTACACGTAGTTAAATGGAAAACATGCTATCGAGCCGAATTTAAGTAAAAAAAAGTATAGAAAATACGATTCGAAAAATTCATAAAATTGTAAACTAGTAGATTAAATATCTGAGAAGCACATAAGCAATTAATATTTAGTGGTTTTAATAGTATTTATAGAGAAAAACAATAAAAACGAGTGATATTTACGGTGTAATTGAATGCAGAGTTTAATTCACATCGAAAACGTGGCAACTTCGTAAACAGTTACGGGAAATAAAATTAAAAATTTGCTATATGCTATGTTACCGCGTAAATTTAAATGTTAAGAAAATGCGTTTAAAGGTAGGAACGATCAAAATTAAATAGTGACATCTAATTTATTAATAACAATGTTATAAATTATTGATATAAAAGTATAAAATTTTTTTCATACTAATTAACAATTACTTAAATGTACTTAAGAGAATACACATTACGGTAACAGTAAGCAATAATAAAATCATCACCTTTTTACTTAATCATTATTTTAAATATACTTTTAATGTATTATTAAATAAGAAGGTTCATTGAAACCAATTAAAAATTTTTTTAATAGCTGCTTTTTGCAATGATTGCAATTCTTTGGCATTAATTTTTTCAGTAAGAAATTTCTCAAGGCTTTTGCCATTCGAAGGATCATGTTTGCTTTTCAAAATTTCCATTGTAATTCCAGCTCTTGCTAATTTTTGCCGGATTGACAAACTTACTGCATTTTCTGGTTTGCGACATTGTGGTAAATTATAAATAAACACGTTTTCAGTTGTAAATACAACACTAACCTCGCACAGCATCCATATTATAAATGTAAACAGTCATGTTAGTGCGCAACCTGCACACGCATGCTTTCGTTCTGGATTTAAATAAAATCGCAACTACCAACTATTAGAATGTTACGCTGTTGTCACGTTTCACTAGTTAAAAACTAGACTTATTTTATTTAATTTATTTAAATAAAATCAAATTTATAGTTTTCTGAGGTATTTGTCTGTCTTATAATTTTTTTTTAAGTATATTGAGAAAATTTGTGATTTGTGATTTTTTATGTAAAAATTTTACGTATTTTTTCTTTTTAAAGTTAAATTCAAGGTACAGTCCCAACCAAAATTTTTTTTATTATTGTTAAAAAATATTAAAAATTTCATTGAAAAATTAATTAAAGTCGAACGAATTTCAGTTTTAATAAAAAGTTGATACGAAAAACAAGCTTGTGAAAAAAAAGACGTTTTGTTATAATGCCGTATTTTAAAAGATATTGAGAGATATTGGTTTGGTCAGAATTTCATGTACTTTTGTATCCGATTGTACCTACAAATCATCCTTAAAGTGGGAAAATAAAGGAATACTAATGGACGGTGAACGATTAAATCACTTAAGGTTCGCAGATGATATCACTCCGATGGAATTAAGAATAAGTCTCGAGAAATAGGTCTAAAAATAAAATTTACCAAAACCAAATATTTGAACAACGACAGTGAAGATAACAGCCAGGAAATATTAACAGAAAGTGAAAGAATAGAAAAGGTACAAACATTCATATATTTAGGACAAAAAATCGAAATATCAAAAAATAATTTAAAGGCTGACTTGGATAGAGGAGTCTCGTTAGCTTGGTCTGCGTTCGGAAGGTTACAATCTACCTTCAAACTGGACATTCCAAATACAATAAAAGCCAGAGTATTCGTTCAGTATGTACTGCCGGTATTAACATATGGCACTGAAACGTGGGCTTCAAATAAAAGTATAATAAATAAACTCCAGGTAATCCAAAGAGCAATATAGAGGCGAATGCCAAATATTGGACTCCAAGATCGTATTCCTAACATCGAGATACAAAGAAGATGAAAAGTGACAGATGTAGTGCAACGAATACGTATATTAAGGAGGAATTGTGCGGGACATATCCCAAGGCTGAACAATAACAGATGTACCTGCCTGATAGTTGAATGGAGGCCTAGAGAACACAAAAGATGCAGAGGTAGACCACAGACAAGATGAATGGACGACAGAAAAAGGTTAGCAGGACACGATTGGATGCAAAAAGTAAACAACAAAGTTCATTGGAGACAAATTTGGGAAGCTTAGATCCGACTATGGATGGAATAAGCTAATGATGATGATGAGGATGATGATTGACAGACACGTTTTTACTTGTGTGGATATTTCTAAATTAAAATTTAAAGTGACGTGATATGGCGCGATCACGGCAACTACGTGCGGAGCAGTGATTAGTAATGTTATTTTTTTATTACAAGAGTGTCGGAAATATAACAACATTATTTGCAAGAATTATTTTCGAAGTTCTGTTGTTTGAAATATTATACATTTTTTATTTATCAGTTCATCTCTTTACTAAAATCACTTTAAAATTAAATACTTTATGTTACCAGGTGTACAAGTACAACAGATGGTGCACCAATGCAGTTTGTGCTATAAAGATTTGACACTGCACCATTTTGTTGTGTCATCAACAAGTGTCAGACGCGCACGAGTGATAAATTGGAAAAGTGTGTGCATAGTGTTGTGTTGTTGTGTTCAATATGTCGAAGTTTATACCGAATAAAGAGCATTCGCGGACAGCATTAATTTTTTGTTTTCATTTGAAGAAAACTGCTCTTGAATCATACCGATTATTTTGAGAAGCTTATGGTGAACATGCTCCATCGCAAGATACGTGTGAACGATGGTTTCGGCGTTTCAAAAGTGGTGACTTCGATGTTGCAGACAAGGAACGTGGAAAACCGCCAAAAAAATACGAAGATGTGGAATTGCAAGCATTGTTGGACAAAGATGATTCGCAAGCATTGTTAGACGAAGATTATTCGTGAACACAAAAACAACTGGCTGAGCAATGGGGCGCTAGTCAACAAGCTGTTTCCAATCGGCAACGAGAGATGGGAAAGATTCAGAAGACTGGCAGATGGGTACCCCATGAGGTGAACGACAGGCAAATGGAAAAGCGCAAAAACACATGTGACATTTTGCTGCTCGATACAACAGTAAGTCGTTTTTTGCATCGTATCGCAAGTTACAGGGGATGAAAAGTGGATTCATTTTGAGAATCCCAAGCGCAAAAAATCATGGGTAGACCCAGGCGCACCATCCACATCGACCGCAAGACCGAATCGCTTTGGCAGACAGACGATGCTCTGTGTTTGGTGGGACCGGAGGGGCGTGGTCTATTATGAACAGTTAAAACCTAGGGAAACGGTTAATACTAAACGTCACCAACAACAATTGACTGATTTGAACCGTTCCCTGCTTGAAAAAAGGCCAGAATACCGAAAGAGGTAATACAAAGTCATTTTTCTTCATGACAATGCTCCATCACATACGGCAAAACCAGTTCGCGACACGTTGGAAGCACTCAGCTGGGAAACTCTACTCCATGCGGCTTACTCACCAGACTTGGCTCCTTGTTTGCATCGATGGGTCACGCACTTGGTGAGTAGCGCTTTGGTTCGTACGAAAATGTGAAAAAATGGCTCGATGAATGGTTCGCAGCAAAAGGGGAACATTTTTACTGGCGTGGTATTTACAAATTGCTCGAAAGATGGGAAAAATGTATAACAAGCGATGGAGCATACTTTGAATAAAGCACTTTTTCTCATTCTTTCGAATTTAACATATTTTTTTTAGAAAAAAAAATCCGCATTTCTAAAAACACTAATTTCTTAAACCATGACTGTGATAAAAAAAAATATTTACAACTTTAAAGATTATAAACTTTTGTTAAAGATTACATTGCCTTTATAATATCGCAAGTTATTTGAATATAATACGAATATCTTATCATGGTTCGTCAAGACGTTTCGGAATTAAACTAAAAATGATACTAAAATTTCACTAAAGTGGCTGGCCGTGGCTCGGTGGCGCAGTACGTTGCTACTGTGCAGAAGATCCAGGGTTCAATCCCGCAGGTTGGTATACGTATCTAATAATTTATTTAAGTATATTTGGCCTGGCCACGTTTGCAGAAATGCAAATAACGTCCGTGGCAGCACTACTGCGTTGTTTAAAAGGTGCCGTGAAACACAAAAATATAGGTTTCGGCACTTGGATAGCGTTGACGGGTATTGCGACATCCTCGCCGATATCTTTGGGATATGGAAAAAGGGTAAAATTCCTACTGAGGCGGAGAGCTGAGCGATAAAAAAAAAACACTATTTGCTTTTTGAGAGGCACTTTATTGTAACATAAATTTAAATCGATCCCCACATTCATGAAAATTTCAAAGACAAAAGTTTAAACAATGTTATTTTAATAGAATAACGTACCTCATTCTCTCTTAATAACGATTGAAATTGAGGTTAAGCGAAAAAAATGCCTTTTTTACGCTCATATATTAATGAGACGCTAGCACGCTCTAGAGATAAAACTTTGATCAAGTAGATTGTGGAATAGCAGGAGGGTGAAGGCGCTTTCATATTTGTATAGAGGCCCTGCCGGCGAAGTTATTTTATATTAAAGGACCGCCGGTTGAGAGTTCTTCATATTTCTTCTTTTGTCGAGATTTTTATCACCGACATTATTAAAAACGAAATATTTCTTTAAATAAAATTATTGAAGGTAAACTAAGATAGTAACAAAAATTATAGGAAGAGAAAAAATGTTCTGTAGTTTATTAAAATATGGTAATGTTTCTTTATAGGCGGCCATAGCGTAGTGGGTAAGGTACGACTCACGTCTCGGAAAATAATAAATTAAAACAAAACTTTAAAACGTGACGTTCACCTCTCTCGGGAAGAATATGGCAAACTACCCGTTGTATCGTGCTTAGTAAAGCCTTCTCACTTAAGTCGTTCGTTATTAAACTGTAGGTCCTCTTTCTCTGGGGAACATTTAAAAAGGCACCAACCACAGGCTACGGTGAGAGGGTCGCCTACGTCCGTTTTTTTATGGTCCACCTCCTCGCCAACTTTACTCTTTTTCATATCCTGAGGATATCGGTGGGGATGTCGTAAAACCCGTCGAAGTTGTCCAAGTGCCAAAATATACATTTTTGTATTGCACGGCACCTTTTAGACAACGTGGTAGTGCTGCCATGGACGTTATTGCATTTCTGCAAATAACTACTACGTATGTACGTGGCCAGGCTATACATATTTAAATAAAAGTATACCGACTCGCTACAGTTGGCACTTGAGACCTTTTGCACCGCAAGCAAGTACTACGTCACGGAGTTACAGGCCGTCACACGTATCGGGTATAGCACTTCAAGATGAAGAATGTATAGGGTGAGTTAACGATAGAGTAAAGTTCATTATCTCATTTGTTTCGGGCATTCCAAAAAATGTTAAATACAATAGTTTTAAGGAATGTTAAGGTGCATAGTTTAAAATTATTTTTGAGTATACAGGGTATTTCAAAAAAGTGGGACCGATATAATATATGTTTTCTAATTTATTTTTAAATTCTGCGTAAAATTTTATAACTTTTTTTATTAATGTTATATACCTAAACCTAGTAGTTTTTCTAATATTTCAGCGAGCGTTCTATAGAGATGAAAAAAAAGATATAAGTAAAGAAATTTGAGTTAGATGCTACAGGGTGTTCAAAATAAATTTATGCATTTCGACTATTTTAAATTGCAAAATCTCAAATTTCTTAAATGGGACACCCTGTACTGTATATTATTATTTTTTCTGATAGGTTTTACAAAACTTTATTAAGTACGTCGTATACCTATTTCTAATAGTTTTCGATTTATTTTGAATTTTTCAATTTTCACCCTTGTTTTTAATACACTTACGCTATTGTGAAAACATAAATAAACAGTTAATAATAATTTTAATATAGTTTAACTTATCTAATGATTCATTATTATGATGTAATAAATGTTTAAAAATGTGCCCGTTTACATGAAAACACATGTTTAGTCGTTTTACTATATTTTTCTTCACTTTCCTTAGTATAAAGGGCGTTGTTGCCCTGCACGCATCCCTTATCCTATTTTTCATATCTACTGGTGTTGTTTGGGGATTCACTAAACATGATTTTTGATGTAGCTCCACAAAAAGAAGTCTAAAGGTGTTAAGTCACATGATCGAGAGGGCCACTGAATGAATCCATCCCTACCGAATTCATTTTTGTTGGTAACGATCATTTAAAAATTCCCGAATTTCCCGGTGGTAATGAGCAGCAGCTCCGTCTTGTTGAATCCACATTTGTTTCCTTTCAAAGTAGTTATATTATAACTTCTTCAAGAAGCTGGGGTAATTCGTTTTGCAAAAAATTTAGATTGACGCCTGTTGACCTCGGGCTTATCTTCAACATGAAGTAAAATTTCTATTTCTTCTTCCTCATTGGTAGAATTCTGGTTTACTACTTTCCGTTTCGTATACTCAACGCTGTCACTACTATCAAACCGTTCCGTTAAGCAACTAGTTGACTTATCTGACACATCCCAGTGTACGGCTAATCGCACCACGACAAAATACAAGTATCATCCCTTTCATATGGAACTACACCTGTATTATTACTCAACAGTTAATTCATTTTGGGTCCGGGAAGTTCAAAATCAAAACCATTGGTCGCTTAAATAATGAATCGGTAGGGATGGATTCATTCAGTGGCCCCCTCGATCATGTGACTTAACACCTTTAGACTTCCTTTTGTGAGGCTACACTAAAAATCGTGTTTATGTGAATCCCACTTCATCACCAGTAAATATGGAAAATAGGATACGGGATGCGTACAGGACAATAACGCCCTTTATGCTAAGGAAAGTGAGAGAAAATATAGTAAAACGACTAAATATGTGTATTCGAGTAAACGGGCATATTCTTCAATATTTATTACGTCATAATAATTAATTATTAGATAAGTTAGACTATATTAGAATTATTATTAAATATTTGTTTACGTTTTCACAATAGCGTAAGTGGATTAAAAACAAGGGTAAAAATTGAAAAATTCAAAATAAATCGAAAACTATTAGAAATAAGTATATGACATACTTAATAAAAGTTAGAGGGTTTTATAAAATGTATCAGAAAAAATAATAATATACAAGGTGTGCCATTTGAAAAATTTGAGATTTTTCAATTTAAAATAGTCGAAATGCATAAATTTATTTTGAACACCCTGTAGCATCTAACACAAATTTCTTTACTTATGTCTTTTTTCTCAGCTCTATAGAACGCTCGTACCAATTATGAGTACTATACCTTCAGAAACAATGGCGCTACTGGAAATTTTTTACAAAACTGAAAATTAGTAGTTTTTTTTTTTTTTTTAAATGCAATATTAGAAAAACTACTACTAACATTATCGATAAAAAAGTTATAAAATTTTACACAGATTTTTAAAAATAAATTAGAAAATAGGATGTACCATTTTAAAAAAAAATGTGTTATATCGGCCACACTTTTTTAAAGTACCCTGTAATTTTAAACTATGCACCTTAACATTTTCTAAAACTATTGTATTTAACATTTTTTTGTCATTCCCGAAACAAATGAGATAATAAACTTTACTTTATCGTTGACTCACCATCTACACTACTGCCAATTGTACTCGATAGGAAACATAGTCCTGGGTCTTCCATTACAAGAGTAGCTTTCTTCCGAATATAATCTAACAAAGGCAAGATAGGTTTAGGAGTAGAGCCCCAAACATGGAAGTAACATTCTATCGTTGATCGATTTTGATCTTTGTACAGGATTAAAAGTTAGTGTGGGGTTAGAGCTTTTTAATGTGAAATAATAATTCTAGCTTTTGAGAAGCCCTCTTTGTTATGCATGGAACATGTTCATGTCAAGATGTACTCGTGTTTAAACATTTTAAAATATTGCGCGACAAGATGTCTATTTACGACAATAGCTGATGTGCTATTGATTGTAAGGCCGCAATGCAATAGAACATAGAACAGGGATCGACGGAGTTAGATCTGTTTAAACTCGTATTAACATATTTGGGCCCGAAACTTTTGAACTTTCCTGTGAATATTACACGCCGGTAATATTTTAGTCAATTTATGCATGCTTATGAATATGGCTATTTCAGGTAACACCGGAGCCTTAATGAACGAGTACTGCCACTTAGAGAAATTTCTGCTCTATATTCAATATTTATCACTTATTCTTCTTCGGGTACCATGGCCATTCAACGATCGTTGTTTATCAGATTGGCTACCATGTTGATGATGATCGTTTTATTGACAGCCGCTCGGAAGAGTTGAACCGTAGACTTTCCGTACCACTGCCTCAAATTTTTCAACCACGATGTTTTCCTTCTCCCTGGACCACGTCTTCTTGGAATCTTTCCCTCTATAAACAGATGCAAGATTTCATGTTTTTCTGGATGTCTCATAATATGGACAAAATATTCTAATTTGCATTGTTTGATGGTCGTGACCACCTCCAAGTCCTTGTCAATGCGAGTAAGAACTATGTTTTATTAATTCTGTCCATCCAACTGATTTTTAGCAGTCATCGATACACCCACATCTCGAATGCCTCCGGACGTTTAAGAATTCCTTTAGTTTGGGTCCACGCTTGCATGCCGTACAGGAGAACCGGAAAGACATAGCAGTCTACTATTTTCATCCGTAGTTTCAATGATAAGTCGTGACTAGTTAAGATTTTTTTGTTCTTCATAAATGCAGCTCGAGCCTTTTCTATGTGAGTTTTGACTTCTTCAGTCGGTTCCCAGTGGTCGTTGATATTGCTACCGAGATACATCAATTTATCAACTTTCTCTATCTTTTTGCCACTGACTGTAATACCACCATCTTCAATATTAGATCCTTTGATTATAATCATATATTTTGTTTTATTTGCATTGAGTTTTAAACCAAACTCTGTACAAGTGTCAGTTATTTTATCCATAAATTTTTGTAAATCTTTTTCTTTATTAGTGATAACACTGGTCAACACTGAAATATTTTCCTCAAATTTTATATGTAACACATGGGCTGAAAAGTCCCGGGCCTAACACATAGATGGCGCTAGTTTTATTGCAGTCACCTTTTTTTCAGTTAATACTAACCTTCAAAAGACAGCTGTTAAAAATTTCATGATATTCTATTCATTAGTTTGTGAGTTATTGTGCTAAGAGTGACGCTACTTTTGTTATTTTCAAAACAATGGATCAAAAACAATTTCGTGTTTTAATTTTACACTGCTTCTTGATGGGAAAAAATACCGTTCAAGCGAAGCAATGGCTTGAAAAGTGTTATGGGGACTCCGCTCCATCAGAAACAACAATAAAACGTTGGTTTGCTGACTTCAAACGTGGTCGTAGAGACACCGATGATGCAGAACGCAGTGGACGTCCAAATTAGGCGGTAACACCAGAAAACATCAAAAAAATCCATAAAATCGTTTTGAATGATCGAAAAGTGAAGTTGCGTGAGTTAGCTGACATCGTAAAGATATCAAAAGAACGTGTTGGCTTTATATTGCATGAGCATTTGACTATGAGAAAGCTCTGTTCAAAGTGGGTGCCGCGTTTGCTCACTGTTGATCAAAAACAAGAACGTGTTGATGATTCTGAGCAGTGTTTGGCCATGTTTAAACGTAACAAACCGGAATTTTTGCGTCGATATGTGACAATGGATGAAACATGGATCCATCACTTCACTCCGGAATCAAAACGATCGTCATCTGAGTGGACAGCAACTGGTGAACCTCGTCCAAAGCGCCCGAAAGCACAACAATCGGCTGGAAAGGGTATGGCCTCGGTATTTTGGGATGTGCGTGGTGTAATATTCATCGACTATCTTGAGAAAGGAAATACCATCAACAGTGAATATTATATAGCGTTGTTGGAGCGTTTGAAGGCCGAAATTGCAAAGAAACGACCGCATATGGCAAAGAAAAAAATTTTGTTTCATCAAGACAACGCACCGTGTCACAAGTCAATCAAAACAATGGCAAAACTACATGAATTGAACTTCGAATTGCTCCCACATCCACCGTATTCGCCAGATTTGGCTCCCAGCGACTACTGGCTGTTCGCAGACCTGAAAAAAATGCTCGCCGGTAAGAAATTTCGCACGAATGAAGAGGTTATCGCTGAAACTGAGGCCTATTTTGAGGCAAAAGATAAATCGTTCTACAAAAATGGTATTGAAATGTTAGAGCGGCGCTGGAATGATTGCGTTGCTCTTGATGGAGATTATGTTGATGAATAAAGCTAATTTTGAACCAAAAAAACCGTGTTTTCTTTGTTAGGCCCGGGACTTTTCAGCCCATGTGTTATTATAGGGTATACCTGAGGCACTGATTACGGAAAAAATACTGGTTTTTAATGCTATCAGCTCTATTTTTTTATTTATTTGAAATTACAATTTACTTAAAAAATGGAACAAAAATACAACATTTTTGTTTGATATAATTACACACTATGAAACGTTTTTTTATACGGCATGAATATACGGCATGAGGATCATCTCTTTACAAACTCCACTCCATCAGTAATCGGCCAACATATGGATGTCCCATCTTCCTTGATAACGCTTTTCCATTGTGCGTATATTTTGGTGAAATCTTTCACCCTGCTCTTCACTGAAATTGCCAAGATTTTCTAGAAATGTAATCTTGATACTCATGTTGCAGCCCAGATCTTTCAGATTGGATAACATACACTCAACTAACTCAGAATAGTTGTCGGACTTATTGTTTCTGAGAAAATTTTTAATCATCACAAAAAACGATGTCCAAGCTTTAGACTCTACTTCACTCATTGAATTCACAAAGTTTGGGTCTTTCACAAGTTGTCTGATTTCTGGTCCATCAAAAATACCCGCTTTCAATTTTTCTGTACCTAATCCTGGAAACTTGCTTGAAAGAGAAGCAAAACATTCACTGTTTTTGTCAAGGGCTTTTACAAACTGTTTCATAATGCTCAGTTTGATTTGAAGTGGTGGCAGTATAATCCGATCTGGATTTACTAAGGGCAAATCAATAACATTTTTGGTACCAACCATCAGTTTGATATAATTATACACTATGAAACGTTCTTTTATAAGATTTTCTTATTTGTACGGCTTGAGGATCATCTCTTTGCAAACTCCAACAGTAATCGACCATTATATGAATGTCCTACCTTCCTTGATAACGCTCTTCCATTGTGCGTATATCTTGGTGAAATCTTTTATCTTGCTCTTCACTGAAATCGCTAAGATTTTCGGGGAATCGTTCTAAATGAGAATGTAATTAATGAATCTTGATACTCATGTTGCAGCTCAGGTCTTTGAAATTGGATAACACGCACTCAACTAACTCAGAATAGTTGTCGGACCTATTGTTTCCGAGAAAATTTTTAATTACCACAACAAACGATTTCTAAGCTTTAGACTGGACTTCATTCATTGAATTCACAAAGTTTGGGTCTTTTACAAGTTTTGTGGCCCATCAAAAACCCCGCTTTCAATTTTTCTGCGCTTAATCCCGGAAACTTGCGTGAAAGAAAAGGGTTTTTACAAACTGTTTCATAATGCCCAGTTTGATATGAAGTGGTTGCAGTATAATGCGATTTCGATTTACTAAGGGCAAATTAATAACATTTTTGGTACCAACCATCAGTTCCTCTCGTATGACCACTTTTTTTGAGACAAATGACGTTGTTTGTCGCGGCTATCCCACAGACACATAAAACATGGGTATTTCGTGTATCAACCCTGCTGTCCGAGAAGAAAGTTGTGGACTTGATACTTAATTTTTTCCATTATTGAAGAAATAGTTGTATACTCTTCTTTCATAGTAGTAAAGTGTGCAATAGGTATAGAACCATACTTGTTGCCGTTATGAAGTAGCACACACTTTAAGCTTCTCTTGCTACTGTCTATAAAAAGACGCCAATCATTTGGTTGGTATCGTTGTGAACTCATCTTATCCAAAATATCTTTGACATCATTACAAAAAACTAAATCACTTTCTCTAGATAAATATAGTAACAAATTCTTTTCTTGGGTCCGATATAAAGTAATTCTGGTTCCTGGTGCAAGTAAATTCTTTTCTTTTAAACGACATGCCAAAATTTCTTTCTTTTTTTTTTAACAAATTTAGATCCCTTACTAAGTCATTCAATTCCTTTTGATTAAAAGGTTGAGGATTTGATGACTGACTACATGTGAAATCCGAATCAGTATTGTCCATTTTGTTGTCTTCAATTTCCATAAGATCTGGTTCTTCAGGGTATTTAGATGATGCTCCTTGTATCTCACCAGAATATAGAAGAGGTCGTTGAGCGGAGGGTAAGTTAGGATATGACTATTTATTTCAATTTTCAGAATTTATGCCGTTAATATTTACGACGCAAAATTAGCAGTCGCATTTTGAGGTTCCTGCCATAACATCGGTGTTTTACAATACACTTCTGGCACACAATATGAGTTACCCATTGCTTGTCTTGACTGCACAATGTTATTTGAAAGTGGTTAAAATACGTAGTTTTAACTAAGTCCAAGATAGGTTTTCGATATTGTACCCTCTAGAGAGCGAGGCCGTTTTCATAGCCTCACGTTGGAGCGCTATTTTGTATAGCCCCAACTTTCTTTAGTTTTAATAAATATTTTATTTACTAAATAGAAGCAGTTATTTGCCCCTTATGTATATCTTAATTTTGAGAATGGATTGAGTGGATATTAATACTAATAGAGGACAGAATTAAGATATCAGCTAGCTCGTTTTGTTTGGAGAGATTATGGATAAGAGATAATTTTTGTACGTCTTTTGAAAATAGTCTCTATAGTTGTTAAATCCTGGCTGTACAGATTTGGGCACCATTCATTTTAGGATAAAAAGAATCTAAGTTCAGCTCAAAAAATGAAAAAAATACTGAAGAGTGACTTAGTTGTTTAAATAAAATTAATTTACGTACTACCGTTGCGTCCTGAAAGAAAGAGCAGGAGTTTAGTGAGACACTACACATTTAAATAAAAAAGGGTATATTTATTAACACGATATTAAAAGTTGATAAAATTAACTCCGCGAGTTACACGTGTTGAGCAGTCGTTGGAAACACATTTCTAGACAGGAAGTGAGATATTTAGACTGATGTGCTTATGACTTACTAATTGGTTTCTCCTCGTGGGTTTTCCATAAGTTACTTGGCCTCTCCTGGTGAGATTCTCATAAAAATATTGTCTCAGCCAATACCATCCTAGTTTCATTTGGGTTTTCGTTTCCTCAGGCATTTCGGGACACTTTTTGACTCTGAGGATGAGCAGGATATTTCAAGAAAGGAAAAAGGCCTTAAACTTGAGAGCTAAAAACCGCTACTGCACTACTACATCACTGAGAAAAAAACACACTCTGGCGTGTTGGAGAAGAAAGCCACTACGGCCTACTGGCGCAACAAAATATATATGTATATATATATATATATATATATATATATATATATAAATATATATATATATATATATATATATATATATATATATATATATATATATATATATATATATATATATATATATATATATATACATATATATATATATATATATATATATATATATATATATATATATATATATATATATATATATATATATATATATATATTTAGATATATATGATGTAGGGCAGTTATACATTCTCCATTTTTTTCCTCTCAATCTCCACATAAAAACTTCTTCCATCTGTTTCTATTCTTTGCCATTTTCACTGCTTCTTTCCAGGATTTTCCCTTTTCCTTAAGTATACCTTCAATACTCCTATTCCAGGTCTGTCTAGGTCTTCCTCGCTTCTGTTTTCCCTGTATTTGGGCTTCATACACTTGTTTCACCTGTCTATCATCTTTCATTCTCTATATATGTCCCCACCATCTCAGCTGTCTTTGTTGTATATATTCCATAATTGCTTGTACTCTCAGCCTTCTCCTTATTTCTGTATTCCTCATTCTGTCCTTCCATATAACTCTACGTCTCTCAGGTATTGTATCATGTTTTTCTGCCTGTCTGTTAGGATCCATGATTCACATCCATATGTTAGGATTGTCCTATAAATTGCTTTGTACACTTTTATTTTTGTTTGTTTCGTCACTTCTTTCTTCCTAATGAATTTATTACTTATTGCATAATAAAGTTTGTTCGTTTTTTCGATTCTTTCATCAATTTCTTGTTTTCCAGTTTCATCCATTATCACTCCCAAATACCTATACTGTTCCACTGTATTTTATTATTAAATGTTCGTTTGTTGGTTTTCCATTGTCATTACTTTTATTTTATCTATATTAATTTTCATACCTTCTTCTTTAAACGCTTTATTCCAAATATCGAGGTTTCCTTGTAATTTACTCTCATTTTCCGCCACTAGCACAATATCATCAGTAAAAGCCACTTCAGATATTTCTAATCTTTTTAGCCTCCAGTATCAAATTGTCATTCTTTTCACTTTTATTTCGCATTTCTTGATTATTTCATCCATGTATACAGTGAACAATGTTGGGCTCAAGCTTCCTTCCTGCCTCAAACCTTCCTGTGCTGTAAATCCCTCCGACTTTATGTTGTTTTTTATTACATACTGCACATTGTTGCTCTATATTCCCTTTATGATTCTTATTGTCTTTTTGTAGATTCCTTTATTTTCTAGGTTTTTGTACACTTTATTTCTAGGCACACTGTCAAATGCTTTTTCTAAGTCTATGAAAGCAAGGTGTAAACTTTTATTTTGTTTTGATCTTTTTTCGATAATCTGTTTCAGTGTAAATAGGTGGTCTTGTGTACTTCTTGCTGGTCTAAATCCACTTTGCGATTCCGATAGTTACTGCTTCATGGTGGAAAAAGCCACTACCGCTTTATGGTGGAAAAAAGCCACTACTGCCTCATGGTCCTTAAAAATTCGAAATGGCTGCTTAAATATCTTTGTCCCTTTCTATTCACTTCTAGAACGACTATTTTTAACAAATCAAACGCATTCAATGCGAACTAAATAAGTCAAGTCGGCAACACGCGTTACACACTGCCGGTTTAAATTTAACTGCTCAAAAATTTAAAACACTGTTTTAAGCTACACTGCTCAAAAATTGAAATCACTGCAATAAATATAAAAATGTAATAAAATATAAATTATAGGGAGAAAAACAGTGTCGTAACATGATCTTAAAATCTAGGAAAAAATGAATGTTACAATATTTTTCTAAGATATATTCGCCACAAATATAGCAAAAACAATCTGGATTGTGTAAAAAACGTCTACGTGTCGAAGCCATATCTGATATTAAAAAAATAATTATTCTGAGTCAGGTAGATCTTAAAAAACTACGGGTGTTGTCTTAGTTAGGATAGACAGAAAATATTAAAAAACATGAGCTGTCAGAGAAAAACTAATATCGGATTCGAAATCAGAACACTACAATAAGCCCAAAATTGAAAAAAATTAGAGGAAAAAACCAAAAAAAAAATTATTTGTTATTTGTTGACCAGCGAAATAATGTACCATTGGTGTACCTGATATTATTTATGTTAACGCCGTTGTTGTGATTGTTTCAGTGGTACCGGTGAGGGCTTCATTGAATATCACCTCCAAATAGAGGTTGAACAACAAGGGCAATAGAATACAATCCTGGCGCACTCCGCGCTTGATTCCTTGCTTAAACATATTTATTGATTCAAAACTTGTAATAATCCTAAAATATCGTAGAAATTACTTCCAAATTTTAGTTGTTAATCTTACAAGCGTCAAAAAAAAAATTCAATTAAAGGTATATCGTTACAAATGTGACTTACCTGGATAACGTCTGATTGACAAATAACTGAGTCATTTATTGACAGATTTTTTTGTGAAATTGTTATAGTCGAAACATTTCTTTAAAAATCAAAAATGTTTCAAAATTTCTTTGTTCTTGTGATATCGTGTCTGTAGGTGAAATGAAAGACACTACAATTCGCAAGAAGTAAGTATGAGTTCCCATCTAACCAAAGACCTAAAATCTTCCGTTCCATATCTGGTTACGAATCTAATTAACTTTCTGTCTACAGAAAAAACGAATTAAATAAATTGTGTTGTCTTATCTAACCTTATTTAAAGTAAAAAGAACGCCACACAATGCAACGTTTAAAAGCTCTTCCTTTAAACACGTCAGAATTCACGCTAAACAAAATTCTAAATGGAAAAAGATTATTTAGAATGGCTTCCGTAAGCGATGCAAATCACTTAATATTAGTCTTTGTGAATGAAGACGGTAATATAGAACTAAAAATTCGATTTAAACATGCAATAATACAAAAGAGTTGTATACATGCAACTAATAATATAGAGGTACAACAGATTCTTAAGAAATACTTCAAACTCTAAAAAATTCTTAATTAATAATGAAAGTAGCATGTGCAATACTCTAACAAAGGTACAAGGTGGTCCAAATTGGACACTTTTGAAGGTTTATCTAAAGGAGATTTTTTACAACTAATATTTTAATAGTTATTAACACAAAAACACATTTTTTAAATGGGATACCCTGTATATTTCTCCTTATCCGAATAGAGCTTTAAATTACCATTGTAAAAATATAGCACACTTTATATTTTGCTTAAATCTACTTCAAAATATAAAGGTTATCAGTTTTTACGCGAGTTTTAAATGCCCATTTTGTGAAGCAGGCTTTGGACAGAGCGGCCATTTGGTTTAATTCAATTGTTACTTGTAGTTGTCAAATTTTACTTCAGGATCAATTATTGAATTGTCAAATAAATCGCAATGAAGTTTGAAAAATACGAAATATGGGATATGATAGTGTGTTTCATACAAGCCGGAGAAAAAGCGGCAAGTAATTTGTACCACGAACGGTATCCAGAGAGGCGTCAACCCTTCAAGGATATATTCGCTCGATTGCGACATAACCTAGTCAATAGTGGCCAGTTTGAAAAGAAACGACCCAAAAATTAAGCATCAAACAGGGATAAGGAGTTAGAAGAAATAGTAGTTTTAGGAACTATCGGAAATAATCCCAACTTTGAAGAAGCGCAAATTCAGGCCATATAGGATAAGAAAAGTTCATCACCTTAGAGACGGAGATTTTCAACAGCGTATGGATTTTTGCCAATGGTTTCTGGAGAATTGTAACCATGTTCCGAATTTTTCATTAAATTGTATTTGGACAGACGAAGCGTATGTAAGCAATGTAGGCATTTTTAACCGTTACAATTTTTATACTTGGGCACAAGAAAATCCTCATTTGGTTGTGGAGAAGAGAAATTAAGGCAGGGTTATAAGCCCATTTATTTACGAAGGAACACTCACCGCAGCAAATAGAACCTCTTGTTAATGAACTGCCGTTAATGGACCTTAGAAATATATTTTTTCAACACGACGGAGCACCCCCTCATCACGCTGCAGTTATCAGTAATTTTTTATCGGCCAATTTCAATAATAACTGGATAGCCAACCAAGGTCCGAACAGTTGGCCGGCAAGATCACCGGATTTAACACCCATGGACTTCTATCTCTGGGGAAGATTGAAAGACCTCATTTTTAGATTGCCGACAAACACCAGGCAAGAGTTAGAAGTCGCAGTGATACAAAGTTTTACAGCTCTCACTCCTCTTGAACTAATCAACTCGGTAAGAAGTGTCCAGAAAAGGTGCCGCTTATGTGTAAATGAAACTGGTCGACATTTCGAACATCTCTTATAGAAAATTGTTTTGTTTTATTGTTGTTTCGTTTTATTTTCTATATAGTTTAAAGTACTATAGCATTTAGTAAATTTTATTGCAGTTATGACTCTTAGAGTTACTTCTGGGAATTTTTTTTTTCCGATTTGACTGCTATCGGTAAACAATTGATATTGGCGCTCCGTCCAAACCATACTTCACAAAATGTGCATTTAAAACTCGCGTAAAAACTGAAAACCTTTATATTTTGAAGTAGATTTAAGCAAAATGTAAAGTGTGCTATATTTTTAGAATGGCAATTTAAAGCTCTATTCGGATACGGAAAAATATATAAGGTATCCCATTTAAGAAATATATTTTTGCGTTAATAACTATTAAAATATTAGTTGTAAAAAATGTAACTTATACTGTTTCAATAGGAAAAGAATTACATTTTTCCAAATTGCAGATTTTTTAAAAACACCCGGTATATCCTAAACGGTACTAGATATCGATATGCGGTTTTCACCATTGAGTTTATCATAAAAATTGAGCCTCAGACACCGACATCAGTTTTTGTCTATCTCCTGTAGATATAGGGGTTTATCTTTAAAAAGTGTCCAATTTGGACCACCCTGTACATAGATTATTTCATAAATCTTGGCGAACGGTGTTCTCTTGCGTGATAACATCAAAAGGAAGGCATTCTACAGGCCAATATTAGTACAGGTATTCATATTAGACTATAAAAATTTCCGGGTGGGTTGCCTTAAAACAGTTTTTTTGAAAACTTTTATATGCCATATTTGGTCAAGTGACTTAAATTTAGCGAGTAGTCCTAACGCAATTTAAAAATAAATATAATAGGATGCAGTTTTTAAAATTAACATGGTTGTAGACAAAGTTATTTCTCTATTTTTGTTGGAGAGAGCGGGTCCCCGTTTTGATAAACCCTCTTGAGTGTGAATATGTTATCAACTAAGCAGTAAAACAAATGGTTGTAGTTAAAATAAACAATAATTGGTTGAAATTGTTATAAATAAGGCTTAAGATTTTTTCATGTATTCTTAGGAAAATGCTATTTTTTTTGGTATAAACAAAATGAAGGCAGTATTTGTACTGGCAGATTGCTGTAATGCTAAAATATATGTTTATAAGGTCAGCGACATTACTTTTGATTTCGAATCTCCGCCAATTGTACTCGATAGGAAACGGAGTCCTGGATTTTCATATAGGAGAGTAGCTTTCTTCGGAATATAATCTAACAAAAGCAAAATAGGTTTAGGAGCAGAGCCTCAAACCTGGAAGTAAGATTTTATCGTTGTTCGAATTTGATCTTTGTATAGGATTAAAAGTTAATGTGGGGTATAGAGCTTTTTAGTATGAAATAATATTTCTAGTTTTTGAGAAGCCCTCTTTGTTATGTATGGAACATGTTCATGTCAAGACGTACTCGTGTTTAAATATTTTAAAATATTGTGCGTGAAGGCTTCTATTTACGACAATAGCTGATGTGTTATTGATGGTAAAGTCACAAAATTTTTACTGCAACGCAACAGAATATAGAATATCGATGGAGTAAGATCTGCTCAAACTCGTATTAATATATTTGGGCCCAAAACTTTTGAACCTTTCTATGGAGATCACACACTGGTAATTATTTTAGTCAATTTACGCATAAAAAATAACTGGTCAAGTACAAGTTGGACTTGAGCAATTAGTGTCCCGTGAGCATTGATTTCACAAAACACACCTCAAATGAGTTATCAACAAACTATTTTCCGATCTTTACTGAAAAATAATGATCTTGAAAATTTTATTTATTGATGACGTGATAATTTTCGTTCATTCAACACTCTGTGCAGAATATTCTAGATTTTTCAAAATTTTTTGTTCAGTACTTTTCGAGATAAGGGGGGGACAGCGATTTTTCGCAAGTTTTTAAAAATAATACAAAGAAAAGTGAGCGCAAGTATTACATTATATATATTTTTGAACTCGTGTTTTTATAAGCGTTCATTTGACACCCCACTTGATGACCTCGTAATCAATTTTCTTTAATTTCCGATTTCACCCCCCAAAACTAACCCGCTAAGTCAAAATTTAACTTTCAAAACTACACGGCTCTGATAAGGACATCAATTTCTGTATTAGTGCCAAATTTCAACTTTCTATGACAAATAGTCTCGGAGAAAATCAGGTGTGACGGAACACTAAAAAGGGCATTGATTACCAATATGGACATTCTAGGCTACACTGGGCGAACGAATACTGCTACTTCGAGAAACCGCTCTATAATTAATATTCATCACTTAAACATGTTTATTGATTCAAAACTTGTAATAATTCTGAAAAACCGTAGAAATTACTTTCATATTTATATAGTTATTAATCTTACAAACTTCAAATATAAAATGAAATTAAAGGTTATCGTTACAAATGTGACTGACTGTATCATTTACTGATAGATTTATTTTTTTTGGGACATCGCTATGGTCAAAAGTACAATTTCTTTAAAAACTAAAAATGTTTCAAAATTTCTCTCTTCTTATGATACAGTGTCTGTGTGTGAAGTGAAAGACATTACAATTTATTTGTTTCTATTTCTGTAGTAAAAATCAATTCATTTCCTAGATTTAAAAACATAAAACAAAATAAATCAATATGATTTTAAAATCTTCCATAAACCAACATATTCAGATATAACTATACACGCTAATTTTAACCATCTGTTCACACATAAAATCTCGGCTTATAATAGTTTCATCCATAGACTAATAAATACACCATTAACTAAAGAAAATTTTCTGAAAGAATTAAATATTATAAAACAAGTTAGTATAAACAGTGGGCACAGGAGTGACTTTGTAGATAATATTTTAACGAAAAAACAATTTAAAAAAGCAATAGGACTTGTGTACCTGCCTAAACAACTAAACAAAGATAAGTTTCATACACTCACTTATAACGCTAAATTAATAAATAAAATTCAATATTTTTTCTATAAAAATCATGTAAACCTTGCCTTCCGTACCAATAACACATTATATAAAAAGTAATAAAAGTAAAACAAAAAAAGAAAATAAAACAGGAATTTACGAATTATGCTGTGGCACTTGCAATAAAACCTACATAGGACAAACAGGCAGATCCTTTTATAAAAGAATAATGGAACATAAACAAAGTTATAGAATGAAAAATAATATATCTCACTACGCTAAACCATTAATAGATGAAAGTCATACTTTCAATGAAGATTTCAGAATTTTGCATAATGAAAAGAAACAAAAAATTTTGAATTGTTTAGAGCAGGTAGAAATTAACCGGAAAAAATCCTCAGGCTTAAACTCAACGATCAGTTAAATGGGTGTGGGTCTCCTTTATTAAATTTGTTTATATGTATATATTTAACAAACATTGTAGTTAATTTACATCTTGCTCCAGAAGAAAACCCATTACGTCGAAACAATTGTCAGCAGTAATATAACAAACCTAAGTGGTGATCTTAAATAGTTGTTTAAGTTTTCGTTCCCAGTTATTATGGATTTCCATCAAGTAACGACTAAGTCAGTGCAGTAAGTAAGATGCATTCCTATCGAACCAAAAAGATAAAAGCTTCCGTTCCCTGTCTGGCTACGTACCTAATTAACTTCCTGTATACAGAAAAACGAATTAAATAAATTGTATTTTCCGATTTAATCTTATTTAAACTAAAAAAACGTCACACAATGTAACGCTTAAAGGTTCTTCCTTTAAATACGTCAGAATTCAGGCTAAACAAAATTCAAAATAGAAAAAAGTTATTTAGAATGGCTTCCGTAGGCGATGCAAATCACTTAATATTAGTCTTTGTGAATGAAGACGGTAATATAGAACTAAAAATTAGATTGAAACATGCAATAATACAAAAGAGTTGTACACATGCAACTAATAATATAGAGGTACAACAGATTCTTAAGAAATACTGTGAACTCTAAGAAATTCTTAATTAATAATGAAAGTAGCGTGTGCAATACTCTAACAAATGTATATAGATTATTTCATAAATCTTGTCGAACGGTGTTTTCTTGCGTGATAAAATCAAAAGGGAGGCATTCCACAGACCAATATTAGTACATGTATTCATATTAGTCGATAAAAATTTCCGGGTGGGATGCCTTAAAACAGTTTTATTGAAATCTTTTATATGCCATATTTGGTCAAGTGATTTATATTTAGCGAGTAGTCCTAAGGGAATTTAAAAATAAATACGTGTATAATAGGATGCAGTTGCTAAAAATAACATGGTTGTAGACAAAGTTATTTGTCTATTTTTGTTGGAGAGAGCGGGTCCCCGTTTTGGTAAACCCTTTTGCGTGTGAATATGTTATCAACTTAGCAGTAAAACAAATGGTTGTAGTTAAAATAAACAATAATTGATTGAAATTGTTATAAATACGGCTTAAGATTTTTTGTGTATTCTTAAGAAAATGTTTTTTTTTTGGTATAAACAAAATGAAAGCAGTATTTGTACTGGCAAATTGATATAATGCTAAAATACATGTATATAAGGTCAGCGACATTACTGTTAATTTCGAATCTCCGCCAGTTGTACTCGATAGGAAACGCAGTCCTGGATTTTCAATTAGGAGAGCAGCTCTCTTCCGAATATAATCTAACAAAAACAAAATAGGTTTAGGAGCAGAGCCCCAAACATGGGAGTAAAATTCTATCGTTGTTCGAATTTGATCTTTGTACAGGATGAAAAGTTAATGTGGGGTATATAGCTTTTTAGTATGAAATAATATTTCTAGTTTTTGAGAAGCTCTCTTTATTATGTATGGAACATGTTTATGTCAAGATGTACTAGTGTTTAAACATTTTAAAATATTGTGCGTCAAGGCTTCTATTTACGACAATAGCTGATGTGTTATTGATTGTAAAGTCAAAAAATTTTGACTGCAACGCAACAGAACATAGAATATCGATGGATTTAGATCTGTTCAAAATCGTATTAAAATATTTGGGCCCAAAACTTTTGAACTTTTCTATGGAGATCACACACTGGTAATTATTTTAGTCAATTTATGCATAAAAAATAACTGGTCAAGTACTGATTTCATAAAACACATCCAAAATGTGTTTTCAACAAGCTATTTTCCGATCTTTACTGAAAAATGATGATCTTGAAATTTTTATTTTCGTTCATTTTACACCCTGTAGAGAATATTCCAGAGATTTTTCAAAATTTTTTGATCAGTACTTTTCGAGATAAGGGAGGGACAGCGATTATATGCAATTTTTTAAAAATAATGCAAGGAAAAGTGTGTGCAAGTATTGCATTATATATATTTTTGAACTCGTGTTTTTACGAGCTTTCATTTGATACTCCACTCGATGACCTCGTAAACATTTTTTTTTTACTTCTGATTTCGCCCCCCAAAACTAACCCCCTAAGTTAAAATTTAACTTTCACAACTACACGGCTCTGATAAGGACATCAATTTCTATGTTAGCGCCAAATTTCAACTTTCTACGACAACTAGTCTCGGAGAAAATCAGATGTGACAGACGGACAGACACACGGACACCGAAGTGTTCTGTATAGAACACTAGAAAGGGCATTGATTACCAATATGGTCATTCTAGGCTACACTGGGCCGTAATGAACGAATACTGCCACTTCGAGAAACCGCCCTGTAATTAATATTCGTCACTTAAACATGTTTATTGATTCAAAACAAAAAATGAAATTAAAGGTATATCGTTACAAATACAACTGATTGTGTTATTTGCTGACAGATTTTTTTTGTGATATCGCTATAGTCAAAAGATACAATTTCTTTAAAAA
This sequence comes from Pachyrhynchus sulphureomaculatus, assembly GCA_019049505.1. Classification (NCBI taxonomy): domain Eukaryota; kingdom Metazoa; phylum Arthropoda; class Insecta; order Coleoptera; family Curculionidae; genus Pachyrhynchus; species Pachyrhynchus sulphureomaculatus. The sequence continues at coordinate 36,812,231 of CM032449.1, read as the reverse complement.
CTAAAAATGTTTAAAAATTTCTCTGTTCTTATGGTATCGTGTCTGTGGGTGAAATGAAAGACATTACAATTTATTTGCTTCTATTTCTGTTGTAAAAATCGATTAATTTATTAGATTTAAAAACATTAAACAAAATAAATCAACATGATTTGGAAATCTTCCATAAACCAACATACTCAGATATAACTGTACACGCTAATTTTAATCCCCTGTTCCCACGTAAAATCTCGGCTTATAATAGTTTCATCCATAGACTGATAAATATACCATTAACTGAAGAAAATTTTTTGAAAGAATTAAATATTATAAAACAAATTAGTATAAACAATGGGTATAGGAGCGAGCTTGTAGATAATATTTTAATGAAAAAAAAATTAAAAAAGCAATAGGACCTGTGTACCTGCCTAAACAACTAAACAAAGATAAGTTTCATATACTCACTTATACCGGTAAATTGACCAATAAAATTCAATATTTTATTTCATAAAAATCATGTAAACATTGCCTTTCGTACCAATAATACATTATATTAGAAATAATAAAAGTAAAACAAAAAAGAAAATAAAACAGGAGTTTTCGAATTATGCTGTAGCACTTGCATTCAAACCTGTACAGGACAAACAGGCAGACCTTTTTATAAAAGAATAAAGAAACATAAACAAAGTTATAGAATGAAAAATATCATATCTCACTACGCTAAACAATTAATAGATGAAAATCATCATTCAAAGAAGATTTCAGAATTTTGCACAACCGAAAGAAAGGGAAATTACTGAATTGTTTAGAGCAGGTAGAAATTAACCAGGAAAAATCATCAGGCTTATTACTCATTATTAGATGGGGGTGGGTCTCCTTTATTGAATTTGTTGTAGGTATTAAGGTAAATATTGTTAATTAATTTAGCACTTGTAACCAGGTAACTTATATATTCTTTAATATCCATTGCAGTTAATTTACATCTTGCCCCAGAAGAAAACCCATTGTGTCGAAACAATTGTCAGCAGTAATATAATAAGTAGCAGTTGTTTAAATTTTCGTTCCTAGTTATTATGGATCTCCATCAAGTAATGGCTAAGTCAGTGCAGTAAGTAAGATGAATTCCCATCTAACCAAAGAGATAAAAGCTTCCGTTCCATGTCTGGCTACGTACCTAATTAACTTCCTGTATACAAATTGTATTGTCCGATTTAATCTAATTTAAAGTAAAAAGAATGCCACACAATGCCACGCTTAAAGGCTCTTCTTTTAAACACGTCAGAATTCACGCTAAATAAAATTCTAAATAGAAAAAGATTATTTAGAATGGCTTCCGTAAGCGACGCAAATCACTTAATATCAGTCTTTGTGAATGAAGACGGTAATATAGAACTAAAAATTAGATTTAAACATGCAATAATACAAAAGAGTTGTACACATGCAACTAATAATATAGAGGTACAACAGATTCTTAAGAAATACTTCAAACTCTAATAAATTTTTAATTAGTAATGAAAGTATCGTGTGCAATACTCTAATAAATGTACATAGATTATTTCATAAATCTTGGTGAACGGTGTTCTCTTGCGTAATAAAATCAAAAGGAAGGCATTCCATAGATCAATATTAGCACATGCTTTTTATTAGAGGATAAAAATTTTCGAATGCCTTAAAACAGTTTTTTTGAAAATTTTTTATGCTATATTTGGTCAAGTGATTTATATTTAGCGAGTAGTCCTAAGGAAATTATTTAGAAATAAATATAATAGCATGCTGTTTCTAAAAATAACATGGTTGTAGACAAAGTTATTTGTCTATTTTGATTGGGGAGAGCGAGTTCCTGTTTTGGTAAATCTTTTTGAGTGTGAATATGTTATTAACTAAGCAGTAAAACAAATGGTAAATGGTTTTAGTTAAAATAAATAATAACGCAGGTATACAAAATAAAATAAATCTCTGTCTTTTAAGTGAGACACGTGTTTTCCTAAGTATTTCTTTGTATATATATATATATATATATATATATATATATATATATATATATATATATATATATATATATATATATATCAATCGGTTTTATAACGTCTTCCGATGCCTAATTTCCACTTCTCCCGGTTTCTCCATTACTCCTCCTCCAGATCTCTCTCTAGTACCTCCTTGTTGATTCCTGCTCTCCAGCTTTGGCGTGATCTTCCTCGCTTTCTTTTTCCATGAGGGTTCCAATTTAAAATCTTTTTAGGCAGTCGGTCTTGTGACATTCTCTGTACATGTCCGTACCATACCAACTGTTGGGTTCTGATTTCGTCCACTATATCGTGCTTTATTTCTAAAGCTCGCCTTATCGTATCATTTGGTATGCGGTCTTTTCTGGATTTTCTGGCTGCTCGTCTCCAGAAATCGATTTCTGTAGCTTTTAGTATTTTTTCTGTTCTTTCCTTTAATGGCCACACCTGGGAGCTGTAAGTTATTATACTTTTCACTATTAAGTTGTAAATTCTCTTCTTATTTTCAATGGTTATGTTTTTGTCCCATAGTATACTATTAAGCATTGCAATCGCTTTTCTTCCTTGAATATTCCTCTCGAATATTGCTTCTTCCAGTGTTCCGTCGCTAGATATTCTCGTTCCCAAATACTTACGAGGCTGGTTTGAAAAGTCCGTGCAAAGTCCGAGAGATGGCACCACCGGCGCGTATCGAGGTCATGTTTAGTTAGTAGCATCTCTTGAATGAACGCACGCCAAGTTTCAGCCATATTGGTCTATTTCTTTGTGTTTGGCATTCGTGTGAATCAAGGAAGTCGAGTGATTTTCAAGAAATGGACGAAAAAGAATTTCGTGTGGTGATTAAACATTACTTTATGAAAGGCAAAACGCCTCAGGAGACTAAAGAGAAGCTTGATAAACATTATGGTGACTCTGCACCTTCGATTAGAACAGTTTATAAGTGGTTTCAAAATTTTCGGACTGGCCATATGGGCACAAGTGACGCTGAACGTTCTGGACGGCCTGTGGAGGTTATGACTCCAGAAATCATTGATCAAATCCATGATATGGTGATGGATGACAGAAGAGTTAAGGTGCGTGATATTGCTAGTGTTGTGGGCATCTCGACTGAATGGGTACATAATATTTTGCATAAACATTTGGACATGAGAAAGCTATCCGCAAGATGGGTGCCGCGATTGCTCACGCTTGACCAAAAACGGAATCGTGTGAAGTGTTGCAAGGATGGTTTGCAGCTGTTCCAGAAGAATCCGGAGGACTTTAAGCGTCGTTTCGTCACTGTGGATGAAACATGGATACATTACTATACTCCTGAGACCAAACAACAATCTAAACAATGGGTTACCAAGGGGGAATCTGCACCAAAAAAGGCGAAGACCGTTCCTTCGGCCGGAAAGGTTACGGCGACTGTCTTTTGGGATTCGCAAGGGATAATCCTCATCGACTATCTGGAAAAGGGTAAAACTATTACAGGTGAATATTATTCATCGTTATTGGACCGTTTGAAAACCGAGCTGCAAGAAAAACGCCCGCGATTGGCCCACAAGAAAGTCCTTTTCCATTACAACAACGCACCAGCACACACCTCAGCAGTTGTGGTCGCAAAATTAATGGAAATAGGATTCCAACTCGTTTCACATCCCCCCTATTCTCCAGACTTGGCTCCCTCGGGCTACTATTTGTTCCCCAATTTGAAGAAATGGCTGGCGGGACAAAGATTTTATTCAAACGAGGAGGTGATTGCAGACACTAATGGATATTTTGCAGACTTGGACAAATCCTATTATTCGGAAGGGATCAACAAACTAGAACATCGTTGGACGAAGTGTATAAGCCGAAAAGGAGACTATGTCGAAAAATAAAAAAGGTTTACCCCAAACACATAAGTAGTTTTTATTTTTGCACGGACTTTTCAAACCAGCCTCGTATAACTGGCACAGTGTTTGATGGTGTGTCCTGTGGCCAGTTTCAAGTCCTGCTGTTGTCCTCCGACGCACATGTACTCGGTCTTTTTAATATTGACTTCTAGGCCCCATTTTTCATATTCCTCCATAAGTTTTCGTGTCATGTATTTCATATCATCGATGTCCTGAGCGACTACTACCTGGTCATCTGCGAATGATAGCGTGTACAATGTAGTATCATCATCCAGTGGTAATCCCATACTGCTGCATTTCCTTTTCCAGTTCTTCAGTGCACTCCCCAAATAGGTTTTAAATAGCATTGGGGATATACAGCAGCCCTGTTTGAGACCCTTTGTGACCGGGAACCCTGTTGTTATACCACATTTGGTTTTCACACTACTTCTTGCGTCTTGGTATAAGTATTTCTTTGTGCAGAATCCAAAAAAATCATAAAAAAACAACCACTGTGAGGTTTTCGAAAACACACTTAAAGTTGCCAGAAAACTATTAAATAATTTCAAATTTCAAATAAAAATACCAAAAAAAAAAGAAAATTAAAGACAGAATTTATAAATGAAAGATTTAATTTTATGTAAAACAGTTAAAACAAATAGTAAATAAGTAAACAAATCACTCCCACACTCACATACTTAAATATTCACACACTAACTTACATTTACTCCCTCGCATATCTTTATACTCACTCACTCCATCACTTACTTACCAACCAACAGACGTGCTCGCTCATTCACTCACTCACACATTTACTCACTCACTCACACACTCACTTATTCACATACCCCCATACTCATTCACTTACTCACTTCTACACTTACTCGCTCGCTCGCTCGTTCACTCACTCACTACTTCACTTAATCATTCACATTCTCCCATATTCACTTAATCAATCTATCCACAAAATTGATTTCTAAAACTGTCAAGAGAGTTGATTAATGCATTAGAGTGCATTTTGCAACCTTTTATTCCTATATAGTAAACGGATATTTTTTAAACACTAAACACTATTCCTCATTTTTTGATTCGAATTTAAAACTTAAAAAATTACTAGAAAGGATAGTTTTGTTCAAAAAAATTCTTGTTTAGCTGTTGCAATTTTAATGATTATACAGGTTTACAATATTAAAACGTATTTTTTTTTTTAATTTAATAGTTTTCTGGCAAATGTAAATGTGTTTTCTGAAAAAACTTCATAGTGGATGATTTTTTTAGATTCAGCATAAAAAAATGCTTAAGAATATTTCTTACTTTAAAAGACAGAGATTTTCTTTGTATACCTATGTTATTGATTGAAATTGTGATAAATACGGTTTAAGATTTTTTACGTATGTTTAAGAAAATGTTCTTTTTTTTGGTATAAACAAAATGAAAGCAGTATTTGTATTGGCAGATTGCCATAATACTAAAGTACATGTATATAAGGACAGCGACATGATTAATTCTCTTTGGGATTGTCTAGAACCCTATCGAGAAATAAGTTGTATCAATTAGGATGGGTATGAAAAAGAAACTTGTTTATTCATCCAAGCCCTATATAATTTAAATGTTAAAAAGTTGAAAAAAAAAAAAATGAATTTTTTACTCTAGTTAGTGTAATAAAAAAATGGCATCCTAATCTACATAATTTTTTTTGATGTCATTGCGCCAGAGTACATTCAGAGTTCCAAGCGGCGTTTCTAAAAATCCTAGTATTTGACATTGGTAATGTGTACGACTCTAAAAGTATTTCCGTATTTGTATATTTAGCTAGGTGACGGTGAACAATTAAATCACTTAAGGTTCGCAGATGGTGCCACTCTGATCGCTAACACAAAAGAAGAATTAAAAGAAATGGATGAAGGAATTAAATAATAAGTCTCCAGAAATAGGTCTAAAAATAAACTTCACTAAAACTAAATATTTGAACAACGAAAGTGAAGATGACAGCTAGGAACTATTAATATAAGGTGAAAGAGGAGGAAAGGTACAAACATTCATATATTTAGGACAAAAAATCGTAATTTATGATACCACATGACATCGACATTTATGTAAAACTGGGTGAGTGATCCTACTTTCATGACACGACTTGTTTCATTACCGGATTTCCTTGCTAGCCCAGTTGCTAGAGGTTTTGAGCTCTCATTCAATGTTAACAGGCTGCATTTTGGCAAACAGGTAATTTTTTGGATATAGAATACAATAAAAAAAAGTTTGTTAAAGTTTGATGTACGCTAAGCCTACAAAATACAAAATAAAAGCAAAAATTCGGTTTTTCCCTAATATGTCGAAAAATAAAGATATGGGAAAACTAACCAGGTTTTTTTATTAACGTGAGAATTTATTAAAAATTCAGATAGATGATTCAAAAAGTGTAGTGCACCAAACAGGTTAATTGAAAGTCTACGCGCACAGCTCGAAAGTTAATCGACATTACTTATTTTCAGAGTGTAAAAAAAATTAAAAGATTTTTTGAGGAGGAGATTTTCAGCTTTCCGATGGTACTAATAGTTTTTATTTTTGTTACTTTATATTTTGTAAAACGAAATTTTTGTTTGCATGATTTTAACGGACACACAGTAAATAACAAATATTTAATAAAATATAACATTGAAAAAAAATCCTTGTGCATATATTATTATTATACCTCGAGTTAAGAATAATTAAAAATACCCACGTTGTCCGTACTATGGTATTTCAAAATTCAGTTTCAAAAATATGAAAATTTGCCTGTTGTAGTGCGCCGCCGGCAATTTTCTGTCCAAAGCAGTACGAAATGGTCGAAGTTGGACAATTTTTTTACAGTTAAGTTACAGTTAAAAGTATGCTTAATATTAGAACATCATTAAAAACTTGAACAAACTTTTTGCTCTTAAAAAAGTATTCATGACAAACGTATTTTTTATTTATTATTAATCATAAGCTTAAACTTAAAATAAAAAAATATATTTAAAGGTGGGAGATGAAATATAAAAGTCTAAGCCTTATGTACAAAGTATTTATATTTCATTTAGACATCCAGGTACAAAGAAAACATTTATTGAAAACACAAAAATTCTAAATTATTCGAAGAAATTAAATGAATTACGTACTCTCTGGCCGTGATATTGAATTTTTCAAATCTGTCATCGAATTCTTAATCAATACCCCGAGAAACCAGCCATTTTATTTTTAATAATTTTTTTTTTTAATTACGGTAAAAACTAAAAAAAAAATCTATATACTATTTTTTTTTTGTAAAATTTCCCTTTCTATCACGTGGTGCTATTAGTTTTTTCAATATCATTTTTATTTTTAGAGATATTTGCAATTTTTATTGTATTTTCGATTTTATAGGCTTAGCGTATACTTTAGAGCAGCAAACTTTTTTATCGTATTCTCCAAAAAACTACCTGTATGTCAAAATCCGCCCTGTTAACACTTAATGAGAGTTTTTCGTCAAAATTTGCCTGTGACGACAATGCTTCAATCTAATAAAACAAATCTATCCTCTAGCTGGCATTGTCCCTTCATAGTAAATACAGCAGGTCAGGGAGCTACTGATTATTTCGTAAAAGTAATTCTTGGTACACATTTTATATAATTTTTTGGGATAAAGCGTAGAAATACCTTGGGTCTGCTTTATCTTCATGCAAAATTTCAGCTATATCCATTCAATTTTTTTTTGTGATATAAGGATAGATAAACGGAAAAAAAAAAACATAAATATACCGATAAAAAAAAGTCTACAAAATGGCTTCCTTACATAACATCTATCCATCACGTTTTACGAGTTTAACATATATATGAAATAAATTGCATGGTAAAACCTTTAAACATACATCAGTCTAAAGGCATTTTCATAAACCTATAATAAAAGGAATTTTTACGTGAATCTCTTTATCTTTTTTAATAAAAGAAAATTTCTGCACGCGATATAGATTTGTAGCACAATCAATCTAAGGATAAGACTTTTCTATAAAATATTAATGATCTCTGTGGTAGTTAGGTAGTTAAATTAAAAAAACTGAAAATAGAAATATTTTGCTAATTAAGAGAATTTTTTATTAAACTCTGTGATGCACATACGAGGGCGTATTGATAAGTTTCTAGCGTAGCACAGAAACGAGAAGCAAATCTCAAAAATAAAAATTGTTGTGCGACATACTTCTTCTCCTTCAACTTTATACAAAACTGTAACGGTTACAAAGTAACTCTAGAACTTTAAAAAAAAAAAACACTGTTTTGGCTTCCACTTCAGCACCCTTACACACAAAAAAAAAAAACGAAAATACGTTCCTACGTACGATTTTATAGTAGCAATTAATAATATTTTTAGAGTGTTGTAGGTGCAGTGCTCACCCATAAAATACGAGATTTTCTGCATACTCTGCAAGTCCTCACAATTTTTCTTCTGAGGTTTCTTTTTACAATGGACCAAACTTTTTTCATAGGGTTGGTGTCCGGCGATTGTGAGGGCTACTCTAGTATCATATCGTGGGATAAAGCAAACCGCTTCGCGACGTGATTTTCGCCCAGCAAAGGTTTCTTCAACGTGCTTCAAAATTTCACATCGTGAGCACGAAGATCACCTGGGACACATTCAAACCCGATTTTCTTAATTTTGTCGCTCCTTGAAGCAGCATCGATTTCGGGACCCGTGAAAACAAAGACAAGAACCGTTTTTCGACTTTCGGAGTGATTTTGCTTACCGAGTCACGTTTTGTTAAGTCGTTGACATTTTTCGTCAAACGATTTACCTACTTCCACATAAACGACATCGACTTTTTAATATATTTAGGGGTCGAAGAATGTGTAATTTTATGCCCCTTTGGATAGGAAACAAAGAAAGACTGCCTCGAACCTACGCGCAAACAAGTTACTCATTTTGGATTTTAGGTGATTTCGACGAAAGTTTGGAATCGACTGATACTTTTACTCAAATGCATCGTAGATAAAGGTTCCCTCTACTAATTTTTTGTTGAATCTCTAGAATCGCATCTACCAAAAATGAATTATTGCGGACACGTTCTTACTTGACAGACTGTACAAAAACATATTTATGATTACAATTAAGTGGCAAACAATTTAAATTTTTGGAATTAATTTCGATAATTTAAAAATGCACTCTAGACCTATTTTTTCTGATCCGTTAAATAAATGGGTTCCTCAATTTTTTTAAAAATTGTTAAAAAAATTACAAAATTTACATTAGAAAAATATATATTTATAATTTTATAATGGCAAGGATGGACAAATTTATGGATAAAATGTTAAACCACCTATACATAAGCCCATACAATTGGTATATTTTAAACTGAACTAACAAACTAAAATATGTATAGTTAAACAATATAATGATTAAGAGTGACACGTGTACAATTAGGCGTTGTTCACATTTCAAAGCTACAACATGACATAGATGAATTTTTAATACAAAGAACATTCCTGCAGGTTCTCGGCCCCATCGTTTAGCCACGTATCTAAAATTCACTTGAAAGGATATTGTTTTGGTACTTTGAGTTATATTCAAAAGTGCGTAATCCATTAGCTGAACAGTTTATTCGTTCTCGTGTATCTCCCAAAAAGACTACGTTAAAGAGGACAACAATTTGTTAAAAAAAAATAAATTAGAGAGTTAAAGAAAATAGCCTCAACACTTTTCCGCTACCATGTATATAAATACGTTAAACAAACAATAACTATAAATATGTAAAAGCTAAAATTATAAACCCTGTATTTGAGCTAACAATTTTTCTATTATCATGACAAACCATTTTAGATCAAGACTTGTTGAAAGTCTAAAAAAATTCAATTTAAGTTTGGGCAAGGGTCTACATAACACAGAGAACAAGAGTACTTGAAATTTTCCACTTTTCCAATGAGTAAGCTTCGAAGGGTATTTTCAAGAGACCAAACATGGAATTAAAGGCAGTGTGACGTGTGAAGGATTGTTATTAAATAGAGGGTTTGAGTGGGTTTAGTGAAAATAAAAGGTATTAATATCAACGGATGGGCTTATGTGCTGTCATAAATAGTATTTGATATATCTACATCTGAATGAAACATATGCGTATATATATTATATATATATATATATATATATATATATATATATATATATATATATATATATATTATATATAAATTGTTGTCCTCTTTAACGTAGTCTTTTTGGGCAGATACACGAGAACGAATGAACTGTTCAGCTAATGGATTACACACTTTTGAATATAACTCAAAGTACCAAAATAATATCCTTTCAAGTGAATTTTAGATACGTGGCTAAACGAGGGGGCCGAGAACCTGCAGGAATGTTCTTTGCATTAAAAATTCATCTATGTCATGTTGTAGCTTTGAAATGTGAACAACACCTAATTGTACACGTGTCACTCTCAATCATTATATTGTTTAACTATACATATTTTAGTTTGTTAGTTGTATGGGCTTATGTATAGGTGGTTTAACATTTTATCCATAAATTTTTCCATCCTTGCCATTATAAAATTATAAATATATATTTTTCTAATGTAAATTTTGTAATTTTTTTTAAAAATTTTTTAAAAAATTGAGGAACCCATTTATTTAACGGATCATAAAAAATAGGTCTAGAGTGCATTTTTAAATTATCGAAATTAATTGCAAAAGTTTAAATTGTTTGCCACTTAATTGTAATCATAAATATGTTTTTGTACAGTCTGTCAAGTATGAACGTGTCCGCGATAATTCATTTTTGGTAGATGCGATTCTAGAGATTCAACAAAAAATTAGTAGAGGGACCCCTTATCTACGATGCATTTTAGTAAAAGTATCAGTCGATTCCAAACTTTCGTCGAAATCACCTAAAATCCAAAATGAGTAACTTGTTTGCGCGCAGGTTCGACGCAGTCTTTCTTTGTTCTCATTCAAAGGGGCATAAAATGACACATTCCTCGACCCCTAAATATATTAAAAAGTCGATGTCGTTTATGTGGAAGTAGGTAAATCGTTTTAACGAGACGAAAAATGTCAACGACTTACCAAAACGTGACTCGGTAAGCAAAATCGCTCCGAAAGTCGCAAAACGAATCTTGTCTTTGTTTTCACGGGTCCCGAAATCGATACTGCGTCAAGGAGCGACAAAATTAAGAAAATCGGGTTTGAATGTGTCCCAGGTGATCTTCGTGCTCACGATGTGAAATTCTGAAGCACGTTGAAGAAACCTGTGCTGGGCGAAAATCACGTCGCGAAGCGGTTTACTTGAGCCACGATATGATACTAGAGTGGCCCTCACAATCGCCGGACACCAACCCTATTAAAAAACTTTGGCCCATTGTAAAAAGAAACCTCAGAAGAAAAATTCTGAGGACTTGCAGAGTATGCAGAAAATCTCGTATTTTATGGGTGAGCACTGTAGGTATGGGTATACCTACAACAATCTAAAGATATTACCTACAACACTCTAAAAATATTATTAATTGCTACTATAAAATCGTACGTAGGAATGCATTTTCGTTATTTTTTTTTTTTTGTGTGTTTTGTAAGAGTGCTGAGGTGTAAGCCAAAACAGTGTTTTTTTTTAAAGTTCTAGAGTTACTTTGTAACCGTTACAGTTTTGTATAAAGTTGAAGGAGAAGAAGTATGTCGCACAACAATTTTTATTTTTGAGATTTGCTTCTCCTTTCTATGCTACGGTAGAAACTTATCAATACGCCGTCGTATGTGCATCACAGAATTTAATAAAAAATTCTCTTAATTAGCAGAATATTTCTATTTTCGATTTTTTTAAATTTTAATTTAACTACCTAACTCCCACAGAGATCATTAATATTTTATAGAAAAGTCCTTATCCTTAGATTGATTGTGCTACAAATCAATATCGCGTGCAGAAATTTTCTTTTATTAAAAAAGATAAAGAGATTCATATAAAAATTCCTTTTATTATAGGTTTATGAAAATGCCTACTCCCATAAATACTGTTGCAATGAGAATATTGTCTAAACATTTCAGTTCTATGAAAATTCAAACAAGTTACAACGGAATTAATTCATATATTTATAATGACAAGATTAATTTACCATTTACTCAAAATGTCCCCTCTTGCTTTTACACAAGCCCTCAAAGGATTAGGTCATTCGTCTATGGCAGAACGCAATTCATCCATGCAATGCTTTAAAGAGTCAAGATTGGCACATCTTTTAGAGCAAACCATATCCTCTAAGAGTTACTATAGTTTATAATCTATAGGATTTAGATCAGGACTTGCAGAAGGCCAATCTTCTGCAATAATAAGTGAAGGCACATTTTGCTGAAGCCATGCTTGTGTTGTTTTAGCTTTGTGTCATGGTGCAGAATTTTGCTGGAAGAACTAATTCTTATTTGTGAAAAGACTATAGTTTAAGTGTTTCATAACGTTCTCTAAAATAGTGTCTTGATATATTTTAGCCAAAGTTCTCACATCTTTTTCACAAACAAGAATACTGGCAACCCCATCGAAGCTGACTCCCCATCAAACCATAACTGATGCTGGTTGATGACCCCTCTGAACTTTTGAAACAAGTTCAGACGCTTCCTTAGAAGATCTGGCATAAATCTTATCATTTTACCTATTGAAAGATTGAAAATTTTTTCGTCGGTAAATAAATTTTTTCTGCGTTTGTCATTAGTGTATTACTTCAACAAACTTTTAAATTTTTGCCACTGTTTCCACTTTAAATCTTCCGTTAGCAAATGACAAGTGTATCTCTTTATTATTATATATATATATATATATATATATATATATATATATATATATATATATATATATATATATATATATATATATATATATATGTATAGAGAGAGAGAGAGAGCGCGATAGTGTACAAAACACTTATAGCGCTGTGAAAAAAAGTTACTTTAATCACTGATTAATGAGCGAATTTAAGACTTCTGTAAGCAATAAATTGCACCCGTGTTCTTAGTGCGCAAAACAGATGGTAAATGGCATAGTTCCGTGATGAGTGGATTATACATACATATATATATATATATATATATATATATATATATATATATATATATATATATATATATATATCTATAATAATATATATAAAATGCAACGTCTGTCTGTCTGTCTGCCTGTGCCTGTCTGTCTGTCTGCCCGTTAGTGCGCTTATCACTGGAGAACCACTTATCCGATTTACGTACTTTTTTTTTTAAAACATACATATGCTCTCTGGCCAGGTTATAGGCTATATTTTATTACAATAGGTAGCATAAAGAATGAGTAGTAACGTAAAATAGTGAATGATGTCGAAAAAAGTTCGCCGCTAGCGCGTTGCCTTGCAATACACCGCCTAAACCATTAAATATGGAACAATATTATGTAGCAGAGAACATCTATAATCTATAATCTATAATATATATAAAATGCAATGTCTCTCTGTCTGTCTGTATGTCCATTAGTGCGTTTATCATGCGAAAACCACTTATCCGATTTATGTGTCTTTTTTTAAATTCATACATATATTCTTTAGCCAGGTTACGTAATAATAATAATAATAATCTATATCTATAATATATATAAAATGCAACGACTCTCTGTCTGTCTGTCTGTCCATTAGTGCGCTTATCCCTCGAGATCCACTTATCCGATTTACGTAATTTTTTAAATTCATACATATGTTCTCTGACCAGGTTATATATATATATATTTTATTACATCTATAATATATATAAAATGTAACGTATATCTGTCTGTTTGTCCATTTGTGCGCTTATCACTGGAGAACCACTTATCCGATTTACGTGCTTTTTTTTTAAACATGCTAAACCATGAAACAGGAACAATATAGTAAGAATATCTTTAATATATATCAAATGCAACGCCTCTCTGTCTGTCTGTCTGTCCGTTAGTGCGCTTATCACTGGAGAACCACTTATCCGATTTACGTGCTTTTTTGTTAAACATACATATGTTCTCTGGCCAGGTTATAGGATATATTTTATTACGTTAGGTGACATAAGGAATAAGCAGTGACGATAATAGTGAATCAAGTCGGAGAAAAGTTTGCCACTAGTGCGTTCTCTTGCAATACACTGCCTAAAGCATTAAATATGGAACAATATCATGTAGCAAAGAATACAATATATATAAAATGCAACATCTCTCTGTTTGTGTGTCTGTCTGTTAGTGCGCTTATCACTCGAGAACCCCTTACCCGATTTACGTGTTTTTTTTTAATTCATACATTTGTTCTCTGGCCAGGTTATCTATAATCTTCTATCTAGAATATATATAAAATGCAACGTCTTTCTGTCTGTCTGTCTGTCCGTTAGTGCGCTTATCACTTGAGAACCACCTATCCGATTTACGTGTTTTTATAAATTTAAACATATGTTCTATATAATTCGATATAAGCCTAGATAATGGGAGATAAGGAAAAATAATGGGAGATAAGTCGAGATAAGGCTCGATAATGGGAGATAATGTGAGATAATGGGAGATAAATATAAATAATGGGAGATAGGGAGAAATAATGGGAGATAAGCAAAGCTAAGTCTAAATAATGGGCATTATGGTGAGATAATGGGAGATAAGGAGAAATAATGGGAGATAAGGAGAAATATTGAGAGATAAGTCGAGATAAGCCTAGGTAATGGGAGATAAGGTGATATAATGGGAGATAAGGAGAAATAATGGAAGATAAGGAGAAATGATGGGAGATGGGCAGAGTTAAGCCTAGATAATCGAAATTATGTAGAGATAATGGGAGATAAGGAGAAATATTGAGAGATAAGGGGAAATAATGGGAGATATTTTATTACATTGGGTAAATTAAGGAATAAGCAGTGACGATAGTGGTGAATCAAGTCCACGCGAGTGGAGCCGCGGGCCCGGCTAGTATATATATATATATATATATATATATATATATATATATATATATATATATATATATATATATATATATATATATATATATATATTATTTATTTATTTATATATATATATATATATATATATATATATATATATATATATATATATATACTCATATATATATATATATATATATATATATATATATATATACAAGATGTTATAGGAAGCACTGCATATATAGAAACGGGTGGCTCATGGGGTCATGCACATTCAAAAGTTTTTTTTTAAAATTCAAACATTTTTGAAAAATTTAAAAAAGAGCAAAACTGGATTTTACCGCTATACCAACCGGCACATTGGCTGCCGTTGTACAAAATAGCTCAGGTGCAGGCGCATTTTTATTAACAATAGTTGTATTGTTTACCACCACCGGAGTGAAAGCAATATCTTCATTTCATTCATGTTATCATTTTTTTTAGTGTCGATCTTTTACTTATTATTGAAATCCGCTAGTTAAGGTGAATTTTCTGCAATCGATCTTGCTACAAAGAGGTGCCAGTTCCAATATATGCAATTATTTTCATAATACTCTGTATATATATATATATATATATATATATATATATATATATATATATATATATATATATATATATGTATATATAATAATTTCTGCGTACTCGCGCGGAATGATTTCCATATTTTTCGAATCTTGCGAGGCAACTGAATCAAAGTCCTTAGGGTCTCTCCTCTGAGCTTTCAATTTACAAGGCACCAAACGTTGTCAATAGGGTTGGCGTCCTGCGATTGTAAGGGCCACTCTAATATCTTATCGTGGGCCCCAGCGAGCAGTTTTGCGACGTGATTCTCGCCCAGCAAAGGTTTCTTAAACGTGCTTCGGACTTTGACATAATGAGCACGAAGATGTTGTCGAATGGTCTCATGGGACACTTTCAAATCAGATTTTCTTAATTTTGCAGCTTCTTGACGCAGCATCAATTTCGGGTTCCGTGAAAACAAAGAGACGATTCGTTTTTTTCGATTTTAGGAGTGACTTTGCTTACCGAGCCATATTTTGGCAAGTCGTCGACATTTTTCGTCTCGTTGAAACGATTTACCCACTTCTTCACAAACGATACCGATATTTAATATATTTAGCGGCCGAATGTATGATTTTCGGACCCTTTAGACGGGAACAAAGAAAGACTGCCTCGAACCGACGTAGGAATAAGTGACTCATCTTAGATTTTACGTGATTTCGACGAAAGTTCGGAATCAACTGCTACTTTTACTAAAATGCGTCGTAGATAAAGGTTCCCCCTACTGATTTCTTGTTGAATCGTTAGAATCGCATCTACTAAAAATGAATTATAGCGGACACGTTCTTATTTGACAAACTGTATATGCCAAAAACAGTGCGTTACAAGATGTGATTAAACGTGCGCAATTTAGAGCTTGAAAAAGTTCTATTAATATTAGAAGGTCACTAGTACAATGAAAGGCTGACTTTTCCCCTTTACTTATGACAAATACTTGGAATAATACTTTTTTATATAATAATATACAATTATCTGCTAGTATATAATATATAATGTTAGGGTGCCGTCACGTCTATTGCACAACATTAATATTGTTTCCATATTTGTTATATTAGTTCGTATTGTCTGGGAATTTGTTTTAAATCTTTTAGGAAACTCTTTATCGTAGAATGATATTTCATAATTAATCTATCAATTAATGTTAGGGCAAGAGAGCTATATTTTTAAACTTAGTTTAAATCAAACATTTAATTACTCTAAAAGCATTTGCATTTACCATAAATTTGATGAAAATTTTGCAAGTTTCGTGACATTATTCGGTTTACTTTTTGGCAATAAAAACAAAATATTGTAATGAAAAAATGCTTGTAGTATCAATTTTTTTTACTAATGTCACAGTAACACGCGAAGTAATAGTTTATCACCGTAATTAAAAAAGCTTTTACGGTTTAAAATATTAAAAATCGATACAAGGTCAGAGTGAAAATAAAAAGATTGTTAATAAACGAGTGGTTAAAAGATATACATCATTCGACGGCTCGTGAATATTTTTATGCGTTCGTTCTGAAAATTACCACTTTTTGATCTTTTTTTTTTATCCAAGAGATACAGGATTAGTAACAAAAATCATTTTTCTGTGCGTAAGTAGTAGAGTCACAAGTATTTAGAGTGTGTTCTCTTTTTGTGTCCAGCCTAGTTGGGCTGATGAGGCGTGATACGACGAAACCCATCTCGAGATGGATCGACAGATGAGATAACAGTAAATAATTGCTGAAATTTTGCCTTTGTTCAATTTTTTTTTTGGGTCTAGCACACATGCTACAGGGAAGTCCGTAAAGCGCTTCAGGAGCGGCATGTGTGCGGAAAAACGATTTACGCTGTTCTTGAATCGCTGTAAATTGTACTCGATGGGAAACACAGCCCTGGGCAAATTATTCCAAAGGGATGACGTTCTCCATATAAAAGACTGCTTGAAAAGCGTTGTACGCGAAGTATAAGCTGAACTTCATACAGATGTGAAGTCGCCAACCGTTCTTCGATGTTTCAGCGAATCAAGGTCGCCGGTCAGTTCCGGGTCTCCAATCAGACGAACAGCTGTTCTCTGAATAGAATCCAACAAATGCAATGTATGTTTGAGAGCGGAGCCCCAAACATGGGAGCAATATTCCATAGTTGGTCGAATTTGAGCTTTGTAAAAAATTAACAGTTGTTGTGTAGTGTAAAGCTTTCTGGTTTTTTTGAGAGAAACTCTCCTTGCTATGCCTGCAACATGTTCATTCCAGGACATATTTGCTCCCAAATTAAGGCCCAACAAATTGAGTGACGATGCTAGGGGAATGGAGTGCCCCGACATGACTATGTCGGGTTCAGCAATGTTACCTTTTTTAGAAAAAACTGCCGCCTGGGTTTTTGTAGTGTTAAATTCCACTTGGTTACTGTCACCCCAAGATAGAATTTCTTCCAGGTCTTTGTTAAGTTGAACGACCTCCTGCTGTCTGCGGATATTCGCCTGAGTATCCGATGTCCGAGCGTTCAAAGTGAATGAAGAGATAAGCGTACTGTCATCTGCAAAGCTGTAGATTGGATTCCCGGTCTTTTCCAGCAGATCGTTAATGTAAATGAGAAAGAGAGTAGGAGACAGTATGGAGCCTTGGGGCACACCGGCGTTGATAGTGAAGGTGTTAGAAAGAAATCCGTCGACCGCCACTCGTAAAGAACGCTCTCTGAGGAAACATGAGAGCCACAAACAATACACTTTTTAGCTTAAAATTTAACTTTTCAGACATACCATAAGAATGTTACTTAGCCAACAGTCTATCGTGCCAAACATGGTCGAATGCCTTGGATATGTCAAGAGCAACCGTTGGAGATTCTCCAAAGTGTTCAATTGCATTGTTCCAAACATGTGTTACATAAGTCAGAAGATCTCCTGTTGATCTATGTTTACGAAAGCTACATTGGTGATCGCTAATAATGTTGAATCCTTCAAGATATTTTAGAAGATGCTGTTAACCTTTTCCATGACTTTCGATATTATTGAAAGCAGTGCGACTGGTCGGTAGTTATTTGGCAAGGTCTTCTTGCCTTTTTTAGGTATCGGCTGAACTGTGGCACATTTCCAGCAGGAAGGAAATATTCCTTTTCTAGGTTGAAAAGTCTACAGAAAACTGGTGTTAGTTCCCTCGCACAGTTTTTGCGTACTATGGCAGGTATTCCGTCAGCACCAGAAGCCCTTTTGGTGTCTAGCTTCATTAAAATACGCGTTATGATACGCTGTCTGAAGACAACATGGGGCATCCTTGACTGCAATATGTGAATATTAGGTGGTGTTTTTCCTTGAAATCGACAGTAGAATATGAAGCAAAAAGTTCAGCCAAGAAATTCGCTTTCTCAACAGGTGTCGTTGCAATAGAATTATCTGGCCGTGTGAGTGGTGGTATGGTCGATAGGGGGAATTTTTGACTAACTGTCTTAGTGACTGCCCAAAAGGACCTGGAATTATTGGGACAAACGAGAAGTTTGTTTTGTAATTTGTTGATTGTGTGCCTCCTTGGTTTCGTTGATAATTCCTTTGCATCTGTTCCGGGCACAGTGTTACGATTTATGGTGTTAGGATGTTCATGCCATTGTCGGTAGGCAAGATGTTTAGAAGTAACAGCTTTGCATTTTCGGCCAAACCAAGGCTTGCCGTTAGAGGGCCATTTCTTCGAAAAAGGGATGTAAGCTTCTATAGCAGCCAAAATAACATCGGTGACCTCCCTGGCGCAGTCAGATGGGTTGTCGGATCGAAAACAAATGTCTATCCAAGGGAAAGTTCGAAAATAGTAATTCGTACTGATTTAAAATATAGTTTTTCTTCTCAGTGCTTCATACCTTTTATTTGGGCGTAAAATAAATTATTAATATGGTATATTAGGTAAAATGCTTAAAACAGTTAAAAAAACAAACACCAATATTATTAATAAAAGTAACAAAATTAAATAATCACACATTTAAGTTGGTGTTGATATTTTCATGCCTGAAATTTTAATATTTTATTTTAATTAATATTGCTCAAATTAATATTGAATGCAAATTTATTAAAATTTTTGGCCAGTAGACTATAAAGGTATTAAAACTATTTTAATCATTTTTAATATATTTCAATAGAAGTGTGATGTGGCGTAAACAAAATTTAATTAGATTATGTAGCTATTTTCAATGATCCAAATAAATTAATACATCGTATGGTAAATTTTAGCATTATTATTGATATCCTGCAATTACAGGATGTTGTACTGCAAGTAGATACCTATTTTAGTTACTAATTCTTTATTTCTATTTTAAAATGTTAACTTTCGGGCAACCGATGCGAAGTAGCTTGTGACAGGTTTCGTGCTTCTTTTTGCCTAAAATCTCAAAATATTCTAGTATTTATTATAAAGCTTATGTCAGGTTAACATATGAGTTTATAAAATATCGCTTTCATATTGCATATATCAATTTTCTTTGCAGAAAGGCAGCCTCTAATATAAAAAATAAATTATTATACCTTTAATTTCACAAAAACTACATCGGATTTCAAAAAGTTGTTTTCAAAAATTATCTCAAAGTGAAGAAAGTGAGAAATGCATGGATGGAATACGCTAATAGGAAGTAGTAAATTTTGAAATTTCGATCATGTTTGGTCGATTTTGGTTAAACTAAAAGTTGACACTTTCGTGCAAAAAATTAATCTTACAGGTCAGACCAATGTGAAAGACATTTGGTGTTTTTCAAACATTAATATTAGTCGACGCGATTGGGGCATCTCTGTCCATTTCTGCACATACTAGATACCTACAAAATAATGAAAATTTATCATGGCAATGAATAGTACCTTTGGGGCATTATCCACGGAAATTGGTGAAAAGTAAACAACCGTACCGAGGAACGGTATGTATACGAGGCTGGTTTAAAAAGTCCGTGCAAAGTCCGAGAGATGGCACCACCGGCGCGTATCGAGGCCATGTTTAGTTAGTAGCATCTCTTGAATAAACGCACACCAAGTTTCAGCCATATTGGTCTATTTCTTTGTGTTTGGCATTCGTGTGAATCAAGGAAGTCGAGTGATTTTCAAGAAATGGACGAAAAAGAATTTCGTGTGGTGATTAAACATTACTTTATGAAAGGCAAAACGCCTCAGGAGACTAAAGAGAAGCTTGATAAACATTATGGTGACTCTGCACCTTCGATTAGAACAGTTTATAAGTGGTTTTAAAATTTTCGGACTGGCCATATGGGCACAAGTGATACTGAACGTTCTGGACGGCCTGTGGAGGTTACGACTCCAGAAATCATTGATCAAATCCATGATATGGTGATGGATGACAGAAGAGTTAAGGTGCGTGAGATTGCTAGTGCTGTGAGCATCTCGACTGAACGGGTACATAATATTTTGCATAAACATTTGGACATGAGAAAGCTATCCGCAAGATGGGTGCCGCGATTGCTTACGCTTGACCAAAAACGGAATCGTGTGAAGTGTTGCAAGGATGGTTTGCAGCTGTTCCAGAAGAATCCGGAGGACTTTAAGCGTCGTTTCGTCACTGTGGATGAAACATGGATACATTACTATACTCCTGAGACCAAACAACAATCTAAACAATGGGTTACCAAGGGGGAATCTGCACCAAAAAAGGCGAAGACCGTTCCTTCTGCCGGAAAGGTTATGGCGACTGTCTTTTGGGATTCGCAAGGGATAATCCTCATCGACTATCTGGAAAAGGGTAAAACTATTACAGGTGAATATTATTCATCGTTATTGGACCGTTTGAAAACCGAGCTGCAAGAAAAACGCCCGCGATTGGCCCACAAGAAAGTCCTTGTCCATCACGACAACGCACCAGCACACACCTCAGCAGTTGTGGTCGCAAAATTAATGGAAATAGGATTTCAACTCGTTTCACATCCCCCCTATTCTCCAGATTTGGCTCCCTCGGACTACTATTTGTTCCCCAATCTGAAGAAATGGATGGCGGGACAAAGATTTTATTCAAACGAGGAGGTGATTGCAGACACTAATGGATATTTTGCAGACTTGGACAAATCCTATTATTCGGAAGGGATCAACAAACTAGAACATCGTTGGACGAAGTGTATAAGCCTAAAAGGAGACTATGTCGAAAAATAAAAAAGGTTTACCCCAAACACATAAGTAGTTTTTATTTTTGCACGGACTTTTCAAACCAGCCTCGTATATATATATATATATATATATATATATATATATATATATATATATATATATATATATATATATATATATATATATATATATATATATATATATATATATATATATATATGTATATATTGTAACATGTGAACTTGCCCGCACGTTGTGGTGTCATTTTGTAGCCTATGAAAAGGTGTTTAATTGCGCCCCACGTAGACTGCGTCTTTTTGTACGGTGTTAACTCGCCCGCTTTTTGCGGCGTCTTTTTGTACCCTGTGAAAATTGTTTTTCCCACGCTTGGGCGCAATTTTCTTGCAACCTCTTTTTAATTTCTGATAATGAATTGAGTGAATCCTGATTTTAAAAGAACTAGAGAAATTAATCACACACTAGCTCAGTTTTCCTTGGTAGAGAGATATGGGTAAGAGATAATTTTTGTACGTCTTTTTGGAATTATTTTTTTATTTTTAAAAAGCCTCAGCTGTACGACTTTTGGGCACCATTCATTTTTAAAATAGAAAGGATCTAACTTCAGCTAAAAAAATGAAAAAATAGTGAAAGGGTGTACAGTTGTTAAATAAAAAAACAGTTTGGTACAGCCGTCATTATCCTGAAAAGTAAGATAGGTATTCAGTGAGACACTAGCTTTAATCAACAAAAAGAAAATTTATTCATGATTTTAAAATAAAAGTTCTAACCTCTGCGGTTTTAAGGATTACAAAAAAAATTCTAGCCTAACAGGTAGTTATTATTATTAGAGTCCCTAAATCAGACATTTTACTGCTAAAACCTGACTACACCCGAAATCGAAGAATCGTGATTTTCACTTCACGTTTTGTCAGTTCAAATTGCTGTAAAAACACTTATTTGCGGGAATAGGTCTATTGATGAATGTTCTGGTAACTTACTGTTTTCATATGGGCTTCTAGGCCTTCGATGGAACACAAAACCGATTTCACACTTTTGAGAAGAGCCTACTTTGGCTACCCCATGTAGAAAACACTCAGAGCCCACTACGGCTTTACGTTAAAAAAAAACTCGTGCTTTACTTGGCTCTCGTAAATATTGTCATGAGCCTCTACTGCGGCTCGGTCGAAGTAAGCCTCCACGGCGGCTTGGTGGAAATTAGCCGAGATTCCTGTCCTCCGGACCCTTAAATAAGCCGTGGGCACTCTCTCGGTAATATGGCTACGCCGGAACCAAAACTCCGGATACAAACATTTGACCAATCCCGGCGTACCACAAATTCGATGGATTCGGTCGGCAACCCGCACTGCACACTGTACCACGCGGCTAGAAAAATTCCAGAGTAATACACTGCTCGATACAAAAATGGAAAGAAATACATTATTAAGAGAAAAATCAGTAACATTATATGGTCTTAAAATCTAGGAAAAAATGAATGTTACAATATATATATATATATATATATATATATATATATATATATATATATATATATATATATATATATATATATATATATATATATATATATATATATATATATATATATATATATATATATACAGGGTAACCCAGTATTCCATATACATAGAGTTACTGTGGATTTCTGGGATGAAAATATGACCATTTAGCCCGATTTACCTTAGTCCAAAAATTCGCAATTTTTGAGATACAGGGTGGCAAAGTTTTCTGAGATGAGAAATCGAAATCAGCTTACAGTTTTGTTGTAAATTGTAGGGAGCGCCACTTATTGCACTGTGTATATATTTAAATTGTCATAACTTTTTTATACCACTCTCTATTCCTATCTTAAAAAAGCTCTCATGGTAAACGTTTGTTTCCATTTTTTAATTCCATCGTCAAGTTCGTAAATGCGTTCCTTCACACGTTTCTTCACATTGTATACTTACTTGGCAACGTCCAAAAATCATAACTTAACTGGTTTGTAATACTGATAGAAAGTAATTTTTGACAGATATCAAACAAGTTTTACGACTATTAACGAGAATTAATCCCTTCTCAAGCTCAACAGTGTTTTAAATCTAGATTATTTTGGAGTACAATTTTAGTCAGCAAACTGATATGATTTTAGTGTTTAGTTTTTGTAACGGCAGCAGTCGTAAAAGTGCTCGCGTATATCACGAAAGATTTCCGCATCGTCGGACTCCTAACCATCAGACTTTCGCCAATATTGAGGGGCGACTTCGAGAAATTGGACAATTTAAGTCGATCAGGAATAATGCTTGGCAATCTTGACAAGCTAAAGTTCCCGATGTTGAAAAGGAAATCCTTGAAATTGTACACGACAATCCTGGAATCAGCACTCGTTTAATTGAACGTCAAATGGGAATATCCAAAAGTACAACTAACTGGATCATTAAACAACAAATTATTCACCCCTTTCATATACAGTCCGTCCAGGAACTCTTACCTCCAGATCTTGGATCCCGTTTGGATTTTTCACAAATTATTCGAGCACGCATAGCGACTGTTCCGGCTTTTCATACTAAAATTCTGTTTACAGGCGAAACACGCTTCACTCGACGTGGTATAACAAATATGCATAATAATGGTGTATACGCTGAAGAAAACCCACATGCTGTGCAACAAAGCCAGTTTCAACGCGAATTCAATATTAATGTCTGCATGGGATTTGTCGCAAACTATTTGATCGGGCCGTTTAGATTACCAAATCGACTTGATGATGAATTATTGGAAAACTTGCCAACTAATTTACGTCGCGACATGTTTTTCATGCACGATGGTGCACTACCCCATTTTGTGCGTAATGTGAGAATTTTTTTTAACTAAAGTTTTCCAGATAAATGATCGGAAGAGGTGAAGATGCTGCTATTCACTGGCCACCTCCTTTCCTAGACTTGAATCCATGCAATTTTTTCCTTTGAGATGCATTGAAATCGAAAGTTTATCAAATTCAAATCGACAACATTTATGGAATATATTCAAAATGCTGCTAACGCTTTACGAGACGAAGACATTGTTAAAAGAGTACATTTACTACGTATTAATTTATGCATTAACGAAGGTTGAATATTTATTGTGAAACCATTACCTTCTCAGTTGACCGATTAAACTTTTTCCGAATATATTAATTTCTGGGTAATATTTTATGCCATTAACCAATTGGTTTTTTCATTCTTACTGTTGTTGGCCTGTTAGTCTTTAAATTTATTATCGTTGTTAGTCTGTTTGCCTTTTAAGTATGCTCCAAATTTCAAAGACCATTCTTTTGAACCGGCCTGGATGAAGTGTGAAGGCACGCATTTGCGAATTTGACAATGGAATTAAAAAATGGAACCAAAAACTGTTGCTGGGAGTAACATTTACCAAGAAGCGCATTTTTAGACAGGAGGAGGCGGAAAATACGAATATTTAATTAAAAACATCATAAAGAGTGGTAAAAAAAAGTTATGACAATTTAAAAGTATATACAGTGTAATAACTGGCGCCCCCTACATTTTACAACAAAACTGTCAGCTGATTTCGATTTCTCATCTCAGAAAATCCCTAAGCATCAAATCTTGTACAAATAGTACAATTATTAAGAAAGCTTTTTTTAAGAAAAACTAGAATAAAAAGTATAACTTTGACACCCGGTATCACAAAAATTACGAATTTTTGGATTAAGCTAAGCTGGGTTAAATTGTCATATTTTCATCTCAGAAATCTATAGTAACTCTATGTACATGAAATACTGGGACACCCGTATATGGTTGCATGGACCACAATTAATGCTTATCCCGTTATAGCTTTTATTGTAAATTATTGATACTATGTGTAACTTTACTGTCAGTTAAATACTTTACTATTTTAATTTTAAAAAAAATTTAAAACTTGTAAATTATATCAATAAAAAAATGAGGAAAAATTCAATATTTAATGACCATATTACCCATTTTTTTGGGTTTAAATTAAAAGTGATGAAAAAAATTATCGAGTTTTTTAATTTCTCTAATTCAAAAACCTTGAAACGGCTATATATAAGAAACAGCTTCTCTAATTTCTCCCCCCCTACTATTTTCATTTGTTTTATGTTATACTATAAATATTTATGCAAAATATGTGTTTATTGTCTTAATAAAAAATCAGGAAAAATTACCAGAATACTATGAAAACCATACAAAATATATTGTTTTCGCCCTTCGCCTTAAGCGATATTGCTTAAAAATTCATTTTTTCATTAGATATTATATATATATATATATATATATATATATATATATATATATATATATATATATATAAATATAATACGTAGCAGAAAATTTAAATGTACTCTTCTAAAAAATGTCTTCGTCTCGTCAAGCGTTAGCAGCATTTTGAATCTATTCCACAAATATTCAGTATTGTCGATTTGAATTTGAAAAACTTTCGATTTTAATGCACCTCAAAGGAAAAAATCGCGAAACTGTCCATCAAGGGACTTTAAGCTAACATGGGATACCCGAAAAAACCACTACTACATATATATATATATATATATATATATATATATATATATATATATATATATATATATATATATATATATTTTGAATAAAAGAGGTGAGAGAATACATCACAGTCTAACTTAAAAAATACAGTTCTCTTATTCTTACATGTAGATTATTATTGAAATACCATTTTACAATAAAGATAGTCCTAAAAGACATAAAACAAATTCCTGGAGAATACGAACTAATATAAAATATACGGTAACAAGAAACCTAGATGTCACGGAACACTCACATTATATTTTATAAGTAATGCATAATGGTATATTATTACATAAAAAAGTATTATTCAAACTTGATATTTGTCATAAGTAAGGGCAAAAAGTTAGTCTTTCATTTTACTAATGATCTTGAATATTAACGCAACTTTTTCATGCTAGAAGTTTAATCACATCTAGTAACGCACTATTTTTCGCATTTAATATACAAAACTATTCTCATATTTAAGTATATTATATAGTATATATATATATATATATATATATATATATATATATATATATATATATATATATATATATATATATATATATATATATATATATATATATGTATATAAGTATATAGACATATATACATATATATATATATATATATATATATATATATATATATATATATATATATATATATAAGTATATATATATATATATATATATATATATATATATATATATATATATATATATATATATATATATATATATATATATATATATATATATATATATATATATATATATATATATATATATATATATATATATATATATAAATATAAATATAAATATTAATTTTCCCTGAAAAAAAAAAAAAAAATTCCAATAACTTCATTCAATCGAGATAATATGAAGAGTGATGGCAAAATCATATGTTTTGTTTAAATCGTGAAAAGTGCTACAATAGAAGTTTTCCTGTAAAATTTGCAGCAGGGAAGTCCCTAAAGCGCTCCAGGAGCGGCATGTGTGCGGAAAAAGCGATTCACGTTGTTCTTGAATCGCTGTAAATTGTACTCGGTGGGAAACACAGCGCTGGGTAAATTATTCCAAAGGGATGATGTTCTCCATATAAAAGACTGCTTGAAAAGCGTTGTACGCGGAGTAACAAGCTAAACCTCATACGGATGTGAAGCACCAGCTTGGGAGGAATTAAGCGGGCTACATCCTTCAAACACTTTCCATGAAAATACTTGTAGAACAGACTTAAGTCGCCAACCGTTCTTCGATGTTCCAGTGAATCAAGGTCGCCGGTCAGTTCCGGGTCTGCAATCAGACGAACAGCTCTTCTCTGAACAGAATCCAACAAATGCAGTGTATGTTTGGGAGCGGAGCTCCAAACATGGGAGCAGTATTCCATAGTTGGTCGAATTTGACCTTTATAAAGAACCAAGAGTTGCTGTGGAGTGTAAAGCTTTCTCGTTCGAAATAATATTCCTAACTTTTGAGAAGCTCTCCTTGCAATATATTCATACCAGGACGTATTTGCTCCCAAATTAACGCCGAACAAGTTGAGCGACGATGCTAGGGGAATAGAGTGCCCCGAAATAACCATGTGGGGTTCAGCAACGTTAACTTTTTTAGAAAAAACTGCCGCCTGGGTTTTTGTAGCGTTAAATTCCACTTGGTTACTGTCACCCCAAGATAGAATTTCTTCCAGGTCTTTGTTAAGTTGAATGACCTCCTGCTGTCTGCGGATATTCGCCTGAGCGGCCGATGTCCGAGCGTTCAAAGTGAATGAAGAGACAAGCGTACTGTCGTCTGCAAAGCTCTAGATTGGATTTCCGGTCTTTTCTAGCAGATCGTTAATGTAAATGAGAAAGAGAGTAGGAGACAGTGTGGAGCCTTGGAGCACATCGGCGTTGGTTGTGAAGGAAGGAGGAAGGAAAGTTCTGAACAGATCTTTAAAGTATTTTGTTGATATTTTATGATAATTAGCTTTTATCATACTTTGTTTAAACGAAAGTAGTGATACTTTTTAGGCTGTATCCATTATATGTTATTGTTAACTTCATGTGTTTCATATTGTGGAATTTTTAATTGCCTGGAGAAGTACTTTGTCGTTTATTTTGGTTCATATAAATAATAATATACTATTTAACAGATTGGCTTGCTCAAATAAGTATCAGCAAGTAATTAACTAGAATATTTCTGTAGCTAAAGAAATGGTAAAAAAATATTGGTAAATACACCAGATCCCTTGAGACTTACTCTCTCAGTATGCCTCTACGTGGTTTAGAAAAAAAAACTATATCTTAGCTACTAAGCCCTAATTTTTTTTTCTTCTTAAGACATGTCCTTAGGATCTATCTGCTCTCATATCTAGTACTTGACTACGTCATCGTTGGCGGTTTATCCTACCACTGGCTCCTTATAATAAATTCTACGGATTTCTTTACACTTTTTTTTGGGCTATCCTTCTTCATCTATACTTACACTAGCCGGGCCCGCGGCTCCGCTCGCGTGGACTTGGTTCACTACTATCGTCACTGCTTATTCCTTATGTTACCTAACGTAATAAAATATCTCCCATTATTTCCCCTTATCTCCCAATATTTCTCCTTATCACCCATTATCTCTACATAATTTCCATTACCTAGGCTTATCTCTGCTCATCTCCCATTATTTCTCCTTATCTTCCATTATTTCTTCTTATCTCACCTTATTTCCCATTATCTAGGCTTATCTCGACTTATCTCGCAATATTTTTCCTTATCTCCCATTATTTCTCCTTATCTCCCATTATCTCACCATAACTTCCATTATCTAGACTTATCTCTGCTTATCTCCCATTATTTCTCCTTATCTCCCGTTATACTTATTTCTTATTATCTCACCTTATCTTCCATTATCGAGGCTTATCTCGACTTATCTCCCATTATTTCTCCTTATCTCCCATTATCTCACCTTATCTCCCATTATCTAGGCTTATATCGACTTATATAGAACATATGTACAAATTTATAAAAACACGTAAATTGGATATGTGGTTCTCGAGTGATAAGCGCACTAACGGACAGACAGACAGACAGAGAGACGTTACATTTTATATATATTATATTATTTGCTACATGATATTGTTCCATATTTAATGCTTTAGGCAGTGTATTGCAAGAGAACGCGCTAGCGGCAAACTTCTCTCCTACTGATTCACTATTATCGTCACTGCATATTCCTTATGTCACCTAACGTAATAAAATATATCCTATAACCTGGCCAGAGAACATACGTATGTTTAAAAAAAAAACACGTAAATCGGATAAGTGGTTCTCCAGTGATAAGCGCACTAACGGACAGACAGAGAGACGTTGCATTTTATATATATATATTATAGATATTCTTTGCTCCATGATATTGTTCCATATTTAATGGTTTAGCATGTTTAAAAAAAAAGCACGTAAATCGGATAAGTGGTTCTTCAGTGATAAGCGCACAAAGGGACAGACAGAGAGACGTTGCATTTTATACATATTATAGATATCCTTTGCTACATGATATTGTTCCATATTTAGTGGCTTAGGCAGTGTATTGCAAGAGAACGCACTAGCGGGAAACTTTTTTCCGATTTCATTCACTATTATCGTCACTGCTCATTCCTTATGCTACCTATCGCAATAAAATATAGCCTATAATCTGGCCGAAGAACATATGTATGTTTTAAAAGAAAAAGTACGAAAATCGGATAAGTAGTTCTCCAGTGCTAAGCGCATTAACGGACAGACAGACAGACAGGCATACAGAGATACGTTGCATTTTATATATATTATAGATGTAATAAAATATATATCTATAACCTGGTCAGAAAAGATATGTATGAATTTAAAAAATCACGTAAATCGGATAAGTGGTTCTCGAGGGATAAGCGCAGACAGATAGAGAGACGTTGCATTTTATATATATTATGGATATAGATTATTATTGTTATTATTATATAACCTGGCCAAAGAATATATGTATGAATTTAAAAAAAGACAGGTAAATCGGATAAATGGTTCTCGCGTGATAAACGCTCTAATGGACAGACAGACAGACAGAGAGACATTCCATTTTATATATATTATAAATTATAGATATTCTCTGCTACATAATATTGTTCCATATTTAATAGTTTAGGCATTGTATTGCAAACGAACGCGCTAGCGGCAAACTTTTTTCCGACTCCATTCACTATTTTACGTCACTGCTCATTCCTTATGCTACCTATCGTAATAAAATATAGCCTATAACCTGGCCAGAGAACATGTATGTTTTAAAAAAAAAGTACGTAAATCGAATAAGTGGTTCTCCAGTGATAAGCGCACTAACGGACAGACAGACAGACAGACAGAGAGACGTTGCATTTTATATATATTTTAGATATAAGCTACGAGTTCATGATTTCTTTAGCAAAGAAGAATTATCAAAAATGTAGATTAAAAGGAGCTTAGGCAACTTAAACGCGTATAAATATTATAATTTGCGCATCATTTAATATAATAACCGGTCAAGTGCAAGTTGAACTTACGCAATTAGTGTTCCGTGCGTTTAAAATTAAAAAAAAATTGTTACGGAGGTATGAAATGGTCAGTGACTTCACAAAACACACCCCAAATGAGTTTTCAACAAAGTTTGTTTCCAATCTTTACTGAAAACTGATGACCTTGAAATTCTTGTTTTTTTTTATATACCAGGTAAATTGTTAAAGGCAATGCACTCGTGACAATTTTCGTTCAATCTACACCCCGTGGAGAATATTCCAGAATTTTTTCAAAATTCTTAGATCAGTACTTTTCGAGATAAGGGAGGGAGACAGCGATTTTTCTCGATTTTCTAAAAATAATATAAAGAAAAGTGTGCGCAAGTATTATATATATATATATATATATATATATATATATATATATATATATATATATATATATATATATATATATATATATTTTTTTTTTTTTTACTCGTGTTTTCACAAGCTTTCATTTGACACCACACTCGATGACCTAGTAAACATTTTTTTTCTCACTTCCAATTTCACCCCCAAAACTAATCCCTTCAGTCAAAATTTAACATTCAAAACTACATGGCTCTGATGAGGCCATGGATTCCTATATTATTATCAAATTTCAACCTTTTATGACAAATAGTTTCGGAGAAAATCAGGTGTGACAGACAGACAGACACCGAAGTCATCTTATAAGTGTTCCGTACGGAACATTAAAAATGGTCGCCTCTTACATATAAGGGCAACAAACAAATTAAATGATTCAATTAAAGAAATTGATGCAGACTGACATAAAAAATTATTTCAAATATTACTTAGCAAGATGAAAACGAATTAAAATGATTACGCTTTCATAATAAATATTTTATTAGTCTGAAAGTGACCGTCTAATTGAAATAAGCATAATCGATAATTCTCCAAGTGAGATAATAAGCAGTTAATAATAGAGAAGTCGAATTTGTGGAATATAGCCCGTGAGGTTAAATAAAAACTCTGTTTTGTTGCCACCATCTCGATTTGTAGGAAATCATTCTCAGTTCTTAAATTGACGGTTTTTTCGGATTACCTAATATTAAAATAAAATAAACAACTAAGATCCAATAGACACAAAGGTACACAAAAAGTGAGCAAACATTAAATTTCAACGAACTTACGTACTTACACTCATCATACATTAACATCTTCAAATGTTTTCTTAGTGTGCAGTGTCGATGGTTTCGTTAAAAATCAATGTTTATCCGATTTTTGTGTGCTCTGTGTCTTGTCTGATGTTTATTTTAATATTAAGCTGCCTGAAGAAAACAAGCCTTATGATTTCTGAAAAAATTTCTATAGAAATCGCAATAAGAATATAGGACATTTCTTCAACCGCATAAGCCATATTCCACAAATTTGTCGTCTGCCATCTAATTAATTTATAAAACTATTATAAATTAGACAAGTATTAGAGTGTTAAAGGATTTAGGGCAGGTTGTAAATAAATTAATGAAGGATATAAATATATTTTAATAGTAATAATAACTATCTAAAAACGAAAGTGAAAAATATTTAAAATAAACTATGAAAATAATTGTAATTGCAACAAAACGGAATAAAAAATTTGGAAATCAACTTAGGAGACGAATTTGACATTAAAAATCCTTCCGTTATACATAATGTGAAATCGGGTGAAAGTTTATAAGGAAAAAAACCGGCCAAGTGCAAGTCGGACTTGCGCAATTACTGTTCCGCACGTTGATTGCTTTTAAGGCGTTACATACACTTAGAATTTTCAAAAATTCGATTTTTTTTTACGAATTTTTATTCTCTATACTTCTAAGAATTATCCGAAAAAAAAAAACAAATATAAAAAAATTCCATTCCATTAGAAAGTTATAGCATTAAATGTGACCTGGCATCGGATTGGGACCGCTACCTGTCTCAATGCACTGTCTGCAATATTACTCAATTTTTAATATTTTTTAACTTTTATTTTTGAATCTTAATAATTGCTTTCTCTTTAAAATGTTGAGAGGTTTTTTAAATTTTTCTAATAGACAATAGGCATGATGACTAATTTGGAAAAACTATTTCTCGATGTTCTTACGGAACTATTATTTCCAAAAAAATATATATTTCTGGAGAAATTACAGGTTTCCTAGCATAAAATGGGCCTTTTTTAAACTAATTTTGAATTTCACGCCAAAACGCTCGCAGGTGTCATGACGTCTGCTCGTGACGTCACGCCTTTGTAAACTCCATGCCAATACAGTGTCTATACAATAATTTTGTTATTTTGTGTGTTTAAAATGAATTCTAAAGTGTATAAGCGGTGTGCAGTCCCTCAGTGTAAAAACACATCGATAAGAAATCCTAACAAGTTATTTGTTTACGTTCCAAACAAGACAACAATAAGAAATAAGTGGCTAACTCCCGCACGGCGAGACCCAGCAGTTATTTCTCCAAATTCTTCAGTTTATTTTTGTGAAGACCGTTTTGATGTAAGTTTTAACTTAATATTTTATTGTTATAAATGAGGTGTGTCGTAATAATCTTGTTTGAGAAATTGTTAATTATCTAAATAATACCTTTAGATAGTCACATCACTATTGGGGTTAGGTTTTATTTCTTTAATGTTATCATCCACTACTGTTTATTTAATGGATACTTTATTCTTGTTCCCGTTGCCAAATGATATGGAGAATTACATTCAGTACCATGTGATGGGTTCAGTGTCACAAGTGTGCATGAAACAAGGGTGTATTCCCACAAGATTTCAATGCCAATCTGATCAAAGAAAACGAACATCTAACATTATAGAACGACCATATATTCTCAAGAAATAAAGAAGGATGGTAGTTGAAGAAAGTGAAAAAGATTTAGAAGAAAGAAGTACAGTTATAAAATAGTTAGAACCTGGAAAAAACGGAAGTTCAGGTACTTATTTCTTTTTTCAAGCATAACTAAAGTTTTTATGTTTATTTTGTTACTTTACACAATAAATAAAACGTTAAACTATTTACATGTTTATTTAATTAGTTGTGATTGAAAACAAGGTAGCTGTCTGTTATTGCACCTACTATTTTGGACTGATTAAAATTCTATTGCTAGGAAATAAAGAACTACAATGTGTACTTTTACATGTGACCTATCTATCTTCTAATATTCTACCACGTTTCATGGCTGGTGTATCTGGAATTTTTCCTTCCATAATTAACGATATAAGTGTTCCATCATTTGTTTTATAACGACTAAATTCAAATGCTCGGGATTCTGTGGTTCTGCCATACCTCAATTCATACCAAAGACTACTTTGGTGCTGTTTTCTGGTATCTTCTTCAGTTTTAAAAATATGTGCATCAGTCAGAACGAGCAAAAATGTGTTAAGTTTTCTTTTTCTTCTCATTTCCAAAAACTTCTCAAGAACTATACTATTTGATGGTAAACTAGGCTTACCATTTGATAATTGCTTTGCCGTTATGTATTTTAGGCTAGTGCCAACCCTAGACAGTTTGGATTTCATTCAACATTCCACTAAAGTACAGGGCGGGTCTTCACTCCTGCGATGGACACACATGAGGAATGCTATGGCAGCCCCCTTGAGAGGCAACACAGTTACGACATTGCACGAAAATAACTGCTTCTTTTTCATTGACTATTAACGTAACTGCATATAACTTTGCATGGACCTTATGTTCTAGGCAAATTTTACATTTCACTATGCACATTTTTTCATTACGCTTAAGCTGTACATAGCTTACAGCGTCATCGCTATATGATGGGCGTGAGGATCTAAAATAAATAAAATCGATTAGTATGTTCTTACTCATACGACATTTTCATAACAATCATAACCTAATATAAAACTAGTAAAACCATGACGTAGAAATAAAGTGCAGTTTTTATTGGTTTTTGAGTTTTAATTTGTAGTTTTAATACAGATTACTTATATACTGACATAGAAGTTTTGATATTTCTAAATTCTGCTGAGCAAAAGTCTTTGTTTGATACAAGAAACTCTCCAAACATCAACAAATCAATTCTAGGTCTGAAACCACAAATTCATTGATAAACGGTGCAGAGGTTATCGTTAACACAAGATAAGTTCGACCGAAATAATGTTTACTTAGGCGTGACGTCATTCGCTCTGATTGGTGTTCCATATAACATGGCGGATTGCTGTATTTTGCGTTTTTATTTTAACAAAAAGAAACGTTGCAGCCCAACCTGAAGGACTTCTGGCATAGTTTTGTTATTGTAGACCAAACGTGGATCCACCATTACATCCGGGAGACAAAACGGCAGCCAAAACTATGGGTTGGCGAAAGTGAAAGTGCACGGAAAAAAGCGAAAACGGTTTTATCGGCGGGAAAAATGGCAAACTGTTTTTTAAGATTCGAAGGATATTATCCTAATTGACTATTTGGAAAAGGGCAAAACAGTGGCTGTCTTTTATCAAGCAACGTTATTGGATCGTTTTCATAGTAAATTGAAGCAGAAGCGACCAAAATTAACGCGCTAAAAAGTGCTCTTTCACCAGGATAATGCGACCGCCCACACATTGGCAACGGCCCAAAGTGATTTTTTTTTGTTTCCTAATCTCAAAAATTGGCTTGGAGGGAGAAATTTTTGTCGACTTAAGAGGTTATCTGTGCTGTAAATGAGTATACACAGTTCAAAACATTTTTTTTTTTGAGGAAATAAAAAAAATAGAATCTTGACAAAAAGTATTGAGCTCGATGGATATTATGTTGAGAAATAAATTTTTGTTCTGGCTTAAAAAAAATATTATTTACCTTGCTTTTTACAAGACTCGTCAGTCCACCCTGGTAAAAGTCTTTGATCTTTAACTTGAAAAAAATAGGGTAGAAACTTGCAGTAGCTACGTTGAAAATCATCACGTTTACATATATTTCTTAATTTACTTTGACAGGGAATTTACTAGAATTAGAGTTAATTATAGTTTCGCGTCTTATAGTACTATACTATAAGAGTAGATATAATTTGACGTGCAGTCGAACAACGGCTTTATTAAGCACATAAGTTATGACGTTGTGCTTACAGGAGTCTGCGTCTTTGTAGCCTTAACGCGAAACCTCGAGAGAATATGAGAATAGTGTATTTATATGTTAGAGGTGTGGAGAACAGCTGTATCCTCTTGACTTAAATTTAATGATAAAACGATGTTAAAGCGTACTAAAAGATTAGTTTGGTCTAGTTGTAATTGAGTTTGGGTTATTTTACTAAATACGCAGTTACTATTTTATTGATTCAACAGTTTAACAGATTTTTAATTTTCTAAACATCATATTTTTATCAAAATAAGTTTAGTTAATAATAGCATTTTCTTGAATTGTGTGGAGATAAAAAATATTTATAAAAAAATTAATTTTATTTATAATGATGTAACCCATCTTAAATGATTAAATAACCGGTCAAGTGCAAGTCGGATTTGCGCAATTAGTGTTCCATATATTGATTGCTCTTAAAATAAAAATTTTTGCTACGGAGGTATAAAATGATCAATGGCTTCACAAAACATACCCCAAATGAGTTTTCAGCAAAGTTTTGTTCCGATCTTTGTTGAAAATACACACAGAGAATAGAAAAGAACCCGTTAGTGGGAAACTTATCAGAAACTTTCAGAGTTAAGATCCCAATCTAGAGCTACTGCTATTGGCAGTACGTTAAAAATGTTAGGACAAACATAAGTTATGACACCCAACAATTTTGGAACTTCATTAAGAGTAAAAAGGGGGGCAAGTCCACTCCTACCTTAATAAATCTAGACGAACAAACAGGGACGGATGGACAAACTATTGTGGAAATTTTTAAGTCTCATTTTTAGATTTTTTATAGGTCTGATGCTGACGGTGAGTCTGAGCTGGGGGATGTTGGGGATAGTGGTGAATCATTCTCCTCTGTTGACGTCGCCTTGGTGGAAGTCTTTGACCATATATCCAAACTTGACATAAATAAGGGGCTAGGTTCTGATGGTATATCTACCAGATTTTTAGTTAACTGTGCCTATGCTTTGGCCAAACCGCTGTATATGCTTTTTAAATTGTCCCTGGGGACCTGTGTTTTTCCTGACCAGTGGAAATATAGTTTTATTACTCCAGTATTCAAATCCGGCGACCAGTCAGATGCTAAAAATTATATTTCTATTCTAAGTTCTATCCCAAAATTGTTCAAAAAAATTGTTTGTGATAAATTAAAGCACTTCATAAAACCCCTTTTAGTTCAGGAACAGCACGGCTTCGTTGGAGGCTGATCGACAGCTACAAACTTGATCTTGTTGGTTCAAAATACTATCGATGCAATGGAGGCAAGTGGTCAAGTTGACGTGGTTTATACGGATTTCAGCAAGGCCTTCGACACTGTCAACCACGGTAACTTGATAAAGAAATTAAGAAGTTATGACTTTTGTGGATCACTACTGAATTGGTTAACCTGTTACCTTAGATATAGGAAACAGTTTGTTCAAGTAAAGGGTTTTGTGTCGAGTGAGGTGTCTGTTACATAGGGTGTACCACAGGATAGACACCTGGGCCCGTTGGTGTTTAATGTATTAATTAATGACCTCCGTGAGGTGATTTTATTTT
Source organism: Pachyrhynchus sulphureomaculatus (assembly GCA_019049505.1). NCBI lineage: Eukaryota > Metazoa > Arthropoda > Insecta > Coleoptera > Curculionidae > Pachyrhynchus > Pachyrhynchus sulphureomaculatus. The sequence continues at coordinate 36,775,244 of CM032449.1, read as the reverse complement.
CAAGGCCCCTGTTTTTTTGCAGACGATTTTAAATTGTTTATGGTAACTCATTCTGATGATGATGCTGTGAGACTACAGGGATAATTGGGTAGGGTGAGTGAGTGGTGCAGAAGAAACAAAATGAATTTTAATATTAAAAAATACAAATTAAAGTCGTTTTTTCGGGTGAAAACTCCGCTTTTATATGACTACAGTATCAATAATTTTCTTCTGGAAAAGGTATCTTCATTATGTGACTTAGGTATTTATTTGGACACTAAGCTCGATTTTCATATTCACTATGACTTTATTGCTAACAAATGTTTAAAACTCCTTGGCTTCATCTGTAGGAATACTAGGGATTTCCAGACTATAGATAGCGTGAAACTTTGTATAAGGCCTTGGTAAGATCTTCTGTAGAGTATCTGTTACGTTTCTTATTTCGACTTGTAAATGGTCATATAGACTGCTCCGATCTTCTGAGTTTGATAAATTTCCGTGTTACGCCAAGAGCAACAAGGGACCACTCACTCTTCGCCCCGAAGTACCATAGATGTAACTATGGTCTATTCTCGCGGATCACTAGAATCACTAATGGCGCCGGTGAAACCGAACTTGATTTTTTTAATCTCTCCTTAAAACTTTAAAAAAAAAACTGTTGACAGTCCACTGAGTTGCTGGTGTTATTGTTGTATTGTTATAATTGTTGTTGTATTATTATAATTTCTGTAGAACCTAGGAATAAAATAGGTCTGCCCGTAAATAAATAAATAAAACTGATTACCTTGATTTTTTTTTATGTAATATGAATTATTAAAGATAATTCACTTGTGATAATTTTCGTTCAATCTACACCCTGTGGAGAATATTCTAAAATTTTTTGAAAATTTTTTGATGAGTACTTTTCGAGATAACGGGGTGAACAGCGTTTTTTGGCATCTTTTTAAAAATAATACAATTTTTAAACTCGTGTTTTAAGAAGCTTTCATTAAACACCCTACTCGATGACCTGGTAAAACCAATTTTTTTCACTTTCGATTTCACTCTCCAAAAAGTCAAAATTTAACTTTCAAAACTACTCGGCTCTGATCAATTTCTATATTTGTGCCAAATTCCAACTTTCTGTGTCAAATGATTTTCGGGGAAAACCATATGTGACGGACGAACAGACAGACGAATAGATAGAAAATGATCTTATAAGTGTTTCGTAACATTAAAAAAGGCTGTGATTTTAGGTCTAATTTATCTACGGAGAGTGGCTTTTAAGAAATTCTAAATTATATTTATATTGTGCATAATGAGGAAAAATTTTGTGTTGATATCCTGTGTGATTTATCGAAAGTTTTCATATAGTCGATTATAGTGCAAGGGACATTCAATAATTAACAAGACAGATTGCAGTCAACAGAAAACGGTTATTCAATAAAAATGAAATATACATTGCTTTGCGACGTAGTCTCCATTAATATTTAGTCACTTTTCCCATCGTTCCGTTACCTTCCGAGTTCCTGTAGTGTAAAATTGTTCACCTTTCTGTCTGACTACAGTTTTTTTGATTGATACGTTTTCTTAGAATTGAGTGCCACGTAAAAATTTTTGAGCTGGCCAAACCGATAATAATCGGAAGGTGCGAGGTCGGCACTATAAAGTGGATGTGGCAACTCCTTCCAACCCAACTTTTCGATCATCTCTCGCATTTTTTGAGCAATATGATGGCGGGCGTTATCATGCAGCAGAATCACACCTTTTGAGAGAAAAGCCTGGCCTTTTCTTCTTATTGCGGATTTTAGTTTCTGCTGAAGCATGTTTGAATAATACTCACCGTGGTGTGTGTGGTCCTGAGTCAGCTGTCTTGGATCCCTTTCGAACACGTTTTGCGATAGTTTAGCTTATCATGGATAATGAAGTGCACGGCTTCGGTACTGACATTACAATTGTGGGAATTTTTATACGTCTGTCATCCCACATTTATACGATTTTGCAGCGTGTCGGGAGAAACTTGTCTCTCTCTTGTCTTTTCGAGCGACATTTGTTCTGCCTGAATTAAATTGTTCAATCTATTTGTACACGTTTCCACGTTTTAAATACTTTTCAACATACTGCTTCGACAGTATCGAGTAAATTTTTGTGGCTAAGAAAGTGATCGCACTTTATAAACAAGGGCCTTGATGATGAGTGTTTTTGGACGAGATGGTCACGAGAGTAAGCATTTAGATATCTAGCTGTATGAGTGGGCTTCTATACAATTTGTCAAGTAAGAACGTGATCGCTCGTATTCTTGAAAAAATATATTACGAGAACATTTTTAGCCATCAATGTATTCTTTGGTGTGCTAACAACGGCACAATTACCTTAGTGTAAGTTGTCCAATAACCTCCTGCATCAATAATCGCCTGGCTTCTTCGAGGCATGCTGTCGACGAGATTTTCTGCATACTTTGCAAATTTTTCGAATCTCACGAGACAACTGAGTCTTTCCTCTCAGCTTTCCCTTTACAAGGAATCGAACGTTTTTAATAGGGTTGACTAGCGGTATTGTGAGGGCCACTCTAGTCTCCTAGCGTGCCGCTTCACGAAGTGATTTTCGCCCAGCAAAGGTTTCGTGCTTCGGAATTTGTCATCATGAGCAAGAAGATGCTGTCGAATGTTTTCATGAGACACATCTAAACCCGATTTTCTTAATTTGGTCGCTCCTTGACTCAGCGGCAATTTCGGGTCTCATGAAAACAAAGACATGATTCGTTTTTTGACTTTCGGAATGACTTTGACTACCGAGTCACGATTTGGCAAGTCGTCGACATTTTTCGTCTCGTAAAAATGATTTACCCACTTCTTCTCAAACGACATCGACTTTTTAACATATTTAGCTGCCGCGGAATATGTCATTTATGCCTCTTTGGATCGGATCAAAAAAAGACTGCCTCGAACCGACGCATAAATAAGTGACTCATTTTGGATTTTACGTGATTTCCACAAAAGTTCGGAATTGACTGATACTTTTACTAAAATAGAAAAAGATTCCCTCTACCGATTTTTTGTTGAATCGCTAGAATTGTATCTACCAAAAATTAATTATGGCGGACATGTTCTTACTTGACAGACTGTACACTGGATGGTCCCAAGACATATCTGACTTTCGATTAATAAGAATATCTAGGAAAGGAAGGGTATTATTATTTTCAATACCAATGGTAAAGTGGATATTTATATGTAAAGAGCTGGGATGATTGACGTAACGTAGGTACTGTTTCCAAAGTTTTGCTTTAAGATGAATATTGCCGATGGCTTGTTTGTCGAAGTGTTCCATAAATATGCTTGCAAAACTAGAGAAAGGGGAGAACCCGTTGCGGTTTTAGATATTCACGTGTTCATATATTTCACCACTGTATTTTTTTTTATGGGTCTAGCACACGTGCTGCAGGGAAGTCCCTAAAGCGCTCCAGGAGCGGCATGTGTGCGGGAAAAAGCGATTCGCGTTGTTCTTGAATCGCTGTAAATTGTACTCGGTGGGAAACGCAGCAAATTATTCTAAAGGTATGATGTTCTCCATATAAAAGACTGCTTGAAAAGCGTTGTACGAGGAGTAACAAGCTGAATCTCATACAGATGTGAAGCACCAGCGCGACCTGTATTTCTAACATGCACCGCCTTGGGAGGAATTAAGCTGGCTACATCCTTCGAACACTTTCCATGAAAATACTTGTAGAACAGACTCAAGTCGCCAACCGTTCTTCGATGTTCCAGCGAATCAAGGCCGCCGGTCAGTTCCGGGTCTCCAAACAGACGAACAACTCTTCTCTGAACAGAATCCAACAAATACAGTGTATGTTTGGGAGTGGAGTCCCAAACATGGGAGCTGTATTCCATAATTGGTCGAATTTGAACTTTGTAAAGAATTAACAATTGTGGAGTGTACAGCTTTCTGGTTCGAAATAATATTCCTAACTTTTGAGAAGCTCTCATTGCTACGCCTGCAACATGTTCATGCCAGGACATATTTGCTCCCAAACTAACACCCAACAAATTGAGCGACGATGCTAGGGAAATGGAGTGCCCCGATATAACTATGTCGGGTTCAGCAACGTTACCTTTTTTAGAAAAAACTGTCGCCTGGGTTTTTGTAGCGTTAAATTTCACTTGGTTACTGTCACCCCAAGATAGAATTTCTTCCAGGTCTCTGTTAAGTTGAACGACCTCCTGCTGTCTGCGGATATTCACCTGAGCATGCCGTCAAAGTGAATGAAGAGACAAGCGTACTGTCCTCTGCAAAGCTGCAGATTGGATTCCCGATCTTTTCCAGCAGATCGTTAATGTAAATGAGAAAGAGAGTAGGAGACAGTATGGAGCCTTGGGGCACACCGTGTAGCTTAGCCAACAGTCCATCTTGCCAAACACGGTCGAATGCCTTGGATATGTCAAGAGCAACCGCTCGAGATTCTCCAAAGTGTTTGATTGTGCTGTTCCAAACAGGTGTTACATAAGTCAGAAGATCTCCTGTTGATCTATGTTTACGAAAGCCATATTGGTGATCGCTAATAATATTGAATCGTTCAAGATATTTTAGAAGATGCTGATTGATAACCTTTTCCATGACTTTCGATATTTAATATATAGTAGTATAGTATAGTATAGGAAAATCACCCTGGAAAGACATTCCTGAATGAGAGTTAGGAGATCCGATTCAGGTTTTATTTAATTTCTTCGAGTTGTTGTCCAAGATGAGAAGAGTTTAAGACATAATAATCTGTTTTGCCTGTGAAAAAAATACTTAGCAAGTTAGACGTATTAACAATTTGTGAACTTTCGGAAGCCCATAGCGGCACGGAATCTTTCGGTGTAATGCTTTTTTTTTATCTTTCTGTAAGTGACGATATCGTAATTGCTGCTTTCATTAAATATTTTACTGATGGTATTGGATCTTTCTTTAGTGCTTGGTATAAGCCGTTAGATGGGATTTCGATTGCTTTATGGGAGTTTGGTGTTTGCGCACAGGTGACAAAAACTAAATTTAATTAATCGCGCGGAATTGTGTTAATGTCCACATATATTTGGTATGTATTTTATATTATAAAAACGTTGAATGTTTATTCTATAGGCAATAATAACTAACTTCGGGGAAATAGTTATCAGATTAAATAAAAAAAAAAAACGTTTGTAATGTGACGTGCACGTGTTTCGTAGCATTATTATTATAATAGTAATTTGTCCACAAGTAAAAAAGGAAAGCGTTGTTCGCCTTAACTGGAAATCTATTTTATCTTTAAAAGGATCAGAAATATTACAACGACTTCATGATTATTATTATAGTTGTTAGTTCAATCCGTTTTAAATTAAAGAAAAGCGGTTTGCTGATGTGTATTTCACAAATCATATTGCTTCTAATTGGTTTGTTTCATGAACACAGAAAAACTATGAGTAATATTATAGGATACCGTTAAAATTATTGATATAGGAAGGAGGAATGAACTTAGATTTGGTATATATGGGATAGATGCATTTGTAAACTAAACGAGCGCGACTTAAGTTGCGCATATTTATGATTAAAGTGAAACATAAGACCATTATTCTATTTTCGTGGTTTTCTACGTAAATATTGTATTATATCTTAAATTGACGAAGTAAGACATGTATAGTTTCCTGGTTTTAGTGTTATTTTGGATTATGCATACAAATATTTGTTTCAAAATTGATCTTACTAGTGTAATTACTTAAAAATAGGGATATTTTTCTAGAATTTTTTTAAATAAAACTACTAAATCAAATGTTTTAAAATGTTGGGTATATATTTACTATTTGTTTGCAAATACATACAAATTTTTTCCGAACAAAATATTGAAATTTACGGGACTCCAGTTGCGGGAAAGATGAAAAAAAAAGTAACTCCACTTGACGCCTCCCAATTGCCTGGAATTTGAAAATCAAAGTGATCATTAAAATAGATATAATTTACCCTCAACCATGGATTTTAAAAAATATTAAAAGTTATAAGAATGGCGGCGTTTAGCAAAAAAAAAGTATAAAATTGTCGCCCAAAAAGTGTCCGTTTTTTGCATGCCAAATTGACATTTTTGGTCGAATCAAAAAATTCATGGATTATGGTACGACAAAACATATCCTTAATATGCAACAAAAATGGGTAGATACAATAAATTGTTTTCGAGTTACAGCTGCATCAAATTTAAAAAATGCAGTTTTGAGAAAAACGAGTTTAAAGAATGACTTACGTGTAACACATAAGTAATAATCTCTTGCCACGTACCTACCTTTGTGACTATCTTAAGTTCACTGAAGTATTAGATGTTTAACTTGAGATGAGAGCATTGGGATTTTAATACCTGCTCCGGTTCGCGTTACTCTTCTAAAAACGAGTTTATGAGCCCCCGAGCAGCTGTGCCTGGCGACAGCTGTATTTTCAAAAATAAACACAGGCCGACTTTGATACTCGAGGACCTCCTATTCTATATATATAGAATCGAAATATGTAAAAAAATCGATTTTTGAAATTATTACACTAATATGGCCCCTTAAATTTGCTGTTCAACTAGTGTGGATATGTCCGGATATGGGAAAGGTTAATATGTAAATATAATGACTGTTTCTATATTTGTTTAATGAATTGATTACATCCTTTATAAAAAAATGCATGAAATGTATAGCTGGGTGGTAAAGCATAGCTAGTTAAGTTTGATTGTAAAATATTGAAAATTGAAACGAATATCGCTAATGGTTCATTAGAGACCACTGTCCATTAAAAACTAAGGTGTGGTATATCGGAGAACAGCCTAAAATAAAATTATCAGCTGTAACTAATATAACATAATATAAATAATGACAAATTGGAAAGAAATGCTTTAGGAGTAATTGGAAAATTGATTTATGTAATACCTGTCTTGTTTTTCTATGTTATTGTCTTGCTTTGATTTAAAAAGACAAAACCGGTTACGCTTTTCTAACATTTCTATACCTTTCTTGTAGAAGGACTTGTCTTTGGCTTTAAAATAAGTTTCGGCGATAACTTCTTCACTGGGGCCAAGTCTCTGCGAGCATTTTTTGAGGTCTGCGAATATATAATAGTCGCTGGGGGCCAAATCTGGAGAATACAGTGGATAAGGATGCAAATCAGTTCAAGCAATTTTGACATCGTAACCACTGACTTGTGACAGGGTGCATTGTCTTGATGAAAGAGCACTTTCTTCTTGTTTATTTGTGGCTGTTTCTTTGCGATTTCTACCTTCAAACGCACCAATAACTCTATATAATATTCGCTATTGATGGTTTTTCTTTTCTCAGCATAGTCGATGAAAATTATTCCATGCGCATCCCAAAATACAGAGGCCAAAACCTTTCCAGCCGACTGTTCTGTCTTTGGTCGCTTCGGGCGGTTTTCACCGGCTGCTGTCCACTCAGCTGACTGCTTATTTGATTTCGGTGTGTAGTGTTGGATCCATGTTTCATCCATTGTTGCATAACGCACGAAATAACTCTATTTGGTCCACTGTAAACAAACGCGGTACTTATTTCGAACAGAGCTTTCTTAGACCCAAATGTTCATGCAAAATATGTCAGCTATCTTACGCAATTTCACTTTATGGTCATCCAAAACAATTTTGTGAATTTTTTGATGTTTTCCTGTGTAACCACATCATTTGGGCGTTCAGATTTCAGCATCATTTGTATATGTAGGACCGCACTTTATGTAATATTCACTATTGACGGTTTTTTTCAGCATAGTCGAAAATTATTCCATGCACATCCCAAAATATAGAGGCCAAAACCTTCCTAGCCGATTGATTCCGATGTGTAGTGGTGAATCCACGTTTCATCCATTGTCACATATTGCATGGGCTTAAACAGGTCCAAAAAGCGCTCAGAATCATCAACACGTTGTGGTTTTTGGTCCATCGTGAGCAAACGCGGTACCCATTTCGAACACAGCTTTCTCAAGTCCAAATATTGATGCAAAATATGACCAACACGTTCTTTTGATATCTTTAGGGCGTCAGCTTTTCACGCAATTTCACTTTACGGTCATCCAAAACAATTTTGTGGATTTTTTTATGTTTTCCGTTGTAACCACCTCATTTGGGCGTCCAGAGTATTGAGCATCATTTGTGTCTGTACGACCACGTTTAAATTCAGCCCACCAGTAAACGATGATTGATTTTCCAGAGGCAAAGTCCTCCTAACGCTTATCAAGCCATTGCTTTGCTTGAACGGTATTTTTTCTCATTAAAAAATAGTGTTTAATCAACACACGAAATTCGATTTTTTCCATTATTTTGAAAATATCAAAAGTAGTGTCACTAAAACCGCTGTAACTTCCAAACTAATCATCGAAATGTCATGAAATTTTGATACATGATATTCAATTATCGAAAATCATACATCTACCGGTCACATACGGTATTATGAAAATAGATAATTATATACCTTCAATGAAAAGGCATCCTAATTTTTTGTTTCATATTCGTAAAATTTAAATAATTATTGAAAAAGTTTCAATTACCAACCCTTTCGGACGCCTGTAAATTTTGCTATATATATATATATATATATATATATATATATATATATACATATATATATATATATATATATATATATATATATATATATATATATATATATATATATATATATATATATACAGGGTGACCCATATATCTGGAATAATGATTTATTATTGAGTGTATCAAAAAAATGTTTAAATATAAGTTATAGGATATTATACGGCGCACATGCTGACGTTAAAAATAAAATGTTTTGAACTGTCAGTTCGAAGAAGTTACGCCATCTTGATTTTTTTTTAAATGGAAAGCCCTGTATATTATTTTATTTTACAGTCCTACTAATAATTCTAGATATTATTTATCATACCATATATCTAAATTGAATGGTTTTGGAATTATTGTATTTGGAATTTAAAATAAAAATGGGAAAAAAACTATTAAGAAACACTTTAGGTTTATTTTTAAGATAACAATTGCTCAAAATGTCTGCCGTTTACAGCAAGGCAATGACCCAATCTGTCATAAACGGCCTGAACAGAGTTTTGCAGAGAATCCGGTGTGCTACTTCATATTGAATTATTTGTTGTAAATCTTCTACAGTTTCAGGTCGACTTCGGCAAACTTTGGTTTTTAAATGACCCCATAAAAACAAATCGAGTGGCCATTCTACAGTAACATTCTGTGTTAAAAAGATCACACACACACCTCCTGTTGTGTTCTCCTACGGTCTCCGCAACCAACCATCATTGACAAAGTGATTCTGTTAGTTTCTGTTAAATGTACCATTATGATATGACGCTCAAATTGTAGTTTCACAAAATGCAGCACTAAACGCTTTCGCCAATAAATCATTTTTTGACGCGTTAAGTAGTTACCTGATAGTAAATGTTTGACACAAGCTAGCTTAAAAAAAAATTAATTTGTTCTCTTTAATTTCAAATATAAATAATTCCAAAACAGTTCAATTTAGACATATGGTATGTTAGACAAGTAATATCCAAAATTTTTAGTAGGACTCAAAAATAAAATAATATACACCCTGTATATATATATATATATATATATATATATATATATATATACATAAACATATACATAGGCATATGGGTCATTCTTTTACAAACCATCACCTATTCTGACTTCACATTTTTGATTTGTCTGTAAATTTTTTTTATGGTTTTTGTATATGAAATTAGTCGGCACGTATATATCGAGATGTATATTTTGCAAAATATGGATGTTATAAATTATCGTAGTCCACTAATCGGCGGCACATTAAAAAAGCAATATTTCCGGCTCTATTTATTGTATAAACTTCGTTCTTCCGCCATTTTATTACTCTTTATGTTGGCTTTCGGTGGAATTTTTCAATTGTTTATTTATAAAATATAATAACGATGAAATTATTTAAATAATTTTTTCACGCTTGCCCCCACAACTTATAAAATTGAAAAAAATACCATTTAATCTAAAAAATCCATATTTTTGAAAAGTAGGGTGTATATTATGTCGGAAAATATTAAATAATTTTGAGAGTGTCTTGTAAATATGAAATAATATGTAATGTTGCATTTAATAATCACATTGAAAATGATATGTAATTAATTTTGGATCAGATTAACAAGTAACAATCCAAGTTTTAATGGTCAAGCAGCATACCTATGGACATTACTAGTTTTCTGGTTAGTCAGTTGAAATAAGTTAACAGTTCCCTAAATTTTTAAACCGAAAGTATATTTTTCTTAAGAAATTTAAAATTTTTATCGCTTAAATAGATACAATTTATAACATTTTGTAATACGTATTAAGTGTACCAAATAATTTTATTTTTAGTTTTCTAGAACTTGGTACTTGTTCGTGTATTTATTTGAGCATTTTTAGTAAATATTAACCTCGGTTTGAGCAGTTAGAGATAAAAAATTATATTTTTTACAGTGCATTGCTGCGATTTTAGAAACAAAATAGTTTGTTTCATGTTATTTCCGTTAGCGAAGAATTTCTTTCAGCACAATGAAATTCATTTGTAGATTACCTCTGCAGCATTAGAAGCTATTTTCGAACTATTAAAAAACGGTACAATTCTTTTATTTGTTATAATTCAATAAAACAAAATATAAATTTCATGGATGACTGCTTAGGTCTCTATCAATTGTTTTTGGCAAGTCTATTTATCCCAACGAGTGGCAAATATGCTGATAACACATATATTTTTAGGGTCGATTTTTTTTATAGTTATAGGTGAGCACCATTTAAAATATTTTTCCGCAGTTGCTTTTGATATAAGTATTCTCGGTTTCGATATAATAAATGATTTTTATAACACCCTGTATATATATTTGAATAAAAAAATTAGAAATATCGATTATATAAAATGCGCACCAATTTCTTGAAATAATAAACAAAGGTAAAGGGCTGAGTTAAATGTTCCAATTTCCAGTAGGGGAAGGGATAGGGGAATAAATGAATTGAAAGACTTTTAAGGAAGTACGTTTTTTTTAGACCCCTTGGCCTCGTTATTTCGTATTAAATAATACCTGTTCTACGAACTTTTTATTGTCTTTTCACAAAAGATCTAATTTTTGTATTCTCACCTTGGGTTTGTATTGATTTAGATTATTCTAAACAGTATTTTTTTTTAATTACAGTGATAAAGTATTATTTCGCGTGTTACGGTGGTGTTAGTAAAAAACGAAATTAAAAATTTTGTTTTTATTCTTGAAATGCATTTCAAGCAATATCAAGAAACATGCAAAATTGCAGGATATTTATAGTGGATGCAAATGCTTTTATTGTAATTACACGGTTTAATTTAAACTAAGCTAGCGTTACAATTTATTAATTAAATTTTATCTTTGGCTTGGATTATTAGAATAATTATTATTTTTTAATTTTTTTTGGAAACAGCGCTGGGCAAATTATTCCAAAGAGATGATGTTCTCCATATAAAAGACTGCTTGAAAAGCGTTGTACGCGGAGTAACAAGCTGAACCTCATACGGATGTGAAGCACCAGCGCGACGTGTATTTCTAACATCTACATCCTTCGAACACTTTCCATGAAAATACTTGTAGAACAGACTCAAGTCGCCAACCGTTGTTCGATGTTCCAGCGAATTAAGGCCGCCGGTCAGTTCCGGGTCTCCAATCAGACGAACAGCTCTTCTTTGAACAGATTCCATCAAGTGCAGTGTATGTTTGGGAGCGGAGCCCCAAACATAGGAGCAGTATTCCATAGTTGGTCGAATTTGAGCTTTGTAAAGAATTAATAATTGATGTGGAGTGTAAATCTTTCTGGTTCGAAATAGTATTCCCAACTTTTGAGAAGCTCTCCTTGCTATGCCTGCAACATGTTCATGCCAGGACATATTTGCTCCCAAATTAACGTCCAATAAATTAAGCGACGATATTAGGGGAATGGAGTGCCCCGACATAACTATGTCAGGTTCAGCAACGTTAACTTTTTTAGAAAAAACTACCGCCTGAGTTTTTGTAGCGTTAAATTCTACTTGGTTACTGTCACCCCAAGATAGAATTTCTTCCAGGTCTTTGTTAAGTCGAACGATCTCCTGCTGTCTGCGGGTAGTCACCTGAGCAGCCGATGTCCGAGCGTTCAAAGTGAATGAAGAGACAAGCGTACTGTCATCTGCAAAGCTGTAGATTGGATTCCCGGTCTTTTCCAGCAGATCGTTAATGTAAATGAGAAAGAGAGTAGGAGACAGTATGGAGCCTTGGGGCACACCGGCGTTGATAGTGAAGGTGTTAAAAAGAAATCTGTCGACCGCCACTCGTAAAGAATGCTCTCTGAGGAAACATGAGGGCCACAAATAGAACTTTTCAGACATACCATAAGAGCGTTTCTTAGCTAACAGTCTATCGTGCCAAACACGGTCGAATGCCTTGGATATGTCAATAGAGATTTTCCAAAGTGTTCAATTGCGTTGTTCCAAACATGTGTTACATGAGTCAGAAGATCTCCTGTTGATCTATGTTTACGAAAGCCATATTGGTGATCGCTAATAATATTGAATCGTTCAAGATATTTTAGAAGATGCTGATTGATAACCTTTTTCATGACTTTCGATATTATTGAAAGCAGTGCAACTGGTCGGTAATTATTTGGCAAGGTCTTCTTGCCTTTTTTAGGTATCCGCTGAACTGCACATTTCCAGCAGGACGGAAATATTCCCTTTCTGTAGGATAGGTTGAAAATCCTACAGAAAACTGGTGTTAGTTCCCTTGCACAGTTTTTCAGAACTATGGCAGGTATTCCGTCAGCACCAGAAGCCTTTTTGGTGTCTAGCTTCATTAAAATACGCCTTATGACACGCTGTCTGAAGACAATATCTTTGGCTGCAATATGGGAAATAGTAGGTGGTGTTTTTCCTTGGAAATCGACACTAGAATGTGAAGAAGGAGTTCAGCCAACAAGTTCGCTCTCTCAGCAGGTGTGGTTGCAATGGAACTATCTGGCCGTGGAATTGTTGGGACAAGCGAGAAGTTTGTTTCTAATTCGTTGATTGTGTGCCTACCTTGGTTTCATCGATAATTACTTTGCATCTGTTCCGGGCACGAACAAAGGTGTTACGATTTATGGTGTTAGGATTTTCACGCCATTGTCGGTAGGCAATATGTTTAGAAGCAACAGCTTCTTTGCATTTTCGGTCAAACCAAGGCTTGCCGTTTGAGGGGCATTTCTTCGAAAAAGGGATGTAAGCTTCCATACCAGCCAAAATAACATCGGAGACCTCTCTGGCGCAGTCAGATGGGTTGTCGGATCGAAAACAAACGTCCGTCCAAGGGAAAGTTCGAAAATATTCCATGATATCTTCCCATTTGGCAGATTTGTAGTGCCAAACCTTGCGCGGCCTAGGCACCTCTCTGTCACTGATTGGCAAGGTACTCGATATCGAAAGTAGTTTATGGTCGGAAGAACCCAACGGCAGATTTACGGTGACCTTGTAAATCTCCGGATTGGTGGTTAAAAACAGATCAAGAAGACTGGCGAACTCCCCGTCTCGATCAGGGATCCGTGTTGGTTCGTCAATAAGCTGAGTTAAGCCACAACTGATTGAGAATGATTCAGCTTCACGACCTTGTTCGTCGGTAGTATTTGAATACTTACGCCAGTTGACATTGTGGACATTAAGGTCGCCCAGAATGGCAATTTCGGCACTTGGATGGATGGAATTTGTAAATGATCGATGATGTCTGCAAGAGAAGCGAAAATTGGTATCACTTGGTGGTCGATACAGGATACAGATGAACCTTGTGGTTTGCTGTGTCGTTATTTTTAATCACATAACATCAAAATTTTGGGGGCTCCAGAGCCTCTTCTCGTTGGCAAGAGAGGTCGCTTCTGACAAAAAGACTGATTCCAAAGTGACGCCTAAATTGGGAATAGACGTCGTATCCAGGTTAAAGATAGTTGACTGTGCTGGTCGATGAACTGACCTTGGTTTCACATAGAGCGAATACATGGGGTTTATTTGATTGCAAGTGTTGATGCACTGAATTTATGTTTAAAATTTTGATGTCGCACATGTCCACGCCCCCGAACCAGCCCCCACCCGGAGGTCCGAACGGAAGGCTATTTTACCTCCTGAATTTTTTGTATCCAGGTGCCTCATCATGCTCTTTGGTCCCACAGTAGTTCACCTTTTGGAAGGTCTGCCCTAGTTCATCTACCGCAGGGTTTATTGAGTTTGGCCCTTTTTACCAGTCTGTTATCGTTCATCCGATCTACGTGTTTATTCCATTGTTTTCTTCTAGTTCTGGTCCATTTGGATATTTTTTGGATCTTATTTAGTTCTTGTAGATCTTTGTTGCGGATTCTGTGGTGGATAGATTTTCCATGTATGTCTCTAATCACCTTCATTTCTGTTGTTTACAAGTATCAGCTCTTGTTTCTACAGCATATGTGAGGATCGGTTTCACTGTTGTATATTCTCATTTTACTTTCCACTGTGAGGTATTTATTTTTCCATACTATATCCGTCAAACACCTGCTATTAATGATGCCTTCATAGACTGTTGTTTTGCTTCCCTGTTTAAGTCTCCGTAGCTTGTTATCATTGTTCTCAGGTATTTAAAATTACTAACCTGTTCAATAATACTTCCTTGAATTTCCAGCTTGCATCTTAATAATTCTTTTGAAGCTACCATACATTTTGTCTTGGTTGTGTTGATAATTATGTTTAGTTTTCTCGCTTCCAAATTGAAGGCGTGAAAGATCTTCTGAAGGTTGTCCTCAGAATCAGAGATGAGGACAGCATCATCGGCGTAGCAGGTCGTGTGGAAGTATGTGTTGCCCATTTTGTATCCTCTAGTTTTTGAAAGATTCTCCACTATTCTGTTCACGACGAGGTTGAGGATAAAGGGACTAAGTGCATCGCCTTTTCTTAGGCCGACGTTTATTTTTACTTCCTTGTTCAGTAGATGTCCCACTTTTATATTTATTCTACATTCTGTGTTAATGTCATGTATGATTTTTATTAGTTTGTCTGCTTTTCCTGTAATAATTTTTTAATATCAGCTAATTGCACTCTATCGAAGGCTTGAGTCACGTCGACGAAATACATGTATGCAGGTTTGTTAAATTGTTTAGCTTTTTCCATTATCTGTCTCACTATAAATATGGCATCTATGGTCGATCGATTTTTGCGGAATCCCTGTTGTTCCTCTCTTATTTGAATATCCTTGCTTCTTTCTTGCAGTATGATTTTTATTAATACTTTTAAGGTAGCATTTAGTAGAGTTATTCCGCGGTAGTTTTCGGGTGACGTCTTTTGTTCTTTTTTAAATATTGGGATTGTTATGCTAGTTTTCCAGTCTTTAGGTATTTGTCCATGTTTTACTATGTTTGTAAAGAGCTGTGCTAGTTGTTCATATATGTTTTCTCGTTCATATTTTAACATCTCATTTGTAATGTCGTCTGGTCCTGAAGCTTTTCTATTTTTAAGACTTCTTATAATTCTTTCTGTCTGTTCTAAAGTTATTTCTAGATTTACTTCTTCCACTTCTCCAAGTATGGTTTCATTATTTTTTTCTTCTTTATATAATTCCTCAAAGTGTGTTTGCCATTCTTGAATTGTAATTTTAATAGTTTGTATCGTGTCTTTTACATTAAGTTTGTTCCATCCTAACATATTCCAGACTTTTCTTTGAGCGCCACACAGATCACTTTCCATCCCTTTAGTAAATGTCTACCAATATTCTTCTTTAATTTGTTTTCTTCTTCTATTCATTAAGTTTCATTCTGCGATATATGCGTTCCAGTTGTCTTGGGTCTTGTTGTGTATGTAATGTATATATACCTCCTTTTTCTTCTTGGCCAGCTCCTGTATTTCTGGCGTGAACCAAGGTGTTTTACTTGTCTCGTTGATGTTTGCTCGTCTCTGGCCTAATTTTTTGTTTTAAGGATGTCCACTGTTGGTCTATGCTTTCTTGTTCGCTGGTTGGGTGTAGAGCTACTTTTGTCTCAAGCGGTTCTCATATAATTGTTTTGTGCTTTCGGTGTCGAAGAATTCGATGTTATATTTGTTAACGTATATAGGTTTTAGTTTCGGTGGGGTTTTTATTTTAAGCCTAAGTTTACATGGGAGCAATTTGTGATGGCTACCTACGTTAGCTGAATTCAGCGTTCGTACATCTACTATTGTTTCTGGCATAAATTTTCTCTATATTTTTCTATAATAAAATTTATACCAGAAACAATAGTAGGTGTACGAACGCTAACTTCAGCTAATGTAGGTAATCTATTACTGATTGTTGGCCTCTAGAGTTTTGACAAGTATATTTGTATTTCATATCAGGTTTGAAACAAGTATTATTCATTTTTAAGGTGTTTAAGGATTTTAAATGATCCAATAAGAAACCCATAAGAGTCTTGGAACAGGTAGGAAGGAAGGGTGGGAAGAAGGGAGGAAGAGGGAGAGAGAGAGAAAGAGAGAGGGAATATTTCTTTCCTGCTGGAAATGTGCTACAGTTCAGCCGATACCTAAAAAAGGCAAGAAGACCTTGCCAAATAACTACCGACCAATCGCACTGCTTTCAATAATATCGAAAGTCATGGAAAAGGCTATCAATCAGCATCTTCTAAAATATCTTGAAGGATTCAACATTATTAGCGATCACCAATATGGCTTTCGTAAAAATAGATCAACAGGAGATCTTCTGACTTATGTAACACATGTTTGGAACAATGCAATTGAACACTTTGGAGAATCTCGAGCGGTTGCTCTTGACATATCCAAGGCATTCGACCGTGTTTGGCACGATGGGCGGTTGGCTAAGCTACGTTCTTATGGTATGTCGGAAAAGTTCTGTTTGTGGCTCTCATGTTTCTTCAGAGAGCGTTCTTTACCAGTGGCAGTCGACGGATTTCTTTCTAACACCTTCACTATCAACGCCGGTGTACCCCAAGGCTCCATATTGTCCCCTACTCTCTTTCTCATCTACATTAACGATCTGCTGGAAACGACCGAGAATCCAATCTACAGCTTTGCAGATGACAGTACACTTATCTCTTCATTCACTTTGAATGCTCGGACATCGGCTACTCAGACGAATATCCGCAGACAGCAGGAAGTCATTCAACTTAACAAAGACCTGGAAGAAATTCTATCTTGGGGTGACAATAACCAAGTAACGCTACAAAAACTCAGGCGGCAGTTTTTTCTAAAAAAGTTAAGTTGCTGCACCCGACATAGTTATGTCAGGGCACTCCATTCCTCTAACATCGTCACTCAATTTGTTGCGCGTTAATTTGGGAGCAAATATGTCCTGGCATGAACATGTTGCAGGCATAGCAAAGAGAGCTTCTCAAAAGCTGGGAATATTATTCCGAACCAGAAAGCTCTACACTCCACAGCAACTGCTAATTCTGTATAAAGCTCAAATTCGACCAACTATGGAATACTGCTCCCATGTTTGGAGCTCCGCTCCCAAACATACACTGCATTTGTTGGATTCTATTCAGAGAAGAGCTGTTCGTCTGATTGGAGACCGGAACTGACCGTCGGCCTTGATTCGCTGGAACATCGAAGAACGGTTGGCGACTTGAGCCTATTCTACAAGTACTTTCATGGAAAGTGTTCGAAGGATGTGGCCCGCTTAATTCCTCCCAGAGCAGTGCATGTTAGAAGTACACGTCGCGCTAATTCTTCACATCCGTATGAGGTTCAGCTTGTTACTCCTGGTACAACGCTTTTCAAGCAGTCTTTTATATGGAGAACATCATTCCTTTGGAATAATTTGCCCAGGACTGTGTTTCCCACCGAGTACAAACTACAGCGATTCAAGAACAACGTGAATCGCTTTCTCCGCACACGTGTCGCTCCTGTAGCGCTTTAGGGACTTCCCTGTAACACGTGTGCTAGACCCTAAAAAAAAAAAAAAAGAGGGAAAGGGAAAGAGAGATACTGTGAGGGGAATGGGGACACTTTCTACTACGAACCCCTATATGATGAAGCGCTGATACGTTAGTTTGGATTAATGGTAGGCAATTTTGACTTCTGTGACATTATTAGATATTTCTTATTACTTATTAATTTAGTGACAATGTGGGCGGTTTTAAAAGCCCTAGATAACGCTAGGATAGACACCACATACTCGACTCTTATTAAATATATCTATGACAATGCGTACATCCAAATATTAATAAATGAAGACATGAAGACCCCAAAAATACGAATAAAAAGAGAAGTAAGTCAAGGATCTCGGCAAAACTGTTCACACTGGCACTGGAGGATGTTTTTAAGACCTTAGACTGGCAAAATAAGGGGATTAACATAGACGGAATATGACTTAATCATCTACGATTTGCGGACAATATCGTTCTAATCGGTGCTACACCCAATGAATTAATATATGTTGGAAGAACTGCATCATGCATCGCCATGAGCCGGACTGGAAATGAACCTGAGCAAGACAAAGATAATGAGCCTAGAGCAAATAATGATTACCAACGAAAATTGGCCATTACAGAACATATGTGAATATATACCGCGACCAAAAAATACTACTAGGTAAGGAGAACTAAACATCAGAAATTTCTCGAAGAGTGGGTCTTGGTTGGGCAGCTTTTGGTAAACTCGGTTTTTTATTTTCAGATCAGGAGATATCCTTGTAAACTTCAAAAGGAAAACGCACGAGTCGTGTGTACTGCCAGTTGTCACTACGGTCTTGAACGGTAACACGTAATTCGATGAACAGACTTCGAGTGGCGCAGCGTGCAATGGAGAGAGTTATGCTTGGAGTGAGTTTAAGAGATAGAATCCCAAATGAGGAAATTTGGAGTAGGATACGGCTGTCGAATGCTCTGGAAAGAGCGGCTCAACTAAAGTGGAGATGGGCTGGCCAGGTAGCGAGAGAGAACAACGACAGATGGGCCTACAAGCTTACAGTATTGCGCCCAAGGTAGAGTAAGAT
This sequence comes from Pachyrhynchus sulphureomaculatus, assembly GCA_019049505.1. Lineage (NCBI taxonomy): Eukaryota > Metazoa > Arthropoda > Insecta > Coleoptera > Curculionidae > Pachyrhynchus > Pachyrhynchus sulphureomaculatus. The sequence continues at coordinate 36,756,329 of CM032449.1, read as the reverse complement.
GAGTGTGGGAAGACCACAAAGAAGGGGACATGCAGAATATTGCAGGAAAAAATTAGTACAGATCGGCTCTGGACAGGGAAAGATTTGTAATTTTTTTTCCACATTAATTTCGTGTCTAGTGTTTAACCTAGATATTTCTAATCACTAACGGTTTTTATCCTTTCTCCAAAAATAACAGCAGTTTTTGCAGCGTTGACTTTCAGGTTTACTCTCTCACACCAACGCTGTACATTGTTCTGTTCTTTTCACAAGAGCTCTGTTACAATGGCGACATGATTCCCTTGGATGAGTATAATGATATTATTAGCATATTCCTGGGCATAAAAGCTCTGTGAGCTGAGCTGAATTAGTATTTAGTCTATCCTTAAGTTTGAGTCCTCCCTGTGGACATCCTGGGGTCACCTCTGTTTTTAAGGTGTCTTCATGTAGCTTGGCTTTTATTTGTCGCCTAGGCATAACATCACGAAGTTCGGAGGATAGAAATAGTTGGTTCCTTCCCGAAATTTACTTCTTAATGTTCATTATTGAATTCTATTTACTTGATAATTATTATTTATTTCAAACATATACGTACCAGATACCAATTATTCGATAATATCTTATTGTTTTTAAGATTGGTCGGATTTCTTGTTACAATTTTTTGATATGTGGAAGTGTTGGGTATGGCTTATAATAGTGTAGCGTGAAAGCTGTCTTTGTTATTTTCCTACAAATTCAGTTTATCATATGTGCAAAACTGGGCTTTAAAATTTTTAGAATTCTTGAATTAAGTCCTCATAGTACAATTTGTTGTTTAAAAGAAATGTAATTAAATTTAAAAATATAAAAAAATATGAGAAAACAGTAAATTTAAGCCTCTTTATATTGAGTTTTACATAAGTTAGAGATGATGACGGTGACGCAGATCCAAAGGGGTGAATGGACAGGTGTCTTCTATACGATACGCCACTGTACTATCTTCAGTTTCATATGCAGCCAATTTGCACTAATCTGAGACAAAAATAGGCTAATTTGTCCGAATAAATGGATAAAATAAAATACAATGCTGTAGACTTTTACGGCTTTTATGTCTACTCTAATTATTGCGTCATGTATCAGATAAGACAATGTGCTGTGTGAGAGAGGTTTATTAACCTAATATTGATTTTCTATCAGTATTATAGAACACATACACTAAAAGGAGCGATACTTTTCGCGTATTTCTACAGTCTTAGATACGAGCATTAGTATTAGCTAGTAATAAAATATAATATGAAATAGTTGTATTTGAAATTAAAATAATCTGAATTAATAAATTGCTTGTTTAATATATAGTATATATATACATATACATATATATATATATATATATATATATATATATATATATATATATATATATATATAGTAGTGGTTTTTCGGGTATCCCGTGTTAACTTAAAGTCTCTTGATGGACGGTTTCGCTGACGTTTCGATGGAATCTCAACCATCTTTTTCAAAGCGTTGATCACTGGTCGGTGTCATGGCGTTGAATGTCGAGACTGGCTCCGAGGGCGCCGGTTTTATGTGCTCGGGGCGTGGCTCTATTGGTCGGACGGATCTGGCCAATAGAGGCTCGGCTTTGGCTGCGCGTTGTCGGTCCTGTGGTTCTTTGTAACGTCTGTGTTGGTGAAGTAACATATGGTTGAATTATTGTTTCTCTTGGTTGGACTTGGTATTGGGATAGAATATGTTTCCAAGAGTTCGGTAAACGTTAGCTATCATCCCGATTATTTAAGTTGTTGGGCCTCTTTTCTATTTCAATGGCTTCTTTGATTACCCTAGTGGATAGTTTATCACTTTTTTGTAGGGTTCTGGTTTTGTCAAAATCGATTTTGTGGCCGGTATTGGGTGTATGTTGTGCTAGAGAAGAGGTGGTGGATTTTTGTTTTACGGCGTTTTTGTGCTCGTCTCTTCTGGAGCTAATTTTCCTGTTTGTTTGGCCTATGTATGAAAGACCGCAGTCTTGACACGGAATTTCATATACACCTCGGTCTTCTGAGGCTATAATGTCTTTTGGTGTATGTAGAATTTCTGTAAGTTCCATGTGCTCATGTATACATTTATTATTTTAGTTATAAATGCAACTGATGAAGAACAAAACAATTTGGTTGAAACGTATTGTAATAAATGTAACCTCAAGGAGTACTTTTCTCATTTATGAAACTTAAAAGATTCCCAAGAAAACTCAAAAAGTAAGGATATATATATATATATATATATATATATATATATATATATATATATATATATATATATATATATATATATATATATATATATATATATATATATATATATATATATATATATAATATATATATATATATATATATATATATATATATATATATATATATATACAGTAGAATCTTGACTATCCGAAATAATATGGACCAAAGTGATTTCAGATAATCAAAATTTTGCTTAATCCGAAGTTTTTTATAAAATAGAAGTTTAGAATGAATAAAACAATGCAGATTGACTTAAAAGCATTTATACGATATGCTATTACGTACATAAATATTTATTAAAACAAAGAATAGAACAATTAGTTTACTTATTTTATGTATATGTACGGAAAATCGAAAATAAAACAGTTTCATTCTTAACTTTAATGTCTTAAAAATGAGGTAATTTTTAACTGCACTCGTTTTGCGTTAGTTCTGTTTTTAGCTGCAATGTCTCTCTCCAACGTTTGATAAGCAAAACGTCCGCGGCGGTTGCATTTTCTTATTGTTCTACATAAGTTAACGCTTTTTCTAGGGCCTCTAGTCCTTTTGAATGTGACATTTTTACTGGAATATTGTCAGTGGCTTCTGCTTCGTTATCATCATCTTCATCACTGTAGCTACATTTTATTCTTTAGTCATGTCATCTTTGTTTAACCATCAGAAACATCGGTTTCCGTAACACTTTCACATCCTGATATTCTTGTAACAATTTGATGTAAACTTTGATTATCTTCTGTTTTGGCCTCTGAATAATGTCTCTCCTCTTGTGGAATAAATTCTGACCAAGATTTTTCCAGAGTACTACTCTTTACTTGATTCCAGGCTGAAGCTATCCAATATATAACATTTTTCAAATTTATCTTTCTTAGACAATCAGTAAGATTGCCACCTTCAACTACTTTTTCTAAAATATGCTCCAATATAAACGCCTGTAATTGCGTTTTAAATTTTCCAGTACACCCTGATCCATAGGCTGAATGAGAAAAGTTATAGCAGGAGACAAAAATATTGCTTTTATTTCCCCACTTTCAAGTTGCTCTGCATTTGGGTGGGTGGGGGGCGTTATTTAGTAACAGAAATTAGTAACAGAATACCTTTTCTAGGATACACCCCGTGGGGGGGCGGGATAGAATATCTCCCCCGGTATGTTCTGCCTGTCGTAGGAGGCGACTTAAGAACACTCTAGATGGTAGATGCCCAGATCCCACCAGCATCGCCCGGTGTGATACCATCGCATCGGCTTAAGCTGCGTGAAGTTGCTTAACGTTTCGTGGCTGTGCCGATGTCCCGGTCTGTGGGACCAAATAGCATGATGAGGCACCTGGATACAAAAAATTCCGGAGGTAAAATAGCCCCCCGTTCGGATCTCCGGGTGGAGGCTGGTTCAGGGGCGTCGACATGCAGAGAACAGAATTTCAAAATGGATTTTTGCAACATACGAGGTTTAAATTCGAACATAAATTCAGTGCACCAACACCTGCAATCAAATAAACCTCATGTGTACTCGCTCTCTGCGAAACTAAGGTCAGTTCATCGACCAGCACAGTAAACTATCTTTATCCTGGGTACGATTTCTATTCCCGATTTAAGCGTAACTTTGGAATCTGTCTTTATGTCAGAAGCGACCTCTCTTGCCAACGAGAAGAGGCCCTGGAGCCCCCAAACTTTGATGTTATATGGTTAAAAATAACGACTCAACCAACCACAAGGTTCGTCTGTATCCTCTATCGACCACCAAGTGATACAAACTTTAGAACACTTTTCGCTTCTCTTGCAGACACCATAGATCATTTACAAATTAACTATCCAAATGCCGAAATTGCCATCCTGGGCGACTTTAATGTCCATAACATCAACTGGCTTAAATATTCAAATACTACCGACGAACAAGGTCGTGAAGCCGAATCATTTTCAATCAGTTGTGGCTTGACTCAGCTTATTGATGAACCAACACGGATCCCTGATCGAGACGGAGAGTTCGCCAGTCTTCTTGATCTGTTTTTAACCACCAATCCGGAGATTTACACGGTCAGCGTAAATCCACCGTTAGGTTCTTCCGACCATAAACTACTTTCGACATCGAGTATTCTACCAATCAGTGACAGAGAGGCGCCCAAACCGCGCAAGATTTGGCACTACAAATCTGCTAAATGGGAAGATCTCAAGGAATATTTTCGAACTTTCCCTTGGTTGGACGTTTGTTTTCGATTCGACGACCCATCTGACTGCGCCAGGGAGGTTTCCGATGTTATTTTGGCCGGTATGGATGCTTACATCCCTTTTTCGAAGAAATGCCCTTCCAACGGCAAGCCTTGGTTTGACCTAAAATGCAAAGAAGCTGTTGCTTCTAAACATCTTGCATACCGACAGTGGCGTGAAGATCCTAACACCATAAATCGTAACATCTTTGTTCGTGCCAGGAACAGATGCAAAGAAATTATCGACGAAACCAAGGAGGTACACAATCAACGGATTAGAAACAAACTTCTCGCTTGTCCCGGCAATTCCAGGTCCTTTTGGTCAGTCGCTAAGGCAGTTGGTCAGAATTTCACCAAATCCACCATACCACCACTCACACGGCCAGATAATTCTATTGCAACGACACCTGTTGAGAAAGCGAACTTGTTGGCTGAACTCTTTGCTTCACATTCTACTGTCGATTTCCAAGGAAAAACACCACCTACTATTCCCATAGTGCAGTCAAGGATGCCCGATATTGTCTTCAGACAGCGTATCATAAAACGTATTTTGATGAAGCTAGACACCAAAAAGGCTTCAGGCGCTGACGGAATACCTGCCATAGTTCTCAAGAACTGTGCGAGGGAACTAACACCAGTTTTCTGTAGACTTTTCAACCTATCCTACAGAAAGCGAATATTTCCTTCCTGCTGGAAATGTGCCACAGTTCAGCCGATACCTAAAAAAGGCAAGAAGACCTTGCCAAATAACTACCGACCAATCGCACTACTCTCAATAATATCGAAAGTAATGGAAAAGGCTATCAATCAGCATCTTCTAAAATATCTTGAAGGATTCAACATTATTAGTGATCAGCAATATGGCTTTCGTAAAAATAGATCAACAGGAGATCTTCTGACTTATGTAACACATGTTTGGAACAACGCAATTGAACACTTTGGAGAATCTCGAGCGGTTGCTCTTGACATATCCAAGGCATTTGACCGTGTTTGGCACGATGGGCTGTTGGCTAAGCTACGTTCTTATGGTATGTCTGAAAAGTTCTGTTTGTGGCTCTCATGTTTCCTCAGAGAGCGTTCTTTACGAGTGGCAGTTGACGGATTTCTTTCTAGCACCTTCACTATCAACGCCGGTGGGCCCCAAGGTTCCATACTGTCTCCTACTCTCTTCCTCATTTATATTAACGATCTGCTGGAAAAGACCGAGAATCCAATCTACAGCTTTGCAGATGACAGTACACTTATCTCTTCATTCACTTTGAACGCTCGGACATCGACTACTCAGACGAATATCCGCAGACAGCAGGAAGTCATTCAACTTAACAAAGACCTGGAAGAAATTCTATCTTGGGGTGACAGTAACCAAGTGGAATTTAACGCTACAAAAACCCAGGCGGCAGTTTTTTCTAAAAAAGTTAACGTTGCAGAACCCGACATAGTTATGTCGGGGCACTCCATCCCTCTAACATCGTCACTCAATCTGTTAGGCGTTAATTTGGGAGCAAATATGTCCTGGCATGAACATGTTGCAGGCATAGCAAGAAGAGCTTCTCAAAAGTTGGGAATATTGTTCCGAACCAGAAAGCTTTACACTCCACAACAACTGTTAATTCTTTACAAAGCGCAAATTCGACCAACTATGGAATACTGCTTCCATGTTTGGAGCTCCGCTCCCAAACATACACTGCATTTGTTGGATTCTATCCAGAGAAGAGCTGTTCGTCTGATTGGACACCCGGAACTGACCGACGGCCTTGATTCGCAGGAACATCGAAGAACGGTTGGCGACTTGAGCCTATTCTACAAGTACTTTCATGGAAAGTGTTCGAAAGATGTGGCCCGTCTAATTCCTCCGAGAGCGGTGCATATTAGAAGTACACGTCGCGCTAATGCTTCACATCCGTATGAGGTTCAGCTTGTTACTCCTCGTACAAACGCTTTTCAAGCAGTCTTTTATATGGAGAACATCATACCTTTGGAATGGTTTACCCAGGACTGTGTTTCCCACCGAGTACAATCTACAGCGATTCAAGAACAACGTGAATCGCTTTCTCCGCACACGTGTCGCTCCTGTAGCGCTTTAGGGACTTCCCTGTAGCACGTGTGCTAGACCCATAAAAAAAAAAAAAAAAATACCCATGTTCTTTTAAAAAAAGTTCCACTTTGGGAACAAAATCTCCAATTTAAATAGAGTCGCGTTTATCCAGGCATAATAATGGGAGTTTGTGTCTCCTAGAAGCATTACTGCATGCAAGAACAATAATACGTTCTTTGCTACGTTTCTAACCAGGTGGCCCAGCTTCCGTTTTTGAAGCTAAGGTATTTGACTGTAACATTTTGTAGTTTAAGCCTATTTTACCACAATTATAGATTTGGTCAGCTTGTAAATCATGTTCTTTCATAAGCTGCTCAAAATTCCTGCAAATTTTTTTGCAGGAGATACATCAGCCGACAATCTTTCTCCACAAACTTTCAGTTGATGTACACCATGTTTTTTTTTTCGACCTGTCTAGCCATCCATCACTTGCAGAACAATTTACAGGCGCTTCAATAACCGCCAACTATTCGCTTAAACTCACTGCCTTATGTTTTAAAATTGTTCCTGAAATTGGTATTCCACGTTCTCGATTCTGAGTAAATCATAAAAATAAAGAATCATCCACTTTTTGGTATTCACCGCTTTTCATACTCTTCCGTGCCTGTGTGGGCGATGACAAAACACTACACCATTTTTCAAGTTTTTCGCAATTTTTTCTCCACTCTGAAACATTACTCACGACTACACCTAAATCTTTCGCTATATTTTTAAGAAGTTCACCATTATCTAAACGTTGAATTGCTTCAAATTTCTCTTTTAAGATAATAACAACATGTTTACGCTTATTATTATGACGCTCCATTTTGTAAAATATCTATTAAAACGAAACTATTACCTCTGCGATAATAATAGACGTAATGAGTAACTCATAACACTCGTCGACTAACCAAAACATAAACAACGGTGAAATTCTAGATGTCGGGGAGTACCCGACGCGTTAAGGAAACCAATCATCGTCTGTTTCGAATAATGGGGATTTTTTCGTTTAATGGGAATACAATTTGCTTTTTAACAGTTGGTTTCGGATAAGCCGGATTTCAGATAATCGCGATTCGGATAATCGGGATTGTACTGTATCTATACATATATATATATATATATATATATATATATATATATATATATATATATATATTGATATATATATATATATATATATATATATATATATATATATATATATATATATATATATATATATATAGAGAGAGAGAGAGAGAGAGAGAGAGAGAGAGAGAGAAAAACATTCCAACCAATACTGCTTGGTTTCAACAACTATAACCTTCTTCTTCTTTCTATAAGACGTCTGTTTTTATGCTTCTTGTGACAAAGATATCCAGCTTTCGTGCCATCTTTTTGGTGGTCGGCCGGGAGGGAGGTCAGTCACAATCAAGGGCACTTTATATTACTATATATTTTTGCTGATGGACAGAGTAACATATGTCAGTCGAAAATACGGAATACATATAAATACAAAGTAGACTAAACACATGATCATAAGCAAAAACTCTGTATTACAAGGGCAACTTTATATTAACAACCAAAAGATTGATAGTCAATACTTTTGGCTACTTGGGTACCACAGTTAATGAAGAGTGGGACTACTCATTGTAGATTCGATGCAGAAAAGAAAAAGCGAGAGTAACCTATACAAAAATAGCCAAAGAGTTCAGGAGTCATGATCTCAGTCTAGAAATCAAAATAAGACTTCCCAAATGCTACGTCTTTCCGGTGCTTCTGTATGGGGTGGAGTCTTGGACTGTAACTATGGCGTCAAGTAAAAGGTTGGAAGCATTCGAGATGTGGCGCATGCTTAGAATATCTTGGATAGAACACACTACAAACAAGAGAGTGCTAAAACTCTGGAACAAAGGCCTGGAAATTGTTAATACCATTGAAATAAGAAAACTCGAATATCTAGGCCACATTATGAGAAACGAGGAAAGATATGGTCTACTCCAACTGATACTGCAGGGCAAGGTGGACGGAAGAAGAGGACCAGGTAGGAGAAGTGTTTCGTGGCTGATAACCTGCGAAGATGGTTCTCAACAACAACAACGGGGCTATTCCGTAAATAAAGTCCTATGAGTCAGAATGATCACTAACATCCGATAAGGGGTCGGCACATGAAGAAAAAGATATATTTTTCGGTTGTCGAATACTTTGAATTTGCCTAGCGTAGTAACATTACTTGCTTGTGATAAACAATTATTTTCAGGATCACTAATTTGTCTATTGTCGGGATGCTAATATAGTTGTAATAAAAGCTAAGCAAAAAAATTTTTAATGTTAAAACGTTTTTAAGGTTTTATCTTGTTAGTAAATAACTAACTTAACCCTTTATTATTGAAAAAGGTAAAATTTGTTGTTATACGACAAACAAAATTTTAATTGTAAACATGGTGATATGCCAGCTACAGGTGAGTTATGAATTTCTGACACAACTGTTTTCCACGTGAACTCAATCATTGACGTACATGCTGAAAAGGAAAAAAATCGATTAGTACCAATTCTCTACTTTACTATTTAGTCTCACCATTTGTGATTATTCTCTTTCATATCACTTCTTTATAAGGCCTAAATAGACTAAACTATTTTTATAACATTCTGTACATATAGAAAGGAAGGAGAAGGCTAATGCCCACTATACAATGCCCTGACCTGAACTAACCTGAACTTGCCCTCCTTTTCATGGTAGCTAATTTTAGCTGACCTGTCAGACAGTAATAGACACTTCATAGAAATATTAAATATTAATAAAAAATACTTCAGAGAGTAAAAAAACACAGGTTTATGTTTCGTATTTCGTAATCATATAATGTTTATTAAATGAAGTGGTGTCCGAAGGGAATACTGAATAATTGGGTTTAGTTGCACTACTCTGAATGTTTTATAAGTTCAGCGTGTTTATAATGTCGACGACATGACAATGTAATGGAAATAGTAGATATACTATAATTTATTTTATATTTATCCTAGAATTACTCTACTATATTTAACATAAAGTTATTTATTTATTATTTGCATATTCTATAAAATTTATAAGTGTTATCCTCTTGTCTGATTAGGATATAGTGGTAAGAGTGGCTGTGTGTTTAGTCGGAAAATCAGTTTCAAATAAAGAACTACGATCGTCTTTTGAGTTAAACTAGACAACCGAAAAGCATCAAATGTCGCAAGCATACTGTGATGAATGTTTATCTTGTAATTAAGATTTCAAGGAGAATAAAAGTTTCTGAAAAGGTTATGAGACATTATGACGAAAAGCTCAACAACTAGGCTAACTGAAATTACAGTTCAACAATTTTATCAAAGTAAACTCGGATAATATGTGAATTTGACTGTACATAAACTGGAGATTCCAAATAAGAAATCATAGTAATGTAGACCGTAACTAGAGTTTAATATTGTTAGAATGTTTGTCATTTTCCATCGATTTGTTAAACGACCATACATATATTATATATATATATATATATATATATATATATATATATATATATATATATATATATATAATATATGTTATTATCCACACTGAAACAACATTAATATCGCTACGAAGATTGAATTTTCATATTGCCCATGCGGTCTCTCTGCTACGAGCCCTTCGCCACCCACGCTAGGTTTCCTTTGATTTGTCCTTCTCTATGTTTCCTGTACCATTTGCACTTTTCAATCATACTGGCTGTACAGGGTGAGTCAACGATATAGTAAAGTTCATTATCTCATTTGTTTCTGGAATGACGAAAAAATGTCAAATACAATAGTTTTAGGGAATGTTAAAGTGCACAGTTTTTAAAATTATTTTTGAGTATACAGGGTACTTCAAAAAAGTGTGGCCGATATAATATATTTTTAAATGGAACATCCTATTTTCTAATTTATTTTTAAATTCTGCGTTAAATTTTATAACTTTTTTAATAATAATATTATATACCTAAACGTAGTAATTTTTCTAATATTTCAATTTTTTTTAAAAAATAGTAATCTTCAGTTTTATAAAAAATTGCCGGTAGCGCTATTGTTTCTGAAGGTGGAATAATCATAATTGGTACGAGCGTTCTATAGAGATGAAAAAAAGATACATGTAAAGAAATTTGAGTTAGATGCTACAGGGTGTTCAAAATAAATTTACACATTTCGATTATTGTAAATTAAAAAAATCTCAAATTTTTTAAACGACACACACTCTCTATATTATTATTTTTTCTGTAAGATTTTACAAAACTCCAACTTTTATTAAGTATGTCATATACCTATTTCTAATAGTTTTCGATTTATTTTGAATTTTCCAATTTTTATCCTTGTTTTTAATACACTTACACTATAACATCATAGTTGCCAAGACAAAATAAAAATGTAGGCATTGTCAAATTTTGACATGTCTATTAAGCAAGTGAAAATAGTTTAATTTATTGTAGTAAGCAACGTATAAAGGTAATAGTTATGGATTTTCCTCAAAATGAATTAATTGATATGGTTTATATACTGGGCGAGGCGGGAAAAAAATTGTCTTTGGCAGTAAGGCTTTACGGAGCGAAGTACCCTAATAGACGTATACCATCTAGAAAATCTTTTCAGGTTTGATGGTAGTGATAGCGTTGAGTATATGAAACGGAAAGTAGTAAACCAGAATGATACCAATGAGGAAAAAGGAATGGAGATTTTACTTTATGTTGAAGATAATCCCCAGGTCATCAGCCATCAACTAGCTGACTTATCCGACACATCCCAATCTACCTACGGTTAATCGCACCACGAGAAAATACAACCACCAAGAACTTCAAGACCGTGATTTTGAACGATGACTAAACATTTGTACCACTGTGAATGGAGCAATAGAGGCCGATCCAAATTTTTTATCCAGAATAATGTTTTCTGATGAAGCTACTTTTCGCAGTAATGGAGCAGTTAACAGCCATAATATGCACTATTATTAAACAGTTAATCCATTTTTGGGTCTGAGAAATTCAAAACCAAAACCATTGGTAGCTGTGGAATATTAAATTTTCGAATTATTGGACCATATTTTTTCCTCGAACCGCTTAACGGGCCTAGATATCTAATTTTTTTGCAAAACGAATTACCCTAGCTTCTTGAAGAAGTTGATAACTTTGAAAGGGAACAAATATGGATTCAACAAGACGGAGCTCCTCTCATTATCACCGGGAAGTTCGGGAATTTTTAAACGATTGTTACCCACAAAAATGGATCGGTAGGGATGGATTCATTCAGTGGCCTCCTCGATCATGTGACTTAACACCTTTAGACTTCTTTTTGTGGGGCTACATTAAAGATCGTGTTTATGTGAATCCCCCTACAACACCAGTAGATATGGAAAATAGGATACGGGATGCGTGCAGGACAATAACGCCCTTTATGCTAAAGAAAGTGAAGGAAAATATAGCAAAACGACTAAACATGTGTATTCAAGTAGACGGGCATATTTCTGAACATTTATTACGTCATAATAATTAATCATTAGATACCTTAAACTGTATTAAAATTATTATTAACTATTTGTTTATGTTTTCACAATAACGTAAGTGTATTAAAAACAAGGGTAAAAATTGAAAAATTCAAAATAAATCGAAAACTATGAGAAATAGGTATATGACATACTTAATAAAAGCTGAAGGGTTTTATAAAATCTATCAGAAACAAATAATAATATGCAAGGTATGCATTTAAAAAATTTGAGATTTTTCAATTTAAAACAGTCGACATGTATAAATTTATTTTGAATACTCTGTAGCATCTAACACAAATTTTCTTTACCATATTTTTTTTTCACCTCTATAGAACGCTCATACCAATTATTCCACTTTTTGAAACGATGACTAAACATTTGTACCACTGTGAATGGAGCAATTTCCAAATTTTTTATCAGAATAATGTTCTTCTATGAAGCTACTTTTCGCAGTAATGGAGCAGTTAACAGCCCATATTACCTATTATTTAAACAGTTAATCCATTTTTGGGTCTGAGAAATTCAAAACCAAAACCATTGGAGTTGTGGAATATTAAATTTTCGAATTATTGGACCATATTTTTTCCTGAAAACGGGCCTAGATATCTAATTTTTTTGCAAAACGAATTACCCTAGCTTCTTGAAGAAGTTGATAATTTGAAAGGGAACAAATTGGATTCAACAAGACGGACATTATCAACTCGGCAATTTTTTAAAACTGAAAACTACTATTTTTTTAAAAAAATTGAAATATGAGAAAAACTACTAGGTTTAGGGATATAACATTATTAATCAAAAAGTTATAAAATTTTAAGTAGAATTTAAAAATAAATTAGAAAATAGGATGTTCCATTAAAAAAAACATATGTTATATCGGCCACACTTTTTAAAGTACCCTGTATACTCAAAAATAATTCTAAACTGTGCACCATAACATTTTTAAACTATTGTATTTAACATTTTTTCGTCATTCCCGAAACAAATAAGATAATGAAACTTTACTCAATCGTTGACTCACCCTGTACATAAACTGAAGGATCTTATTCTTACCAGCATATTTTCTGTGTATGTTATTGTCTATTAATGTGTCAAAATATAAAATTTATATTAATTTACTAAAACAAACTACAACATAGTTCAATGTATACCTACACCAAAGCTCCACCAGGATCGTTCGATTCACCCTGTATACCGCTCATCCACAACCATCAGCTTATAAAAGTTCTTATCTCTAGATATCCCTTCAATGTTCACTGAGGTCGTAACGAACTTTCATTCGTGTCATTAGGGTTTTGAATCATCTTGTTGATTTAAGGTACACCTTGATATCTTTTGGTGGTGTAAGGATTGGCCGTTAACAAAGTCAGCGTTTCCAGGGTGTGCCCAATTGACATCGCATTACGTCAAACATCACTCTGCGGCTCTTTCTGTGCTCTCATATATATTTGTCTTATCCACATACATAGGTAGTAGTTGTTGCAGAACTGTAATAACGCGAGTGGCAGCACTATCTGGACTACGTTAACGGATATTATCACATCGTCGCCGATATCGAAACAAAAAGGGCAATTTCTATTTAGGAGGTGACCGATAAAAAAAACTCGTATTAGTGTTTTATGATTTTTATAAAATTTGTTCGTTGTTTACGTTTTCCGTACGCTCTTGCGCCATTTGGAAATAAAGATTCACTTTATTGTAACATACCTATAACTGGGTATTAATATAGAATTAATGGTGCATTTTAACAATTTTACGTTACAACTTAATTCTAATAAATTTGTTCGAAAAAAAGAATCGAGAAAAATGCTGTTTACTTTTCTGGCTATTCTAATTGATACTTCATGTACGAGATAACAAACTCGGTGGGAAAAGTGTTAACCTGATATTGATTTTCTATCACCATTATTACAGGAACTAAAAGGTACAATAAAGTATTAGCAATTTTAGCTTATTAGGTAGACAGAAAGTATATCATCAAAATTGTAATGTTAGATAGTATACAAAAACGAAATTTATCTAAGGCAGGGGTGCTCAAACGGTCGATCGCGAGTGCTTTTTGAGTCGATCTCGAGAAAAAAATTCCGATATAGAAATTCAAGATTTTGTTTTAGGTAACTAAAACAAAATGTTATGAATAAACTACTAAAATTTATTCGATCCACAATTAGGCCAGAATAACCCCCTCATCACTTTCTTTTATCCTAATAACCCCCTGCTAGCGGCAAAAGGCGGCTTTATCAAAGGAACGCGCGGTACTTGTCAAAGAAAAGCCGCGGTTTTGATTCCCGCCGATTTTTCTAGAAACTTCGGGCGGCGTGTTTGACGGGAACATTCGAGACTTCGTTCGCGCCGATATAAATGTTGCGCCTGCAGGAATAGGAGTCAATCTGAGTTGTAACTTGAAGGCGATACATCGATACAAAGTTTATTAATAAATAGTCCAAAATGAGTACGGCGAAGAAAAGTAAAACTTATCATTTTAATAACGATTGGGAGGAAGAATTTTTCTTTTGTATAGTAAAGGATAAGTGCATTTGTCTTATTTACCGTGCGTCAGTTGCAATACCTAAGCGTGGGAACTTAGAGAGGCATCATAAAACGGTTCATAAAAACTATGAAAATGATTTTCCGTCACAGAGTAAATTAAGGAAACGAAAAGTACCAGCCAAACAATCAAAAGCTGTAACGATCGCGTCATTTAAAATATCTCATATATTGGCGAAACACAAGAAACCATTTGATGATGGATTGGTTGTGAAGGAAGCATTTATTGAAGCGGGTGAGACTTTATTTGGAGATTTTAAAAATAAAACAGAGATTATGTCTGCTATTAAAGAACTTCAGTTATCTCGTCCGACTGTCACAAGGCGTGTTGAAGTCATGAGTCAGGACATGGCAGATAAACTAAAACATGACATCATGAAATGTACATACTTTTCTTTACAGTTCGACGAATCCACCGATATGACAGACACTGCCCAGCTGTGTATTTTTATTCGAATGGTACTCAATGACATGTCGGCTAAGGAAGAGTTTTTGACAATGATTCCTCTGAAAGGAAAGACCCGTGGCGAAGATATATATGACGTTTTCTTCAATTTTGTAACAAACTACAAGCTACCAATATATAAACTAGTGTGCATTACAACCGATGGAGCACTAGCAATGATTGGAAACAAAAACAGTTTTGTGGCATTGTGTCGAGCTAATGATGATTTCCCTTCATTTTACTCCTTCCATTGCATTATACATCAACAAGTTTTGTGTTCAAAAGTTCTAAACCTGGAGGAGATTATGGGCATTGCAATAAAAATTGTGAATTCTATCTGTGCACGTAGCTTGCAACGACGGATCTTTAAATTGCAGTTCGAAGATAGTGAGTCAGCTGAACACACTGATTTAGTTCTTCACACGGACGTCAGGTGGTTGAGTCGCGGAAAAGCCTAGAAAGGTTTCAAGAATTATTGCCCGAAATGACAGCTTTTCTGGACGAAAGAGGTGATGACACTCAGATGCTGAAAAACGGAAAATGGCTGACTGATTTGGCATTTTTGACAGACATCACAATGCATTTAAACACCATTAATTTGGAGCTTCAAGGTAAACGAAAAACTATTATTGAGATGATGAGCGCAATAAACGCATTCAAAAGTAAATTGCAACTTATGATAGATCAACTGAAAAGAAAGGATCTGAAAAATTTTCCGTCTTTGAAAGCAAGTATTCCTCAGTTGAACTATAATATTTATGAGGCAGAATTATCAAATATTTTGGGCCAATTCGAAATACGTTTTTATGATTTCAGTAAATTGGCAAATATCGCATCATTTATGAGTTATCCTTTTTCGTGTAAAAACATTGAGGAATTAGCTACTGAAAGAGCAAGTCAGTTTAACATGGACTCATGTTCTGTTGAAAATGAGTTAGTGCAGAATATATCAGATATACATCTCAAAGCCACAGCATCTGATACAAAATTCTGGTGTTTTATATCTGAAGATAAATATACGAATCTAAGGCAAATCGCCCTTCAACTGACGGCAATGTTTGAGTCAACTTACTTGTGCGAGTCTGCATTTTCTGAAATGAAGATAATTAAGTCAAAATATCGCAATCGACTAACCGACGAACATATGTCATCATGCTTGCGATTAGCACTCGGTAATTACGTACCATCTTATAAAAAGTATGCTGAGGACATGCAGTGCCACGCTTCAACATCCAAAGTCACTCTTTAGTTAAGTTTAGACACTAGAACTCGTTTGTTTTGTAAGAACCAATAAACTCGCAATTTTGAATAATTATGAGTTTTTTCATTGACATTTTAGAGCAGACCTACACTTACCTTGACTAAAAAAATGCATATTGTGCGGAAAATTAATATCTATGCCACGATACACCCTACCTAGACGACATCCTGCATCACACTTACTTGCAGCCTCTCAGAGTCGATCGATCGTAGTCTAAGAATATTGAGGTAGATCGCCAGCAGTTCAAGTTTGAGCACCCCTGATCTAAGGTAATAAATTTATTGATTAAAAAAAATTACTGCATTTTTTAGATTATTTTTAAATAAATGTAATTCTAAACTAGCTTGATTAGTTTTAACAGGTGTTTTATTTATCGAGAGCTTGTTACTGTTTTCAGGATTTTAATATTGGACGATTCTAAAAATTCTTTACTTCTATAACTTTTTTGCGATTGAAGCTAATAAAGTGAATTTTCAGGATTTAGCGATATTCATAACACTCTGAGAATGATGATATTTTTTAATTTGTTCTAAAACTATTTCTTTTTACAGTCTGATTGAGAATTACGTACGTATGTAACTATAACTAATTCTGCATGTCAACGATTTTTCAGAATGAAATATCACCAAAGCACTAGTTTAGAAATTCGAAGGTCTGGATCGAATCCCGGTCGAGGCAAAAGTTTTAAAAATTCATCCAAACGTTACCAGTGCATATGTGTTAATTTTAAAGAAGGTCTAAAACCCACTACTTCTTTTTTTAACTAAAATAAATTAAATCTATTTATTTATTTTACAATACAACAATTACAGAAAAATTAATTTAAACTAACCTAATCTAACTTGAGACAGCTGAGTACGGTGGGAAATTAAAATCAAGCGGGGAGTGCGTCAGGGTTGTATTCTATCGCCCTTCTTGTTCAACCTCTATTCGAAGGTAATATTCAATGAAGCACCCACTGGTACCACTGAAAGGGTCAACATCAACCGCGTTAACATAAATAACATCAAATACGCCGATGATACAATAATTATCACTAATAACGGAAAAGATCTACAAAAACTAGCGGATAAAATAACTGCCACTTGTACACGGTTTGGTTTAAGATTCAATGCAAATAAAGCAAAGAATCTAATATTGAAGATAGTGGTATTACAGTCAGCGGCATAAAGATAGAGAGAGTTGATAAATTGAAGTATCTTGGAGGTAATATCAACGACCACTGGGAGCCGACTGTGGAAGTCAAAATTCGAATAGAGAAGGCCCAAGCTGTATTTATGGAGAACAAAAAAATCTTAACTAGTCACGATCTATTACTGAAACTACGGATGAAACTCTTAGGCTGCTATGTCTTTCCGGTTCTCTTGTACAGCTTGGAAGTGTGGACGCTAACTCAAGCAATGCCTAAAGCCTGGAGGTACTGGGGATGTAGGTATATCGACGACTGCTGAAAATCAGTTGGATGGGCAGAATTAGTAACAGCAGCGCTCTCACTCGCATGGACAAGGAATTGGAGGCAATCATGACCATCGAGCGACGCAAATTAGAATATTTTGGCCACATTATGAGACATGCAGAAAAGTTTGAAATCTTGCATCTGATTATAGAGGGAAAGATTCCAGGCAAGCGTGGTCCAGGGAGAAGGAGAACACGGTGGTTGAAAAATTTGAGGCAGTGGTACGGAAAGTTTATGATTCAACTCTTCCGAGCGATCATCATCATCAACTTGGTAGCCAACATGATAACTAACGATCGTTGAATGGTTATGGTACCCGAAGAAGAAGACTCTAACTTAAAAACAGATTTAATGTGTAATTTAAATATTCAAGACAGTAACAAAAATATTTATAAAATATCTCTTTGCTACATTTTTAAATTGCTTAACATTTAGTTGAAAAAATCTATGTCTGAAAGATGAGAGCGCTGGAACCTTGTTAGGGGACCGTTGACTCCCAAATTTGTGCAATGACTATCTTCATTATCATCACGCAGCCTGCAACTTCCACTGCTGGACATAGGCCTCCTTTATTCTAATCCAGTTGTTTATGTCTTGAACTTCTTAAATCCAGTTTCCAGTAGCTCGTTTTAAATCATCAAAATATCTCTTGTGGGGGTTTCCTTCTACTTCTATAGACTTCTTGTCGCGGTCTCCACTCCAGCACTTTTTTCGCCCATCTATTATCCCTAGTCCTCGCTATATGACCTGCCCTGTTCCACTTTAGCCTCATTATCCGG
Organism: Pachyrhynchus sulphureomaculatus; assembly: GCA_019049505.1. NCBI lineage: Eukaryota > Metazoa > Arthropoda > Insecta > Coleoptera > Curculionidae > Pachyrhynchus > Pachyrhynchus sulphureomaculatus. The sequence continues at coordinate 36,737,823 of CM032449.1, read as the reverse complement.
CCCACTGCATCGGCTATTTTTGTTTGACTCCTTAAAACAGCATTGGAATTTTTATCTCTGAGTGATATGCTAGAATGGAATGTTCCATGGCTCTTCCTGCTGCCTTTATTTGATTTATCGATGTTTTAGTTAGGGTTAAGATCTTGGTTCTTTATGTAAGAACGGGTGTAGGACACACTGATCAAAGGTTTTTGTTTTTAGAAACAACATGATTTCTGATTTGAATATATGACGTAACTTCTCAAATGCTGCCCATGAGAGACTTATTCTTCGGTGTAATTCATGTGTTTAATTATCTCTGTTTATATTGATTTCGTGCCCTAAATATTTATAAGGGGCCATTCAAATATTACGGAAGGAGGTTTTCAGCTATTTTTAACCCCCCCTCCTCCTTGTCAGCGAAAGTAAACAAAGCTTTTACCCCCCTCATACGCTTCGTGAGCATTGATATAATTTTATATAGATTTTGTCAAATACTAATGGTAAATCATAAACAAATATCATTGTTATTAATTTAAGTCTATTACAATGAAATAAGCAATTTACAAGTAAATTATATTTATTTTTTAAAAGTGTGAAATATATTTTAAAATATGTTAAACAGTTATTTAAGTTAACTATCCTCAATCCAAGACACTTGAATCCACGACTGTAAGTCGTCGATGACGTGGGATATTTGCTGTTCGATGTTGTGTGTCTACTGACTACTGCATTCTTCCGAGATATCGACATATGTCTCTTCAAGTCATTCAACATCTTGGTCTCCGTCTAAAGCTTGTACTATGCACATCAATTTATCAGCACGACGAGCAGCCACCCTTACAAGTCTCACTCTTGTTTAGGTCTGCGTTTTTATAATTCTGTGGATCTCCTTGCTGTGACGATTTAATGATTTGACAGAGGCATGATAATGACCACACTTTTTGCATGTTCTACTTGACAATGTTGGTTTTACCGATGGACAAAAATAATCGTAGGGCATCTGAAGAAACTTTTTAGATGAAGAATCTAAGTGTAGAGCTAATTGGAGTGGAAGACTAAGAAATTGTTCTTCATCATGTTATTTAGTAACCTAAACAAGCCGCTTCTAGGACTTACACAACAATCCGTATTATTACATTTTGCAATTTGCAGTAAATACTGACTTTCTGAATACCATTTAACGTCTGGTAAAATAGGAAGGTCAAGTTCATCGGGCCTAACATACTTTGCGTAAACATAATAATCATCAATTGCCATTGTGCTCCATATCTTTGCTAATACCTGACCAGCAAACTCAAAATTGGACTTTTCTAAATTCTCATCGATTGTAACGCCACGGTCGTCCAAATGAGAGCCAAAATGGTCATGAGGTAATACCAAACCAGCTAGTTCCCGACTAAGGGGAGCCATTCTGCGTTCCACTCGATTGTACGCATTTCTGCCAGGAGCGTTCATAGCTATAAATAATGCATCGAAATCATGTTGCTTAAAATGTATAGCGATCGCTATTAAATTTGATTTCGTGGATTTTCATCTGGTCCTCCATCAATCGTCATAATCACCACTGGTTTAACACATTCACGGTCAGTTTTAGCCAGTGTTTGAAACTCTTCAAGGCCGAGAAGCGTATCTAAGTCATGAGCATGAGTATTAGCAGTGGATGAACTATGCTTTTCACTTCGAATGGCAATGAATGTTGGCCCGGAATATGCAACGGCTTGCGGATTTTCTAGCACAGTTGGAGTTATTTTAATACCAGCATAAACATAGGGAAACCATTTTATGTCGCTCGGTAATCACTTAGTCATGGTCAGGCAATTTGATTCTATATTCCACGTGCCTTTGAAGAGGTGCTGGTTTATTTGCTGCAGTTACACCAATAGGCACCCGAGCCTTATCATCTTGAGATATGAAAAGTGTTTGATCTGGTCCAAGCATTGATGCTAAGTTTTCCACAGGTCAACAGGAACTGTTGATACATGTCTGCGTCCCTCTGTGGTGTTAGATATTCTTGGTAGTAAACGAAGATATGTCGCACTTCGGCTGATGTCAAGTCAGATTTTCTTTAATTTTTGTCTAAGTTCATCAAGAGTTTTTACACTGCGAATAGTTTCCGTTCTTCTTCTATCGTCTGCTGCACTTCCAAACAAAGCTATATCAGCAATAATTTTGAATAGTAATGGCTGATCATTTTCTAGGCTAGAACATCCAACTGAATCCCTAATAGACAATTTCTTTTTTATATCTGGATTTTCTTTTGGGATGCAAAATAGCAGGCAGAAAACTGAAGATTATCTATTTGATGAAGGCTATTATGTAAAACAGGCAAATAAATTCAAGCATTTGGGAACTTCGTCGGTAAAAACGGAATAGATAAGAAATAAGGTAAATAGTTTACAATAAAATAAATTGCTAATACACTGAGTAGGTGTGGTGGGATAAAAATATATCATTGACAAACACGTAATTTAGGGGAAAGGCAATGATGAAAAGTAGAGTAATGTATGAAAGCAAGGTACTGGCAATCAAGGAAGATGAAAAGGTTAAACTAATGATTGTTGAAATAAAATTATTAGAAACACAATGAAGCTGATAGGATAAAATTACGAGGAGTCAAGTGATTTGGTCCCGTGTTATAGATGTCTGCTTCAGTATAATCCAGAAAGATTTTTAATGGAAACGGAAATTCAAATGACATATACAAGATACAAATAACTTGCACGTCGGGGTGACTTAAGCCTAGCTTTGAAGGTGTACCTGCTCTCTGCCGGGAGCTATGCAAAGCCACAGACCGACAGCGAAACGCGTCCTGAGATTGATTGGCGGATAAGGGAATAGTCATATTTTATATTGATTTTTATATACTTATATGTAAAACCTTACAAAGTGCTACAAAGCCGCAATTGTTAGCACTTTGCTAAACAATTCTCCTACCGCTCTGTGGCCTTAAGCTGCCCCCAACACAGGGCAGGTATGCCTTCGAAACTAGGCTTACATCAGCTAGTGATGCAAATTATTCGTTTCTTACATATTCTTTACGCTAGTACTGCGATAAGTACTTTAAGTTTTGTTCCCTTTTTTTCTGTCGATCCTAGCTCAGCTAAAGAGCCTTGATATGACGAAACGCGTCTTTAGATGGATGGACGGATGACAGAAAAATCAGGAACTGCTGAAAAATGTTCAGTTTTAGTAGTTTATATTGATTTTTTAAATGAGGATATTTGAAAAGTAATGATGAGGAGAGACCTCAATTAAGAAACTGCTTATGATATATATATATATATATATATATATATATATATATATATATATATATATATATATTTCGTCCATTGAAACGTACAAGAAAAAAAAATTTTTCTCCAAACTTTGTAAGAATGTTCCTTTAGTACCTCTGAGTATTTATGTAAAATTTTAGATTTTTAGTTATGAATGGTACCGATATACAGCAGTTAAAAGTTGGCCAAAAATGTGATGCCTGCTTATATTGTGTTTTTTCAACTATAAGTTGAGCGAAAACGAGGCAAAAATGAAAAAAAAAAACTCAAGAAACATTTATTTAGCAAATTTCCTGCGAAAAATTGA